>CM051030.1:70386052-70913552 GCA_027627225.1 Congeria kusceri
ATAAAAATGTTTAAAACTGGGGTCACCGCCTTGGAACGGTCATCCAAAGCATTGGGGGTTTAAACCAGTTTAAAGGCGTGCCGAACCTCACACTTAGCCCATAATTAATCACAAAACACGCACTTGTAAATAAACTTCAACCTCATAGCATTGCAATTCAAATTAAATTGTAATAAAAGAGAACATGTATTCATTTGAATTAGAATTTAATTACTCAATGGCTTAATGTTCACCAGAGCAACAGAACTGCAACTTTCTAAGGCACGATGAAATAAAGTACATACAATTATCAGCTAAATCCCTTCTTGTTGACAAGATTTCAAGACCTAGCATCATATAACTAGTACAAATTTCAGATCATCGTCGTGCATCTCAGGAATAATGCACTATTTAAAATGAACTTTTATCCATATGTTTGAATGGTGTAACTTTTCAATGCTCTCCTCGTATGTTCGTATAGGTCCTCCACCCAGCTTGGCTCCATGATTGAATTTTGTGAAATGATTTTCAAATTATATCGCTGTAATTAATGTGATTCTGTATAGCCGTGGCCATGACACAAATACTAAGAGGTTAATTATTAGTTGCTGATATAACTAATCATTAACGTCTTTAATACGTTTGTTTTCATATAAATAGCATTTTCTTGTAATCCCGTTTTGTATTTATCAGGCTTCAATGAAAACAATGTCGCCAAAAAACACAATGTTCATAAATCGCAAAGAATTTTACCCTTCGTTCTCGGTGCAAATTTATGACGTCATTTAATATTTATTATCCTACAAGTTAAAGAACTTACTGCGTTTCTTCGCAAGCGGTTTAACTCATGTTTCTTGCAACCCATGGACCAGTTTTAGTGAAATGTTCAACATATTAACCAGAATCTCAATGCGCATTTAACTGTGATACCGGTATTTGTTGTTTTTCATTTGAAGGGATAAAATCAAATAATTACTAGTATATTGGGCTTTAAATGCAAATCTAGATTCTACGTGTTGTTAAAGCGAAAACGTGCAGTTCAACTTAACAGATATACCATTCAAACTTATATCAGCTGGTAGAGATTTTCTTGCTGAACATTTTAATGTATTGATTATGATATTTCGTTAATGACATTGAGAGTACAATCACGAAACCGAGCCGAAACAAACACAATTCGCCTGTCGCTTTAGTAGTAAACATCATAGCTTTCGGTATACATTCGTCACGTCATGTAAATACCGTCTCAGTGGCCTAGTGGTTAGGGCGTTGGCCTACGGAGCGGGAGGTCGAAGGTTCGAGTCCTTCACAGGGCGAGTCCTGATTTGGCCGGTTGCCTACCCAGCAGCTAGTTAAATCAAGGAGTACCGATTGCCTTCCTGCCAAGCGCCCGGCATATAAGATAGGAATCGGGAGTAAAGGTGTTCATCAGAAAAGGTGTCTCATAAGTCAAAACTGGCTGGCCCTTAATCGCGAGGGGTGACAATATAATAAACAAACACTTTACTTTTTACTTTTTATTGGATCTGAAACAAGTTGTCATGACATACCATATTTTATTAAGGTAGTACAACTATAATCATTTCCCGCGTTGTTTTTTTTCTAAGGTCGGCCGATATCGGTGACTGTCGGAAAGTTTCGTTACCCAGTTCGTAATATGCCCGTTTGGTTCCGATTCTTGTCGAACACATGATATTTTTAATAGAATTACATTCTTTTATATAATCACACTATTGCATACATGTTAGTATCATATACTTCTGACGAAATGCAAACATATTTTGTCATAGTGAAAAATTGATAGAAATCGAAACCGAAAGTCACATTTTTTTTTTGGTATAAACAAAACAACTGTCAAACGAAAATTATAAATACGAGCAAAAAGGGAATGCTTACTGAAAGAAAATCGGAGCCATATAAATAACCGTCACCGGATCATACATATGATGAACCAGCTTGAATCCTGATAATAAGGAGATGAAACATATGTAAGTAAAACAAGAAAGTAAAAGAATTGTATTTTTATTCTGAAATTTCTAAATATATTAATATTTTTCTATATACTATTAGAACGTAATTCATTAGAGGATAATGTGATGCTTTTCATTTCAATGCTTGAACTGCGAAATTGTATTGCTTAAATGTACAATTAATATATTAGTATAGGTAATATGTGTGCACCAGTGTTCTTCATGATCAGCATACTAATATTAATAAGGATCATTCAGTAATTACAGAGTTTTGACATTAATTTTACCTAACACTGAAAAGTATGGCTTACTAGGTTGGGTTGCACATATACTGGAAAGTTTTATATGTATATTGTTAAATATGTCGTGGAAAACAATCAGTTATTGGATTGTTTTAAAATATTTTTGCAGCTGAAGGAAGAGCATTTCCACAAATCACTCGGTATGCTTCCCTGGGGGTCAAACCTGGTGCTCAACACAGTACACATGTTTTTCTGACTGTGCCAGTTGGTGAAGATGCAGCCTAAATTACCAGCATATACACTTTTTCTTCACTTTTTCAAAAAGTACATGGTAAATTTGTTTCTTACTTTCTGTTTTAGTCAAATATATGTCATAGATGAAAAATAAATAAAAAGATTTAAGTGAAAAAACATACCAGTCCAGGAAAACCAAAATCTTTAAGACAACAGATTATTTTGTCTGTTCTGTCAGCTGCAAGTTTATGATGAGCTTCCATAGAAAATTGATAAATATCAATATTTTTATCTTCTTTAACGCCTTATGTTGCCTTATTTTGTAATCTTCAATCATTACTTGTATAAAAGACACCAACATTTTGGATATATTTGCAACTATAATTGAGTTATGATTTTTTTTCATCCATAGGGTAAATGAATTTTGATGGAAAAATGGAAAAAGGGGTTGTCCTGAACATTAAAAAAATTATATTTTTTTGGCATGGAAAGCGACCCTCAAATTTAGTAATAAGATCAGTGATGTAATACAGATAATGGAAATAATATATAAAATTAGTTTTGGAATATTGCCCATTACAGTTGTACTACCTTAAACGAGTTCTGGAATTTTGTTTGTGAGCGAGCCTTTGGCGAGCATACTAACGATTTTAATAAAATATGGTATAAAATGACAACGAGTGTCAGATCATTTTATTACATGTTTTTAAACGAAAACAATTTATAATATTTCTAAAACATGCTGATAAATTCTAATATGGAATATTGCCCATTACAGTTGTACTACCTTAAACGAGTTCTGGAATTTTGTTTCTGAGCGAGCCTTTGGCGAGCATACTAACGATTTTAATAAAATATGGTATAAAATGACAACGAGTGTCAGATCATTTTATTACATGTTTTTAAACGAAAACAATTTATAATATTTCTAAAACATGCTGATAAATTATAATCAAAGCGTTGAATGCTGAAAGACTGCGACGTGTCAGTTACAGTTAAGAAAGCTAGTGTGTCAAGCTGATATGTTTTAAGACTTTAACATCTTTTTGTTCGTTACGGCTTAAACCGGATCTATTTCTTGTCATTTATCCAAAGCAATCGCTGAATTAGTTTATCGATAGTATTTAGTGGACCAATCCACTAATAGCATGGAATTGTTTCGTTGTTTTGATTTGCCGTGTAATCAGTAATATCCCTTGCCACACGATATTGACGGCTGTGAAGCAGTGGAAGTCACTGCGCAATTGCCATGTCAAACTTGCTTTCGATTTTCGGTACGAAAGACTCCGGCTATTGCCGCAGTCTAAAAATTGTGTACTGACGTGAGGACATTTCATGTTGACGACGTCGTTTTACCAAAATAACGTCATGCGATTGATCAGTGAAAGAATATGTAGGCAATGAAAAAGCTAAAAATGTTATCTTACACATGTGTAAGATACAAATATTCATAATGGTTGTAGTACACGCAAAACAAGGTATAGCATGTGATAACAGCACGTATAGTGTTTTCACTGGCTACATATTCTACAAATAAATTTCTTTAAACGTTCGTCGCGATTTGTTATACAACGATTTCGCGTTTACAAGCATGTTAAGTATGATCATATCTAAAAACCACTTCAAAAGTATATCAGTACATGTATATGCAATAAATGCTCTGTGTTTTTATTAAAACAAATACACACACACAATACCGATAACCACAATACACACAAGCAAAATCCCATGGCTACACTCAATCAAGTGTGGTTTAGGTTGATCGGAAATCCACCACCAAATTCGTTCCTGACATTATGGCCATACGTAAATTGTTGTCAATATTGGGTGACCTATTTCGATGAAACTGTGCATAGGCAGGTCTTCAGCCTGTATGGGAAATGCCCCCTCCATCACGAGTCACGGGCAGATGGTGCCCATCGGCCCTGGCAGGCTGCTCATTTAGAAGAAATAAAGACTCGTATTTCGAAATGTATGTGGTCTTGTTATCCATCCATGGGAAAGTCTAAGCGAGTAAAACACTTAAGGAAAATTCTGAGTTGGAGTCCCAACGGCGGTTTGCTGCTTTACACCGACATCAGCCTCGCAACAATGTTGGTGCATCGACTCGTCTTTTGCTTGCGAACGCCAACTGTGTAACAGGGAGGATCTGCTGCATTGGTATCAGCTCATTCTCCATAGTGTACCCGCACAGGCGTTTTGGCTCCACTAGAGAAGACACTTCAGTAACATCCACATTACTGGCACAACACGGAATGTGGCGGTTACCGGTGATAAACGCATCCGACTGGAGCAGATTTGCTTCAATATTAGGCTTCATTTTTTCTAAGTGGGCCTCGTACCAGTCAGCCAGTTTTTTCCCATAGGAAGCTACGGCAGTGTTGTATACCGCTTCGGTTATCTTCCATGTACGGACGCCTGCAGCTTGGTAATGAACTAAATAGCGTCTTTGTTACTTTTTGGCGCGCGGAAGTCATTTAGGTTTTTTAATGGTTTTTGTTTATAAATATACAATCTTGGAATTCGAAAACTAGGACCAGATAATTTCTTAGTTTGACAAGATGCACGTTTTTGAACTATGTCCAATTACACAGAGGCTTCAATTTCCTCCAATCTTGAACAATCATGCACAGTTTAAGTATGATAACATCTCGGTATAGTCCAAATGTGGACCAGATAAGGACGCCCTCGCCTTCGATGCAATGATGTCTGCAAGAAAGACATGAAGCTGTCCAACATCGGCACTGTCTCCTGGGAATGTACTGCTGATGACCGCTTTGACAGGCGTTTTAATGTCAGGTATGTCGTACAGAAACCCGAGGAATTCAGAAACACTACAGCGGAAGAGATAAGAGCCAGAAGGAAATGACAATATATACATATATTGGATGAAAATTAAACGAGTACATTGTATTGACATCCATACATGTGTTGTTTGTTTTTTATGCCCCCGGCATCTTGATGTGGGAGGCATACAGTGATTGTCCTGTCCGTCCGTTCGTCCTTCCGTCCGTGATAAGGTTAAGTGGATTTTACCGTTTCGTCTAGCACCAACACCGCTTACTACAACACTTGGCTACTTACACAGTTGTTGCTTATGACCATTCCCTATCCACCGATATCACCCAACCTCACTTTGACAGTGACCTTGACCTAATTTGAACTTAGAATAATTCAAATGGGCTGTTTCATGGTTAACTAGATTTTACCATTTCGTCTAGCTCCAACACCGCTTGCAACAACACTTGGATATTTAGACAGTTGTTACTTATGACCGTTCCCAATCCACCCATATCATCCAACCTCACTTTAACCTTGACCTTGACCTAATTTGCACTAAGAATAATTCAAATGGGCTGTTTCTTGGTTAACTAGATTTTACCGTTTTGTCTAGCACCAACACCGCTTGCTACAACACTTGGATACTTACACAGTTGTTGCTTATGACTATGCCCAATCCACCCGTATCACCCAACCTCACTTTGACCTTTTCCTTGACCTAATTTGGACTAAGAAATGGTCTGTCCAGCACCAACCGGGGGCATGTGTGTTTAGCAAGCACTGAATCTTGTTTTTAAATGAGGCAGGCAATAACTCTCTAATTGGTCCGATCTGGTCTACAATTGAGCTCAATCGAGATGCTATCATCCAGAAACTGTACATGTTTGTTCAAGAAAGTGAAGCCTCTACGTAATTGCACACAAGCGAGCTTTGTCACACTTAATTAACTGGTCCGAGTTGTCGAAATCCGAGAGTGTATAGTTATACACAAATTATGCAAATTTGCTCATGATTTAATGAAAAAATAATGAAATGTCAATCGTGACCGCTAGCTAATTGCAGCCGAACGACGGGCGTCGCACCCTATACCAATAGCGTGTGCACGCAGTGAATTTAAACATGAATTCGTTAACTTTTGTTATATACTGGTCTATATAATGTTTTGTCAAAGACATACGCTACAAGTTAAGCAGGGTTTCCCGCAGGATTTCTTGAAGGCAAGTCGGCCTCCCCGACACCCCACCCCCGCGACAAAAATCGGCTCCCCCCCCCCCTCCACGAGATCGTTCCAATCCGACCACTTAGTCCCCCATCCCCGAAATCGGCCGCTCAGTTTGACCCCCACCTCCTCGAAATCGGCCGCATCGCCCGACCCCAGCTCCCCGAAATCGGCTGCAAGCTTCAACCCACCTTTCCAAAATCGGCCGCATCGCGCGACCCCACCTTTCCGAAATCGGTTGCGACGTCCGAAATCCCGGCGGCGATGAAATCGGCAGTATCGCTTTAACTACCGCCCTTTGTCGCTTAAACTACCTATCCTTTTGCTCGACCGGCACCTCTCTTTGTATTATCTTTAATTTTTGAATTCTTACTGTTATAAAACTGAAACTATTAAAAATATGTCTCCTACTAAAATTGCAAAAACCGCGGTTTCTTCATTGAATACAAACGTGTTGACTAATTCCTTTGGAGGCAGTGTACATCAAAATACTAGGGCTACATTTTTGATGGAATTAATTTTCAATCATACATGGTTTTGTTGAATAGTCTAGCCGTTCTGCCGCCTTGAAATTCTGTCTTTTTTTTTACTTCATTAATTGTTTTCTGATGCGAAAGTAATCAATCGTTAATATCAGATATACTAAATGCGGACATTAAAAGCCGAAAAATCACCGTTGTTTTTAAATACTGGAACGTGCTGTTCCTAATCGACATAAAATACGGCCCTGTTTCTCCAAGTTAAAAGCGTGCTTTTCTACAAAAGCGCGCGAAAATTATGTTACCGTGCACAAGGTCACGGATGCCACATGAAAAACGTGCGTTTACTGGCCACGTGCTTAATTGCAGTGTTTATGTAAACAAAAATAAGTTTGACGACGTGAAATTGGGTTTTAAATTGAGGCTCTATATCACATTATTCATTTGCATATTTTGATTGTCAATTTGTGACATGGATAAGAAAATTACCGGGATAAAATAAAACGTTAAATACAATAATCAAATGTTTTAGAATGCCTGTTGACTTTTCCCGGCAACGCTAGGGGGGAGGGGGGGGTAGTACATTTTTATCGAGTGCACCGGGATTCTCTCCCATATGGAGATCGCCCCCAGAAGACTTGTTAGTTGGGTTATGGGGGATAGTGCAAGATACAGAAGACGCCCCGTTCCAGAGGCGACCCTGGGTATTTTAGTGCCCGGTGTTGAAGCACCTAGTACACTGCACCTCGGTTTAACGTCTCATGCGAAAGACGAGTTAGTAGGTTAGGGTGTAGCGGGGGCTCGAACCTGCGACCCCTGGGTTGTGAAGCCAGTGCGTTACCACTAGACCACGGATCCGCCACAGGCAACGCTAGTATTTGTTGTCACGTTTTTATATGTTAGTAAGGTATCAACTCCGCCCTAAAAATTGCCGTATTTGATTGGCTAATCGTTGGGGGCGGGACTACACACTTCAGCCACTTGTTAATCACACTGTTGGAAGTGAGACCTTATCGATCAAACAGCGTTCGTTTATGGTCCTGCGGTTAACGATCCGTGTAATAGATAAAGGGATTAAGGGTTGTCGCTTTGAAAAATAAAGCATGTCGGCGATATTTAAGCATGTCGGCAAATCACTAACTGCTTTGAAGGCATGTCGGGCCCGACAAGCGAAACAGGCCTGCGGGAAACTCTGTTAAGTAATGCATAAGAGAGACAACTCCAGTTTTACTTAAGGCTCAATAGCTCCACAGTGACCTTCCATGGTTTTCTACACAGCTTCATATACCAGTAAATCCAATTCCCATAATTATGGTCCCATTATAAAACGGAGAACTTTCAGATTTATGTTTGTGCAAGCTTGGAATTAGTTTAAAGAAGAATCTTTCCTCTTCCCAAAATTGCAATAAAAAAGATATGGCATGTTACTTCTTAGAAAATGCATCTCACCTGAATGCAGACACCGGTAGAAAAAGGGGTTTCGGCAGTCATATTTCGACAAAAGCCCCGTGCCACAGTATACGCACCACAAAAGCTCATCTTTAAAGTTAGCCTCCAAAGAAATGCACACAAATGTTCCAAACACATATAGGATATTAGAAATAACCACAAAACGCATTTCTGACATCGCTGAATGTTATTTATACCAAGGAACTCTAGTATTAGGCAATATTTCGAATGCACCACGGAGAGAAAAGCATTGATTTACTGGTATCTAACCTCAATGCGATGTTTAATCAACCATTGCGAGCAGGAGCGGTTCTAGGATTACGGGTGGGGGGGGGGGGGGGGGTGTAAACTTTGGATCGTGCAGTTATAACGATGTTTGTGGGTCTGCAGTGATCAGCTACAGATCCGTATCAAAGATATATGATAAATCTGTTCACATCATCATCATCATCATCGTCATTAAATGCAGTTTGTTTTCACTGAATAAATTTATACTATATTGTATTATGTTGGTTCATCTGAATGCCATGAACCTGTTTTTGCAGTAAATTGCCCTTGTTTGATGTGCCTGTCCACTAAATACGTATTTGACCTTCAATGTTATATATATCAGAAACGTCTTTAAACAGGTAAAATCCGTAGCTAAATCCAAATACACGCGCACGGAGAATTATTTGTAATATTCATTTACCGAAGTGTAATGATCACTTTTCGAAGTTAATGTTGTTGTTTTTTCATCGAACCGAACTAACGGACAGACATACTCGTATGATTGCGTTGTGAAATAATACGGCAAGTGATGCCGACTTTGTTAATTTCGCTGCCTTATGGTGCCGGAAAAATATGAAATCGCCAGGAATATAAGCAACCGTTGTGGACACCCCTCTACTTTATCACTTTATATCTTTTTATGAACGCATAAAACAATATGAAATTTGGTGTGATTGCTAATGGAATAAGGAAGAAAAAGTTTGTCGATTTAGATTTTTGGGAACTAAACTATTTATTGAGACAAAACTGTTTAAACTCGAAAGAAGTCATTGATTTAAAATTGAATTTAGACTTTAAATCATATTTATTCGAAAAGTATAAATGTCTTTTGTGGTATCCTAGCCATTGCATCTGACATCTTTATAATAAATAAGAATTTAAAAAAGAAAACACTATCATTTACAAATAAAGGTATATATATCCATTGTCTATAGTGAATTGTTTTCGATGAACCTTTGCGCCGGTACTACGGTGTACGTAAGAAATCGTAGGGGGCGGGCTAGGTCGGGCATGTTTTACTGAATTAAATGTGTATCTTTTACAAAATTGAGCGAGCGAAGCGATCGAAAAAAAATGAGCATATATTTCCAGTTTTGACCGTTTTATATATGCCCATATATGTATGGTCAGGATGTTTTAGGGGGGTGGCGCGCCGGGTGCGCCCCCCGCACTCTGGATCGCTAGTGGCGAGCTATGTTGGAAAGTAGCGCATACCCATTATGCTTAGAGCGTGAGTACACAGATCAGTCAGACCGGTGTAGACACAACATATTATGTCAATAGCGGTCACGACACGGACATATACCTCTATACTAAGACGATTCACTGGCAATATTTTGCTGTTTCTGTTCTAACGCGACGGTAAATTGATAAAATATAGTTCTGATAAAAAGTAAATAAAACACAGACGCGTATCGACGGTATTTCCAACAAATATTGGCACGTATAAAAATAATACATATTCCCATTTTTTTTCACCAATATATATTGTAGCAGCAATAATATATATTGATAGAATCGTTAAGAAAAAATGAAAAATGTGTACAACAACAAATGTTTTTTGATACACGATTCCAGCAGGATTCGAACTGACAACTACAAAATCGCGAACTTCAATGGAAATTTTCCTACGCTTGACTACATTTATCCATAGTGCGCATGCGTGTAGCGGTACTTCGTGTACATTTGATTCAAATCGATGTTACTACTACTAGAAATTGTCCCGCGCCCGCGACATTTTTTTGTACTATAAACAAGTATTTTACTGTTTGTTTATAAAAACGAGACATATGTGTGAAATAATTATTTAATGAATACTTCATAAAATATTATTTTATTTTTTGAAATATTGAACCGTATTAGCCGTCGATACGCCACTTTGAAGTCATTAAGAGAACGTGACATGGTACAGAAGTATACATATTTTACAATGCAGTTTGTTAACCATTATACAGAATTCACTTGTATCATATTTACCGTTGTACCGCACGTGGGAAACGAACCAATTTGAAAGTATACGGGCGCTTTTCCATATGTCCGTATCCGCATCCGTATCCGTATCCGCATACATGTTATACGGACGCTCTTTTCCACTAATCCGCATATAAACGTCAAATATATTAGTTTTCTTCCTTTAAAAAAAAAGAAAGTACAATGTCTGAGTAAGAAGCTTTTAAACATGTTTAATTACGTCGGCTGCAAATATTTATGCCAGCATGCGAAAACAATCAAAACATTCAGATGTGGTGAATTTTAAACAATATAAAGCATCCAACAATTATATCTACAGCGTCAGTAATGACTCATTTAAAAGTTACCAGTTACTACCGAGTTATTGTGCTCGGTGAGTGTTAGGTTGAGTTTTCCGGGTGCAAATAGACTATTTCTTCTACTTTTCCAATGTTTTATGTAAAACAGCCGTTTGTTTAACATGCTAAGTTAGGTACCATGTCGTCCGCATCCGCATAACATCGCTTACCGAGCGATTTCATGCGGACGTGTCCGACTGTTTTAAACTTGTTCGATTTTGCGCAATGCGGATGCGGATACGGACATATGGAAAAAAAAGCCCTAAGGCCGCTTTTTCATGTGCACGCGATCAGTTATCCGTATCCGTATCCGTCAGCTGCATATAGCTTTTCCATGTGCGCGTATCCGTAATGCGTAATATGATATTATGTATACAGTCTTGTATACTATTTATTATTTATAGACCGAAAAATAATATTGACTTACGAAATAATATTCGATTTAGCATTCTTTATGGGCTATTCTACCACGGCACGCTGCTAGTGGTCCATAGATAAAGAAGAAAAATAACTGTGGGTTATTCTGCAACAAAGTATGAGCGGAGCTTAATGTTTTGAAAATCGTTCCGGATATTCGAAGAAATTGTTCCGTAAAATGCACGTGCTTAAACGCGCGATAGCAAATTGTGACAAACAAATCATTTTTGCATTATGTAGCGCAATTAAACCACATTTGTACTACATATTTTATACTTAAGTTCACAAAAACGTTTACGTTTTGTTAATATGTTTTTAATTTGCACTTTTTGGCATGATATTTTCACTGTATTATATCGATAAGTATGACCTCATTCGCTCAATGTTTATCAATAAAGCTGACGTCATTTTGAATTGTTATGATTTATTGACGTCACAGAAACGCACGTGTGAATGCACTTCTCGGAAAATGGGCGGAGTATAGATAAATATAGTTCTCTTTCATAACCTTTAAAAATACAAATTTTATATAATTATATATATATATATATGTTAGAATCGAAATAATTTACGGGTAACAGTTTGTTATTGCGTTAATAACCAACGGTTTGTCGTTCCGATGCTTATTATCAAACCACTCGGAAAACAGTTACCCGTCAATTATTTCTTAAATAAACAACGATTTGAAGTTCTGATGGGTAGGAATTAAACCTCGTAGTCATTGTGACATCACTATCATTGATGAACGCTGAACGAATTATGTCATAATCTGAACTGTGTGATTCTACATTTTCTTAGCATTTTGCAGAAAGAAAAGTGCAATCCGGGCACACTAATTTGATGCTTATTCCTTTTTATTCAAAAAAGTTAACCGTTTTGAAGATAGATTTTGAAGGTAGCAGTGAGATTCACCAGTATACATGTTCAGTTCTGATATGATAATGCTGGTGCTTATCGCTCTGACGTCATTTCCGTAACAAATAATAAATGTGTCATTTTTACATATACTGTTTTGATTATGTGTAAAAACTTCACATATCAGGGCAAAAATACATATTTTTATACATATAGATCTACATGTAATTTGAGTATGTGTTTGTTTTTTGGATTTTGACTTCGTTAAGCATATGTTCTCCTACTTAGAAACCAACTTGTACAGAAAACGTCCAGTTCTCCGAGATATGATGTAAACACGTCATTCGTTAAGCTATTATGCTTGTGTTGTGAACGGATCATGTCTTATTGTTGGTGAAAATGGACAGTTAAAAAAATATAAACGTAACGGTACTTTGAGCATTTATCAAAGCATTTTCAGACCTGTTACGGAAATGACAGATTGTTACGGGAAGGACACTCACGAGAATCATTTAACTTAGTCAGTTACATCCAGAAGAAAACAACAAACAAAAACCACTGCTATTCAACTTTATTTAGTAGTACATGTACCATGACACTAAGTTTAGATTTGGCAGAACAGAAATTTATAATTCAAGCTGAATTTCAATTAATTTCCACGTGTGCTGATTAATTGACCGTGTCCTCCTGTCACATGTTTGGGTTCACATGCATCATCAATACGCCAATGAGGTCTTCAGCCTTGTACCAAAGTATATCTTTGATAGGTTTTGGCCAGTAAAAACCATTTCATAGTGCACTGTACATAACCTGAAGATAAATATATAAGTAAAATATAAATGAAAAAAAAAACGTAAAAGGACAAGCTTCATTTTTCACGGGAGTTACATACTTAACTTGACAACAGACTTACCAATCTGCCTGAAGTTATGAACAGTAATAAAGACATAAATTTACTGAATATTGTTCAATGGACATTCGATGCATCTTATCTTAGCTCATCATCCACTTCCATTTCAACACCCGGATATTGCTAACCGTATCCAAGACAACATAGAGAGTGTCTGGTTTTCAACCCTAGATAGCTGCGGATCTACGTGACATCCAATCAAACTTTCGTCTATATCCGGCTGACTGCTGACTCTTCTAAATTACCTGCACTGTACATGAAAATTAGTCAAACGTAAAAGCACACATTTGTCAGATTTAATTATAAGATTTTGAATTTTAAGAATGAATACAATTGCAGTAATTTACAATTGATGTATATAAATGTTTAATGCGTGTATATGTTTACTTTATTATTAAACATATTACTATATAATGATTTACTTTATAAAGACTGGAATTTATGGTCCGTATTGATAGCTGGTCATTGTTGTTTCTAGCTGGTTCTGCTGCTGCTCAGTACTACTGGTACCAGGGGCAACTGGTTGGCATGGATGATCTCTATCTTGCTCCTGGTCCGTTAATGAATTTAGAATATATTCACTGCATGTTTGAAATTATATAAACAACCTAACTGATAAAATTAATATAACATATTTAGGGGTTATTTTAGTACATGGTTAAATAAAATAGGAAAGTTGGTTTGGCAGAGGATAAAAGACTGGCAATTTTCAGGATATAGGTCTAGCTGATAAAACAAGACACCTGTCTTCATTTTGCTCTGTTCTTTCACAAGAATCTTAAAATATAAAATTATTTAAATTATTATTATTATTGATGCAGTATAATATTTATAATAATAATAATAATTATTATTATTATTAGATATATTATCATTAGAATCTAGAGCTATTAGATCTATTATTATTATTATCATCATCATCATCATCATAATTGTTTAAATTATTATTAGAACTGCTCTGCTGTTAATTTCATCATCGTCATCATTATTATTTATACTATAACTGTCAGTGTACTAAACTTGCATAAAACCAACAGACAAACAATAATTTCACTTCTGTAGCAATTTTGTCATTTCCGTAACGATCGCTTGTGTTGCAACTTGTTACAGAAATGACTGTTCTGGAAATGACTTTGTTTTAATAAAATCCCCTTTCTGAGCCTCCAGTCTGTGAATAGTCAACAAACGTGTTCGTTTTATGAAAGAAATTCCATGATTTGATCATATTTACAAACGTTCATTTTGATTATTACCTTCATTATACATACACCGCTATTATGGAAATGACACATAAAAAACATACGCATACAAAAACAGGTACTTACCAAGAATGTTTCTCCTCACACATAAACATGTCATGTGTTTTCCGGGTATTGAACTTCTTTGAAGACGAATCATTACGTCACATTCAGGGGAGTTAATCTCCTTATACCATATTTCTGAAGGTTTTCTGTGCTTTTCGGTATTCAATAACTGTGATATCAGAACGCTGACTGGTGGGCGGAGCCTAATATGCAAGATTACCATGCAATAAGTAGCGTGCGGTATATTGGAATTTAGTTGTAATTTATACGCACGCTACTTATTGCACTGTAAGTTTTCACATTAGGATCGCGCACCAGAAAAATTGAAAGAACTCTTCGGTATTGATTTTTTTATTAAAACAAATAAACTCTTAACAGTGAACTGGGTGAACATGTCGAACTCAACAAGTTATAAACAATTAGAAATTGAATGTGCAGCCTGTGAATGTCACAGAACCGGAGACATTCGCGAGCTTGCTTTTATTGTAGAGTTCTGTGGCGCACGTACGCTTTCCGCTATGATTCGTGAACCTGCCCTTCCGGCCAGGGCAGGAATGTCCTTCATGAAGTTACCAAGGGTATTGACTCCCACAGGATGCTTGCCGTACCTAAGACCATCACAAGCAAGTGGCCTGCGATAGAACGGTCCAGAATTTCTAAGTGCATCCAAGTAACTCATGAAATGGTCTGCTATCGACATGGGGCCTGAAAATAGAACAAGAAAAAAACTCAGTATAGTACGAATTAACTTTAAAACATAAATTCATTTCCCTGGATTTTGCTCTTGCAAATGAAGTTAAAATGTATTAGTTATGTAATGTGCGTTGTTAAGAACGAGTCGCCCGAATAGCTTAGATGGTAATGCGCCGTTTTCCGACGGTCGCGGGTTCGAGAACCGCACCGGGTTCGGCTTTCAGCCATAGTAACGACTATTAAAATAGAAAGGTTGTGCAGTGGCGTTGTGGATATGGTGTCCGCCTACTGTAGCGACCGGGAAGTCCCGGGTTCGATCCCCACTCCGGGAGCGTTCTCAAGATCTTCCACAAAGACACCAAATAGTGGTTCTACCCAGGCAACGGACTCGAGAGTGTCTCAATACGCCTGAGGCTTTCGATGCAATCGAGTTAAAATAAATACCGTAGGTTTAATCTAAAAATAGAAAGAAATAATTCGCTTACCTTCTGTGCAGTAGTGTTTTTTATCTTTTCGTTGCAGATGTCGATGCCCGAGTCCTCCTTTGAATGTCTTGTTATCCCTTAAGAGGAATCTAACGTACTTCCCGATCTCATCTTCCCCAATATCAATTTGTTCGCAGACCAGGTTGCGGAGCTCGTCGCGTCCGCGTAGACCGAAGAGTTTGCACGCGTAAAAGAATACTTTTTTGCAACCGTTTTGCATCGCCCATTCCAAAAACGCCCAAATTCCACAATTTCTCTTCAGCGTCTTCTGGAATCGGATCTGCTTGTTTCACATCTGCACCAACTCCCTTCTCTAATAAATCCTTCATTTGACTGCCAATTGTCTTTCTTAACGGACATAAGTCAGGATCCTTTTCATCGAGGAAATTTTTGTCGTACACATTTCTGTCCCGAAGGTAACGCAAAAGTCCACACAGATCAAATAAAGCTTGTTGCTTGTGTAGTAATCTCCTGTTTGATTTCGCACTTCCAACACAAGCCTCATCTCTTCTTTGCTCATAGAAGCTAGGTCGGAAATATCACCTCCCCGTCGAAGACAAGTCTTACCCATCGCGTGCGTTTCTCAGTGTTTTTGTTAATTTTTGAAGCATTGAGGTTATCAATGTCTTCATCGGTCACCGGCTTTGCAAATCTGGTTGCAGTACTGGAGGGCGGTTTCTGTTGGAGGACCGTGGCGGCACTTTCGGCTTCAACAGCCGGTTGTTTCGACACCGCTTGCGGTCGCTCGCGAGTCACCCTCGGCCTCTTTTGTCTTTATTTAGTCCAAAACCCCACTACCTCTTCCGGTTGCTCCAAGACTACTTCCGGTTGCTCCAATACCACTTCCGGTCGCTCCCGAGTCATCCTCGGCCTCTTCCGTCTTTATTAGGTCCAAAAACCCAAGATAAAAAGCCACTTTTGCATCATAATCATACTGTCCATTAGGTTTTTCTATTTCATCCACAGCTTGTGAAAGAATGAGATTTTCATGCGAATTATCTAAAGATGTCATTTCGAGGTAGTCAAACTCCACGATATTAGCAATCTGACTCAAAATTAAATCATCTGAATCTAAGGCATCCATAATGAAGTGTTTATCCCTTGAAATCCTAGACTATAATGACTGCACTGAATGGACACCTGGCGACAGCGCTAAAATTTGGAAACGACACTCATGATTCCAGGCATGCCAGACATCACGTGACGTAATGGCAGCGAAAAATTTGGAAACAAAACACGTGTTAGACATCACGTGACGTCTAGGAAACACCCATGGGATCGGCATCGTGGAAAGTTGCGATTTGATAGGTTAATATGGTATAAAACACTTGTAGCACCCTTTGACCTCAATATGTTAATTATTTAATTTCGCCCTGCGGGCTCGTTAAATGACCAACATATTTCGGTCAAAGAGTGCTACAGCTATTACTACCACCTCACACAGCAAAATATGTTTGTTTCATTTAGCACATTTCTAATGGCCTACAATTACAATGCTTTGTTTTACTATACATTACTAGAATGTATACATGTTCATGCACATAGTACAAATATTCCTTTTTCACACACAGACTTTGTACTTAGACATAACACAAAATTGCGTTGTAAAACCACCCATAAACAACGTAAAACTGTAGTTGGGTGATTCTACTTTTTCGTAGCAACTGGTGTACCTCGACTACAATGTATTTAAATGAAATCAATAAATGTCTGTTTCATGTCACATATCCTGCTAATATTAAAATTATTATGATTCTCAACTCGGTAGCAGTAAAATTGTGAAAATAAGATAATTGAAAAAATAAAATTTATTAAATAACTATTACCACCCTCTAAAAAGTGTTCTGTCCCTGATTGATCTTTACAGTTATATTATTTAAATGTCGTCATTAATATATAAACACAATCCAATTACATCTCATTAAACGTAAGTTTAAACCTTATAGATAATTTATCAATAATGTTAGGCACGTAATAAACACACATGAGGAACAAAGGCATTTGGAAAATGTGTCCTAATTCTTGTCATTTGCGTAACTAACAGTCTAAATGCAATGTATAAGTTCATGTTTTTGAATTTTGTTTAGCTGACACTAAATGTCAGAATTTTGAACACAGCATCCTATCACATTGAAGGTTTGCTTTGAGACACCAAACCGTACTCAAATCCCCTGAATGCTAAACAACCGTTAAAACCCAAACATGAGGTTATTTCAAGTATGACCTTGACCGTGGACCTGCTGGTTCTTGGGCTCGACACACTGTCTTAAAATAGATACATGTAGATAGATTTCTTATATTTGACATTTGACCTCAAATTGTGACTATGACCTTGGACATGGTTCTTGTGCACGACACGCCGTCTCATAATGTTTATCAATTCTTTAATCCTCCCTGGACAAAATTATTCTTCGTACAAAGTGTAAGTATGCATTTCGTTTAATTCAACTTTGACCTTGAATTTTCTTAATTGCACCTGAATCTTGCGCGCGACACGCCGTCTCACAATGCTTTCCACTTCTGCCAAGTTATTTGAAATCCGTCCATCCTATACAAAGTCTAAGGTTTTGGTCTTTACATTACAACTTTGACCTTGAATTATGACCTTGACCTTGAACCTGGTTTTTGCGCGAGACATTCCGCCGCACAATGTTTTTAAATTTTATTTGAAAATCCGTCCATGCTGGAAAAAATTATGCTTTGGACAAATTCGAAGGATTTATTTCTTGTATTTTAACTTGAACTCAAATTATGACCTTGACCTTGGATCTGGTTCTTGCGTAACACGCCGTCTAACAATGAGTTTTATTTCTGTCACGTTATATTACAATCCGTCCATGCTGAATAAAATTATGCTCTGGACAATGTCTAAGGATTTATTTATTTTCTTATACATGTATTCCAACTTTGACCGCGAATTATAACCTTGACCTTGGACCTGGTTCTTGAGCGCGACACGCCGACTCACTTATAACAATGCTGGACAAAGTTGTACTCCAGACAGCAATTATTCACGCCGCCCGCACATTGTCTCAAACAGGCGTATAACAGGAGGGTCGAAATGGCCCTAGGTCGCTCACCTGAGTTTAATTAATCATAATGGTTTTAAAAGTTTAACAGCGTGTTCAGAGAGGACTAAAGTAAAACGTTAACAATGCATGTCAACAATGGACCACTGACAGCAATGTTTTTAGTGCATCAGAACAATTTGAAGGAACGTAGTAAATAGTATGAACATTTCAGTGAAATTCTTTCGAAATCCAGTAAGTGATTTCAGACAAGAAGATTTTCTAAGTGTCCAATATAGCCATATAAGCAATTCAGCCCAAACCCCTGGTGGCCATGTTTTTAATGAATCAAAATAATTTGACGGAATTTGCTAGATGTTAGACAAGGAACATTTTTGTATCTTTTTTAATCTAGCTAAAAGTTTCTGATAAGACGATTTTCAAAGCTTTCATATAAGGAAAACTGTCCCGCCCCCAGGAAGCCATTTAAAAAAAATCAAAATGACTGAAAATATTTTAGTAGAGGGTCACCTAAGGAACATTTCGATAAAATTATTTTGAAATCGAGTCAGTGGTTTCTGACAAGAATATATTCAACGTTTTCAATGTAGCCATGTAATGAAAATTGTCCCACCCAATGAAGGCAATGTTGTTGTTTTTTACAAATCAAAATGATTTGAAGGAATTCGGTAGAGGGTAACCCAATGAACATTTATGCAAACTTATATTGAAATCCAGTACCTTTTTTGCAAGTATTTTTTCGTAGTTGTTTTAGGTAGCATTAAATATATGGAAAACTGCCCCGCCACCATGCGGCCATGTTTTTTACAAATCACAATGATTTCAGTGGAGAGTCACCCAAAAATTATTTTGAAATCCATTCAGTGGTTTCTTAGAAGAAGATTTTCAAAGTTTTCTATATAGCCATATAAGGAAAACTGCCCCAACCCCTGGTGGCCATGTTATAAATGAATCAAAATAATGTGAAGGACTTTGGTAGATGCCCAGACGAGGAACATTATCATTTTCCAAATCCAGCGTATGGATTCAGACAACGAGATTTTCAGTTTTCAATAAATCCATGGATGAGATGTTTATTAACGTAACCAAATGATTTGAAGGAAGTCAGTCGAGGATCACCCAGGGACCATTTCTGCGGAAACTGTTTTGAAATCCAGCAAGTGGTTTCTGACAAGAAGATTTTAGTTTCCTAAATCTTAAAGTTTTTGGTTGACATGGCAAAACTAGAGTTTTTTGCATTCAATTTGAAGTAATTTGATAAAGGACCATTTCAGAGAAGTTGTTTGAAGCAATTATTGACAAAGGACGACGATTGATATGGGGATTGTTGCACCTGATGCTGGAGTTAATTACATAGTTTCAAGTTAATAACCTATGTAGTTTTGAAGTTTATTTAACCTAAACTTACCGGAATTCAGGAACGCCGGGCGAGTAGGATTTTAGCGTACCTATGTATTTTTAATAGTAAGATAAAAGGAAGTCTTCAAATTTATATTTAAAAAAACATCCTACTAAATAGTGAATACCCGGTAGGTCGTACTGTTTTAAGTCCATCAAGACATGTTTCAGGTGTAGACAAATGATAAGACCTCCAAAACAAATTACTTTATAAGGATATAAATGGTATCATTTGATTATTTCAATAGCCGGGCCGGCTAGCTCAGTTGGTAGAGCGCTGGACTACAACTCCGAGGATCGCGGGACCGATTCCCAGCCCGGCCACATAACTTGTGTGGGGATTGGTCATGAAATTATTTCTACGGCCATTCTCCGCCTACCTCTGATTCAGGTAGGGCACTTGTCAGTTACTGGCATAAGTATGTGCACTCTGTACTGGGAAAAGTGTGAGTAGGTTAACTGACCGCCGTTATAAGACTGAAATACTGTTGAATACGGAGAACAATCCAAACAAACAAACACATGATTATTTCACCGCAAGGAATAAGCTTAGAAATACAGTCACAAGATGGCCGCCTGAGCTATAAGCAGAAAAATCTTTAAACAGATCCTAAACATACGAGTAATTTTCCAATATTTTCACAGAAATATTCCTTGGGTGGTTTTCTACTAAAATACTTTAAATTATTTTGAATCGCTTAAAAACATGACCGCCAAAGGGCGGGGCCCTTTTCCCTTATATGGCTCATCAGTGTCCTTTCCCTTTTTTCGGCATAGCTGTTTAACCTAACGTTTGACCCTTCTCAACATCTAATCAAATGTTGTGAACATTTTCCGCCAGTAATCCCGAATGAATAAATCCTAACATTGCATCGGCTAGTTTAAAAGAAATCCCCACCACGGCCTGTAAAAAAAATGGCTCCATTTCCTTTTGGAGGTGAATGGAAAAATTAGCCTATTTGGAAAAACAGACATACTTCTTTACTTCGTTTACCTTTTTGACTTATTTCCAGTTCTGAGCTCCACCTAGGAAGTTGCATTTGCTCAATTTTCATTTTCAATTTACAAGCCAGTGTGTACAGGCCGTGATACAATACAATTATGACCTTGGGAAAATCTCCCGTTAACATCGCATATTCGATAGGCAACATTCCATAGAATACAATCGCTCATAGATATAGAAAACTAGATGCCGCGTCACATCTAATAGGATGCGTCAGCGCGTCCGCCATATTGCAAAGGTCGTCGATTGTAAACAAACCCTTAGACCTAATACTGGAATGGAAGGATTTTATATTTCTTAACAAATTGCGTCTTTCTGCTGAAGAGATTGTCAATGCATACAACCAAGGCGTAGATGAATAATTTCACAAAGGTTATTGTAATAAAAATTGTACTGTAACGTTTACACTGCTTATAAATGATAATGATAATTAGTTTAATATATGCCTAACTGTTAATATAGCAACGACTTATTATTTAATAATTATTTTAATAAAAAACTGGATAAGGCAATAATATAATATATATATTTTTACAATGACATAATAATAATTATAATAATAATATAATAATAATAAATATTATTAGATCTATTATTAGTATTATTATTATTAGATTGTACTTTTACAAATAAGTATTTATTATTATTTATTACATTGTATTATTACAAATAATTTATTTTTTGTTTTCTTTTATTATTTTTTTAACAATATTTCATTTAAATCATGTTTTAATTATTTGATAAACACATCATTATAATATAAAATAGTATATATTAACGCTGTGTAATAATAATAATAATAATAATAATAAAATAATAATAATAATGAACAGAACAGAACAGAACAGAATTTTATTACACATAAACTTTACAGTTTCTAGTGTTTAACATTAATACATTATACATTATACATAATAATAAAAATAATAATAATAATAATAATAATAATATAGATCTTTATTCATGGACTAGAAATATGCAAATATGCCAGAAATAATGATATGTTTTTTGTTTTTTTTTCAGAGGGACCTATGAATATGCTATGAAAAAGATGGCATGCATTTCTTTAATCCAGTGCAGCAACAACATACATGAACTTGAAATGACTGATATATATACTGCAACCAAATATATATTTCATGACTTTTCTGAGAATATAAAATATCATTAAAGTTTTGCAAGCCTCAGACTCTGTAGTATAATGTTTGCTACAGTGATTTGTTAAGTGGTTGCACTTTAAATTTAAACAGTGAGGATTGTAAGCTTCAGTTGCAGATTTCCACAGACTTAAATGCAAACATAAACAATTGTGAAATGACAACGTTTCATATATTCTAGCAAAATCAATTTCCTTCAATGAAGTATTTCTAAACTCACACCCTTTTGTAATCTTCAAAGAAATGGAGAAATATGAAAACAAACGAATATTTAAGCAAAGAGATCTATTATTTGTTGGAAACAAAGTTACCACATTGGGTGTATTGTCTGAATGGGTTTTTAATACTGTTGAATAAATAATTGATAACATTACCAGATGTTTGTTCATGGTTGCTATTTACTTATTGGAAAATGTTTTTAAAAAAATCCATGCAGGAAAAATAAGGGAAATTAAAAATCATATTTAGTTTAAAACTATTAATTTTAATTTTACTGTGTAGAAAGCCTGACTATTATTGAAATATTTTGACAATGAGTTAATAATTAATATGTTTCCAGAGTAGAATCAGTACTGGGTGTCTTTTTGAGAAAGACCATTCAAATGCTCCATTAATAGGGGTCATACTCAGAATCGCTCAATCAAAAGGCAGACACCATATCCATTACACCTCTGCAACTGAAGGAAAATTCACAATTTTTATTTCAAACTGACAGGCACAATAAAAGACATGTTGCTACCAATTTGTATTTCTAAGCATTAACCTGTGTATTCATGTACAATAAAGCCAGAATGGAAGAATGGAGGCCACATTATAATACAGTGAAACCACCATGCCTTAGTAACCTGGTTACTCATTAATAAATAGATACATGCTTTGAAGACCTCCAGTGGCAAACCTTTTTACAATAGGGGGGGGGGGGGGGGGGATGGGGTGAGGCGATATTTCTTGGCCGTGTTGATACTTCATTGTTTATCGAGTCGATTGCGTCAATATCATATGAAATAAATTTCATAAAACACACGCTTATTTTACAATTATTTTATACATTTGGGGTTTAGCTAACGTTAGTTGTTCGTAGCCACATACGAGCATAAACACTCCTGGTCCAAATTATCGCTTACAGCGTCAATTTGTAGATTTCGCCTATTGTGCCTATACTTTTTTTTAACCCAAGCTACGCCCCTGGCTAATACATTTCAAGTTGAGTTGTATTAACTGTTGCCATCAATTTTTGCAATTCATTTGTCAGCTACGTGAACTTTGTAATTAGCAGAAATATTTTTTTCCGAAATCGAATCAGAATTCAGACTGAGTGGTGTTCATCCGAAATCCGTTTACATTCATAATTACAAATATATTCCACGAAAGAATATAGTTATTGTATATAATTAGAGAAAATATTCACAAGACCAAAATAAAACAATATTAATTTAAGATTTTTTCTCAGATTATAAAATTAAAAGCCTAATTATGGATAACCTTGCTAAGAAATCTTAGCAATGTTTAAAATCGACGACCGCACCAATATGGAGGACGCGCAGACTAGGTTTATATATTATGGAAGGCCGGTGCGCCATGCTAATTGCTAAATGACAATTGCTAAATTACAATTGCTAATTGACAATTTTTAAATGACAATTGCTAATTCATTCATTCTCATTTTTTCACAAAATGTGTATTTCCATATATATGAGTTATGTAGGCACACTGTTTTATAAGCACAATGTATTTGTTTTAAATGAAACCCCAAAAGATGTATCAGAAACTCTTTTGAATTAATTAAACGTGTCCTTTATCAACATACCCCCTATAAAATCCACTGTCACAAACATTATGCCATATTTTTAATGGGTAATTTATTCTGCATTTTGACCGAGTTCAATAAGTTTTGTTTAATACTTGATTGGTTATTGTTTGTACAATGAGGTTTCAAGATATAAAAAAAAATACTGCAGAATTATATCATAAAAAAAAATAATATTTTATTCGTGTCACAAGATGCTTGAAGTTTACGTGACACTAACTTATATGCTTCGCTATCATAAAATAGTTTGAAGAAAATCATGGTTTAACATTTCAATTGATAAGACTTTACACAACTTCTTATGAAAAAAAAGTTTTCATCAACCGTATCATACAAAATCAATATTTAACACATTAATGGTCTAAGCTCATATGGGGGAATTTTTTGTGTGAAGCTTGTGTGAAGAGACTGTTTGTCTCTTGCCAGACTTTTCTCTATGAAATTAACAGTGTTATATGTAATCTCTTACTGAGAACTGTACATTATGACAAATAGAGTGACGAGTTATCAAAAATATTACAGATTTTGGTTATTGGAAAGGTAAACTTAAAGTTTACGTGACTGAATACTTACGTGACAATTTTATGAAACGTGCGCTTACCGCGGTGTAGACAGCGACCAAATAATTCGTTCGGTATTTTCGGTTTATGCCGTGATATTTATGACGTCATTGAATGTTTTTCTAGGGCCATTTAGTTGAAATCAATCACACATGACCTATTGTGTTATGTTACTTATTTGAACTCCCCTTGTTTTTGTTTTGTCAAATATATCGTGATAACTTTATAGAAAGAATGTGTTTAATTGCACTTATGCTAAGAAATAATTAAAGATAAGTGCTGTTATGACGCATGTTGATTGTCAGGGTCTGGTGCACATATAGAGCATAGATTAAAATGTCACGTAAAATTCGTAAAAATCATAAAATGTCACGTAAAATTCAAACATAAAATGTTTAACTTATTGTTTTTGTTTGTTTTAATTTCACTAATATTATGTTTAAATAAGTTTGTTTGTCCAATAATACAAACGTATATTTACAAAGACAGGGCTAAAATAGCTGAAATCTTGAAAAAGTTAGTTGAATTTTACGTGACAAATATAAACTGAGTTATGTCATTAAAATGTCAAATACTCTACAATTATCCATCATCTATCACATTTATATTGGTAAATCTTGTTATTAAGAAAACAAGGATGTCATTTCAAAAGAGTTTGCGATAGTTTTACCACATGTGATGTCCTTTAAATGTAACAGTTGAGTTCATTGAATTTTACGTGACAATTGGTATGGATTTAGCATTTTAATGGTTCTATGTCAATTATAATCTTTATTTTTCTAAACATTTTTATATTTGCAAGTTATTTTCCCCACATCTTCGATAGATTAACCCATTTACTGCTGAAGTACGTACTTGTACAATGTGTTACTTGTTTAATGAATTTTACGTGACAAAAGCACATGTTATAAAAAAAAGATCCTGTAAACTGGTCTTATATCAGTTGAGCTCTATTCTTTCTGCTTTAGGGTTTATAACGGTTTTGTGTGCACTACTATTATATTTGACTCTGTATTTGCGCTTTATTTTAGGTGTGAGAATATATGAAAAAAAACAAAAGGACAATAATGCAAGAAAATACTGTTTCTTCAGCCCAATTTTCCATTTTAAGTGTCCATTGTTCGAGATTGTTATCAGTTAAGTGTTTTCAAGAAGTTAAATAATAGAAAATGCTGTGTTGATAATTTAATAAAGACAAAAAAGTACATCTCTTATGTTTGTTTTTATCATAAATTGTATCTGTCATCAGGCTGGTATCACTGTCACGTAAAATGCATAAGTAAAACTCATGCATATGTTGACAGCGTACTACAGCAAAAATAAAGCTTTCACAATATGGCCATCACTTAAAACTCAACACAGATCAGTTCCATTTTCATATTAAACATAAATTTGTATGCAAATGAGAAGTCATAAATTTCATATTTATGTTATGCTTTTATGTTATGTTAGGCCCAAAAAATGAGAATGAGTGAATTGACAATTGCGATTTGCTAATTGCCACAAGTCAATTGATTATTGCGAAATGCTGAATGTTTACTGTCAAATATGTACTTACTGAATGCTATCTTAAAGTAACATACAGTACTCGTATAACGTGTATAATCACAACACAAGCATACTGACTTATTTATTCGCTGTTCGATCAACAGGCATTGGGGTAACTATATTAGACTATGTATGACCACCTAGTTTAGGATTATTTTTTTTGATATCATATATATATTTATTAATTATTAAAGACAGATGACTGGAATTAACACTTTGTCACAAAATAGAATCTAATGTTATAACATTTATAACACATTAATATTGTTACAAGCACTCAAGCACTGGTATAACATGATTTCTTTTAATCATTTACTTACAATTGGTTTATTAAAATTGTTTTTTGTTATTGTTTTTTTCAGTGAGCAAACCATCAAAGATCAAACAGTGATTTCAATAAACTGACGATTGGTCTTGAACGCTGTTCACGCACTGTACAGTTCTGTGTTTAAAGCAATAGCATGGAAGTGACAGATGTGTTATGTACATTACAAGGACCTTGTACTTCATCTATTAATTTTCAAATGTGATGTTGTAATTAAATTGCAAATAATATAATTATAATATTTATTATGTGAATACTTAATTTGTATATATTGTATTTGACGTTGTATCTCCATGTAAAAAAATGATTATCTGCCTAACAATATAATAATGATCTACATGTATATAGGAATAAATACAGACATATATGTGCATATGTAGATACATGGTATTCCCAGTTTTACTGTCTGTCTTCACTGGAAAATTTAATTGCTAAGTAGGGCTACCTTTCTTTTCGGAGGATTTGAAAAAAAAATAAAAAATTATATGAACATCACTATTTGGTTTAGTATTATTGTTAGCACATGTACAATGTTATGAACTTATAAACATTTTTCATCTCATTATAGATATAGTATTTGTCCTCTTATGATCACCACATATGAATGCTTGTATTTCACTTTGGGAATATGTTAAATGAATTAATATAAGATAAATATGCAAAAATAGTATTGTAGCACATATTTGTTCAATTCAAATGAATTCAAACTGCTTAAATTGTTGTTAATTTTCAGGCACATTCACCAAAGCTAATGTGAAAGTCTGCATAAGGTTATTTGAAATATTGATGAATACACTATTGACCATCACTCTGTGGGTAATTATCATTGTATTTATAAAGGTAGAATGTCAGGAGATTTTAAATAATTTTCTCATCATATGTCATGCTCTCTTATAAACATGTGAATGTTTGGATCCCATTCAGGGAATATATTACATGCATTAACCATTTATGTTTTATAAAAAATACACAAGTACTATCTAATAATAGTTTTATTCAATAATAAGTTCCACACATGACAACAAATAATTTCACATACATTGTAATTCTTACACAGGTTCGTTGTATTTTACACCAAGTTTTTTTAATCCAAATACAAATACTTATGATGTCAACATTTATTCTATGTTGATTTTGAAGAGCATTTTATTTTAATTATAATACTGAATACTGCATATAAAGCTGACTTTCTTGTTTAAAAATGAAGTGGTTGATCAATATCAATTGTTCTAACTAACGTATATTAGTGTTAAGACATGTGATGATTTTCAATTATGTAAATAAATGTTCATAATCTTAATATTGCTACTATTTGAAGATTGAAAGTCAATTGTTTCAGTCTTGTTGGCTGGCACTTTCTCGAAAAAAACCCATAAGAGATATAGCCTGTTCTGAAAGTCCTTTATGACAAGCAAACTAAATGCGTTGATCACAAATTAACAAATGTGGTCCTGTAAAGAATATTCTTTTCTTCTGTTACATTCATATGTCCGATATGCCCATATACTGCGAAAAATATGTAACTATATGTTACAAACATCTGAATATATTTGGTATTGAGTTAAAGAACCAAACGTGCACATCGTGTATATCATTTTGAACTAACAAGATTTTGCAGATTAACATATAGACAATATAATACCTTTAAATACACAAACTACTCATACCAGAGGATTTTTGTCCATTGAAAAATAAAAATATACACAAAGTAAACGTAAATTGGATTCCTCAACTTTCAGTCAAATAAGTTTTCTGTTAGAATATCCGTCTTAAATATCACGTATACAGATATTCCATAGGTATGCTACATGTCTTCGCCATTCATAAATGTATGCCGGTGTGCTTGTGCCATTTAACTCTGTTGCCTGCTTTATGTCAATCTATTTTCTTTCATGGAGCTCTTGCATGATCAGTGAAGCCACCCAATTCCAGCTCAGTTTACCTACAAAATAAAGCGTTGAAATGTACTGCATATTAATACATGCATCAACAGAAATTGCTTATGTTGACCATAAAGGCATTGCCAAATAATCTGAGACATAAAGGACCAACACAACACAATTCTCTCACTTGTAATGCGTTGTATACTAATTATTGTAAATAAATTAATGGACCTGCTTCAAATACAAATCATTATGTTGATATTGACATGTAAGACACACATAATCTTTTGCAACAAACAACTACATGACGAATGAAGTCGACAAATGAAAACGCAATGCATACGATGTTCGAAGACTGAATTTTAATTGATAAAAAAATAATTGACTCACCTTCACATTCAGCGCCAGTTTGACGTGTGTTAACAATAATTAGTTTTAAGCTTTAAATTCAATTAAATTCATATATCCATATGTCTAGAGTACAGAAACAATATACGAAAGATACTGATTATCATTTAGCAATTGGCAAATAGCATTTCGCAAATAGCAATTCGCAAATACCATCTGGCAATTAGCAAAAAAAAGAACTTCTGTTGTTTATTTGGCAACTGTGAGTTATCATTTAGCAATGGTCATTTGGCAAATAGCAATTGGCATTCGGCAAATAGCAAATCGCATTCAGCAAACAGCAATTGGCATTTAAAGCAAGGCACACCGGCCTGCAATAATATATCTATGCCCACGCTGACTAACCTGCTCCTTTTGTATGCATGTCAACAAAACTGAGTCGTTCTAACAAGCATCCAGATAATCATAGACGATAAGATTATTAATGACTGGAGAATTATTTATATTTATAAACTTACCATGCTTGTTAATGTGAATAAAGGTTGGTATATCTATTTATTAAGAATTATTTATAATTGCATTTTCTCTTACCTTTTGATGTAGAGGCTATTCAATATATAAATAGATTTTGCATCTTCCTATAAATAGACACTGGGTCGTAATTTAGTTTGATTTAAATGGTATTTTTACATTACGTGCGTTGTATGAATGCATTATAAACTATCAAAGTTGTACACAAAAACGCTGATACGTATTTTCCCAAAGGAATATAAATCTAATTCGCCAGTATTTAATAAAACTTTACGTTTTTGTTATCACAAAATTAAGTCAAATCATTATTTTTAATTGCGATGAATGTTCCCTGACGTTTTTTTTATTTGGCACACATAGTATAAATGCTTACTCCATTGCAAATATGATAAAGGGTGATATTCATTCCCGCTATTATTTTTTGGAAACAATGTAACTTCTAGTAAATTTTGATTTGCCTGACAAATACTATATAAATTGTTTAGATTAAAAAAGATTCACTGTTAAAAATGTAAGATCGGTTAATTGTACGGACATTATATAATGAAGATATCTTAAACATATGGACTTTTCATAGTTCCACGGCGCCTAATGATGCTCTGCATCATTGCTTTTCTTGTGAAATACTGATGTATCTACCAAATTCTCGTTTTGAGGCTATTTAATCTACAAACAGACATCGTTTTTAAATAGACTGAATAAATGTACTAAAATAATTTAATAACAACAGGGCCCTGAGGGCCCTAGTACGGTCACCTGAGACCTTGTAGACCAATTGGCATTTGCATGCCCGAGGTGTGGCTTATTTTTATCCCAGGTGCATAATTTGAACAATCTTAAACAAACCTCTGGGCCTTGCAGTTTCAGGTAAAGATTTTTAAAGTCATTTTGCTATTCAAGTCCATATAAACCATGTGACCCCTCGGGGTGTGGCCATATTTGACCCCAGAGGCATAATTTGAACAATCTTTGGAGAGGACCACTATGCAATTTTACGTACCGAACATAGGAAAGCTGTGGGCCTTGCCGTTTTAGAGGAGAAGATTTTTAAAGTCATTTTGCTATAGAAACCATGTGACCCCCGGAGCGTGGCCCCATTTTGATCCCAGGGGCATAATTTGAACAAGTTTGTAAAGGTCCATTAAAGGATGTTACATACCAAATATGAAACATCTGGGCCTTGCGCTTTCAGAGAAGATTTTTAAAGACATTTTGCTATATATTCTATATAAACCATGTGACCCCCAGGGCGTGACCCGTTTTGACCCCAGGGGCATAATTTGAACAAACTTTGTAAAGGACCACTAAAGGATGTTACATACCATATATGAAGCCTCTGGGCCTTGCGGCTTCAGAGGAGAAGATTTTTGAAGTCATTTTGCTATAGATTCTATATAAACCATGTTACCGCCGGGGCGTGGCCAGTTTTGACCCCAGGGGCATAATTTGAACAATCTTTGTAGAGGACCAGTATAGGATGTCACATACCAAAAATGAAACCTCTGAGCCTTGTGGTTTCAGAGGAGAAGATTTTTAAAGTCATTTTGCTATATATTCCATATAAACCATGTGACCCTCGGGGCGCGGCCCGTTTTGACCCCTGGGGCACAATTTGAACAGTCTTTGTAGAGGACCACTATAGGATGTTACATGCCAAATATGAAACCTCTGGGCCCTGCGGTTTCAGAGAAGATTGTTAAAGTTTACACTTCTTAAATCTATTTTTAGCTCTGTGACCTACATATGCAGCGGACCGTAACGATTTGAACAACTTTGAAAGAGGGTCACCCAATGATCATTCCTGTGAAGTTTGGTAAAAATTTGCCAAGTGGTTTAGGAGGAGATGCTGTTTGAATGAAAAGTTGACGACGGACGGACGCACGCACGGACGGACGCACGGACAATAGTTACCATTTAAAAAATGACCTTTAATGGACTCTTAAAGAGGTTAATTATGCATTTAATATGCCTTTGAAAACATCAATAAATCATCAAATATACGAAAATCTTTTGTTCCAAAAGACAGATTTTGTTAAAAAATTCTATATACATGTGTCATTGTATGCTGAAACTAAAACAGTCTTAAAAAATAGGGGTCACTGGCCTTGTTCCGGAAATATTGGGTTTTTAATACGGTACCTGTCGAAGCCCCTTTTCAGTTTGGATCTTTTATCAATGTTTAAAGTATATAGGAGAGCTTTTTTCAAACAACGTTATGGTTCTTTCAACTGATATGTGTTCACATGTCATGTTTGGCAATATATAAGTGTATCTTGGTAATAAAAAACGCTTTACCTACAAATACTGTTAAAATTAAGAATTTGACTGAACATTGAAGTAGGTCAAATGGGTACTAATAATACCTTCTGAAACGTCATTTATTATGCGTCAATTTATTTTGTTCCAAACGACAGATTTTCTTAAATTTTCGCACATACATGCACCAACGTATACTTACACCAAAACATTAATAAAAATAATGGGTCACCGAACTTGTTTGGGAAATATTGGACTTCAAATAGGGTACCTGTGTAGCCTCTTTCATGTTTCGTGTTGACGTAAACAACGTATCAATTGCCAAAATAGAATGTAGATATTTTATGGATCTTTTTTTAACTACTTTGTTTGGCAATACATTGAGTACGTGTGTTGTTTATTATTGTAATGCTTTATGAACTTTTAACCATTGACTGGAACTTAATGACTTACACAGATTTATATTTATTGATCGAAATTAGTATATTGTAACCTATACACAGTAAAGAAATAATGAAGCAAAAGATGAAATTAACCCAATTATTTTCTTTATGTTGCGAACGTCTTTAAAGATATTTCTTGTTACTCAGTTGTTAGTAAGCCTGTGGAGCGATACAGGCACTGTTGTACATGCACTCTTGTGCCTATTGCGTTGAAGGAACAAGAGCTGTCTCAGGACATCGCGTTCGACTATTCAACCGCTCGACTATTCAGAGTTATGGACCTTTATCAATACAAAAAGAGGCATAAGTTTGCTAAAATGCTGGTCACAGTTATGGGCCTTGGCAGTGATCTTACATAATGACAAAAGACATGTGTGAAGTTTCAGTTGAATATCTGTAGTAATTACAGAAATATGTACTTATTGCACGCAAACCTTAACCTGAATTTTCCAAGAACAAACATGGGCACACTTCGGCTAAATTGCCGGACAGAGTAATGGGCCTTGGTCAGTGACCTTATACAATGACCCTGAAGACAGGTGTGAAGTTTCAATTTAATATCTTAGTAGTAATAGAGATATGGAGTTGTTGCACGCAAACTTTAACCTGAATTTCTAATTACAAAAAGGGGCATAATTCTGCTGAATTGCAGGTCAGAGCTAAGGGCCTTGGTCAGTGACCTCAATAATTATTATGACCCTGAAGACATGCGTGAAGTTTTAATTGAATATCTGTAGTAGATATAGAGATATGGAGTTGTTGCGTGCAAACTTTAACCAGATTGTTATAAGTACAAAAAGGGGCATAATTCTGCTAAATTGCAGGTCAGAATTATACGCCTTGGTCAGTGACCTCACATAATGACCCCGAAGACATATGTGAAGTTTCAATTGAATATCTGTAGTAGTTACAGAGATATGAACTTATTGCACGCAAACCTTAACCAGAGCATTACGGCGAAGAACGGGCGAGTAGTATAGCTCGAACATATTCGGTAGTCAGCTAAAAACGTCTTCCATTACCGTCGGTAATAGGGGCAATTATTTTTATTTAGGGATGTCAACGAATAATTGAATATTCGAATACCTGGCCGAATATTCGAATAGAATATTGCTATTCGAATATCAAAATTTAAATCAAATAATCTTATGAAATGGAAAGTTTAAATATATCATCTGCCATGGTGATCTTTTGTTTTGACAGTTTCCCATATGGACACACCATTTTAACACATTGGTGCTCGCATGCGCTACTTGTGAAAACATATTATAAGCTACTGGGGGTAGATTGACACCTTTGAATGGGACCCATATGTTGACTGCATGTCAAATTGTGTTTTTGAAGGGACCACGTCACCCTAATGAGACTTCTTGTGTGGATTACGATATAAATGACAGGAGAGATACTAATAAACTAATGTAAGCATTTATGCATTCCGAAAAACATCATTATTTCATATAGATCGTGTTTGTTTAGCGCTTTTTGTTTAGCAGAATAGCGTAGTTTGCTACTCGCATTTGTTGTTGAGGCACCTTAGATATGAGTTTGATTCCCTCTTAGTGTTTTTCTCTTTTTTTATTTTTTTTTTAATGTTTTGTTTTTGTAAAAAAATCAGTATGTTCTATATTATTGATATATACTTTATAGGTTATCTATACAAGTCTTTTGTACCAAATCGGATGCATTGTAATGATGAAGATGTTGTACCAAATCGGATGCATTGTAATGATGAAGATGAAGATAATCGCGATTGATGAAAATGATCGCAAAATGAATTGATAATTCATTCATAAAATGACCGAATATTCGAACAATATTCGAATACTGGGTTCGACTAGCGTTTTAGTATTCGTTGACATCCCTACTTTTATTGTACAATTAAACCTTGGGGAAATACACAACGAGCAAGTGAAGATTTATTTTCAGTATTTAATTGCACTGTAGAATAGAATCTAGTTATAGAGGTTATTTCATATAAATGGCCAGGGCTGGCGAAATCTAATATTTTTTGCCTCACTTTTCCATTTATGTCGACTGCTGTCTTCCACTTGTTCATAAAATAATTATATAATAAATTCTGGTACAAATTCCTTGTTCGTACATACTAAGTACTCTGGCACAGGCTGGGCAATATAGACAGTTGATTTCGCCACCCCTGAATGGAGAATGACATGGTGCAAGTCCACGATTCTTTAACATAGGATACACGGTCTTTAACATGATTGTTAATGTTTTACAACATTTCAAGTTAACAAGTATACAAAACGAAGGGCAAACCTTGAACAAAAAGCAAAGCCTATTTGAATAAACAATAATTGGTGTGTCATGGGAAAACCGGGCTTAATGCATGTGCGTTAAGTGTCGTCCCGGATCAGCCTGTGCAGTCCGCACAGGCTAATCCAGGACGTCACTTTCCCCTTTTGTGGTATTTTCTGTTTCAAGAAGTCTCTTCTAGACATAAATCCACTGTAGGCGTAAAGTGCCATCTTGGATAGGATGTATGGATTGCACAGGCTAATCCGAACGACTCTTTACGCACATGCATTAAGCCCGGTTTTCCCACGACACGCCTCAGTTTATTAAACATCTGCTAGTTAGTATTTTTATTCCATTTAGTCTAAGTCTAGACACATATTTTGGAATCAATATTCTAGAATACTCATAGTTGGAATGATAAAGAATGCATGAAGTGAACGGGAATTACTCATTCAAATGAGGCTTATTTTAAAACTATGGCAATTTCTTTTTTATTTTAAAATGAACATGAAATGTTTGGGGTGTTCCAAATGGCACGCCTACACACTAAGCAATCCCAAAATCATATTGCTGGTTTAACCAAAAATGAATAAGATTACCGGAAAGTGGAAAAAATGAACATGAACATTTAACACTGTGTTTGTTTTATATTAATGCCATTGCAAAACTTGTTATGAGTAAATACACTAGCAGTGTATGGTGACCAATTGAAATATTAACAAACATAATAGGCCACAAAAACATGTGCATTACTTAAATTTTAGAGACATTCAACAGAAAACAACATTTTTGGTAAATAAATGTAAGTATAATGTGATATAATAGCACTTATAGTGTTTGTTCACACAAGAAATAATAACAAAACATCAGAGAATACAAGAAGTGGTCAAAAGGCTACAACCAATGTTCAAAACGTACAAATTATGAAAACCTAGGGGCTAGGGCTGCATTCTTTGCCAACTACACAATTATGCTACACAATTGTCTGATCATTTTGAATTTATTGATAACACTGACTGTAAAAGTAGTTTTTAGTAGTCAATTTAATTTAAAGCATAATTAAGAACTACAAAAGTTTCCCAACCGTTAATCAGTACTTGTGTATAGTTGTATACAATCTGTTAAAATCTAGGTATATAAATGGAAATATCTACACATATCTAGACACATGGGGCTGCTAATTAACAAAGTCAAAAAAGGCTGGAATGTTTTAGAATGGATTTCTTTCAAACGTTTGGGTGCCTAACTGCGATTAAGATTACGGTAAGTGGAAACAAGAGGGCTTTGATGGCCCAAAGCGCTCACCTGAGAACTGCTATAGATGAGGACCATACTGTTGTGACAGGTTTGAAAATTAAGGTATCAGAACAATACACAGAGGGGGTAGGATCAATTTTGATTTAAAACATCGGTTAGCGCAATGGGCTAACTAAAGTATGAGTTGGGTAGTGGATGTGCGTTTTTTTGTTAATGGTTCTCAAATCGTTTATCTCGATATTCTTACCTGACCCTTTTTCATTAAGTCATTGACAATTCTTGACAATGCACAAACAGTAGATTTTGATGCCTTTTTCGCAAACAGTTTTGGAAAAATAGTTGCAATGCGATAATTACGATGTCTGTGCTATAAGGTAAAGTTTTGCTTTTTCTTTGATAATTTTCTTTCCAATGAAGATAAATGATGTTAATGCAGGCTCTGAAGACATCAAAGTTGCATGTACAAATAACTGCATGCAAGTCTTGCACCTGTTGGAAATCAAATTTTATCAATCAATTTTTATGGTCATGCGCAAACGGTAAGTTTGGTCAACACTGAATCAAAAATCGTGTGTGCAAGCCAATCAATGATAACTTGTTGATGTTTTTTTCCAAAAACAAGGGGCAATAACTCTGGTGTTTCTGGCCCAATTACGCTTATATTCAACTTCACCTGTAGTCTTACGTTCATAGACAAACTGTACATGAATGCTGAAGACTGGATGAACAATGAAGTCTCTATCCTGAATAATGTCCATTTTAGCCTATTTTTTTCACAAACAAATGGCAATAACTCTGGTGTTTCTGGACTAATCTTGCTTATATTCGACTTCATCTTTAATCTTATGGTCATAGACAAACTGTGCATGATTGGTGAAGATTGGATGAAAAATGAAGTCTCTATCATGTATAATGTCCATTTTTGCATATTTTTTTCACAAACAAAGGGCAATAACTTTGGTGTTTCTGGTCCGATCTTACTTATATTAAACTCCAACTGTAATCTTATGGTAATAGACAAACTGTGCAAGATTGGTGAAGATTGGATGAAAAATGTCTCTCTCTATCCTGAATAATGTCCATTTTTGTATATTTTTTTAATGAACAAAGGGCAATAACTCTGGTTTTTGAAACACGATCTGGCCCATTTTTGGCGTCTGCTGAGATCTGATGGTCATACACAAACTGTGAAAGTTTGGTTAAGATTGGATGGAATATAAAGTCTATACGTTGCAAAAGGGCTCTTTGCACTTTTTTGCATGAAAAAGGGGCAGTAACTCTGGTGTTACTGGTCCGATTGGGCCCATTATCCAATTTGTCCAAGATTTTATGGTCATACACAAACTGTGCAATTTTGGTAAAGATTGAACAAAAAATGTAGTCTTTATCGCGATAATGGTCCTAATTGTTGACGCCACCTTGACGACGGAAGAACGGCCGCCGCCGGAGGTCCCCTATACAAATCTCACTGAGCACTTCGTGCTCAGGTGAGCTAAAAATGAATATGAACACTAAAACTGTTCTTGGAAAGGCTCCCACTGCCAATGCAGACATTCTAAAAAGTATCTATTCGAAGGACCTGACTGGTAATTTTTAACCCCGTCCTGAGAAGATCTAAGGTAGACGGACCACACGTCCTGTAAAAGTTGCACTAATGCCACTAAATCAATGACAATTCATATCAGAAAATGTTCAGTTTCTGGAATACATATACTTTTAGTTTACACTTCAAAAACTCTTAATCAGACTGACTGACAAGTTTTGACAACGTAACGATGTATTCACAACAAATAAAATATGTTCCAAAGTATGATCCATTTTCTGTCCTGCGAAAGTGGATCAGTTCTGTGATTCTGATACAACCACCGGACCGAATGTCCATTAAACCCAAAACACTTTTCGGAATATCTGCCAATGGTGACAAATATGAACATATGACTACAGAAAATTATGTCTGACAGCAATTTGTTCCTAGGAATACACATGAATTGATCAAAATTAGCACAATTTCAGTAAAGTAAGATTAATTTGGCTAAAGTCAGGGTCATAATGAAGGTATACTAGATGCTGCTGCTTGAAATGAACCAAAATCCTTATTTCACAAAACTTAAAAATCCTTATTTCACAAAACTGCATTTTGTCTTAGAGCTGAATTTCACTACAGAATCTGATAGGTATTTCACAGTATATCCAAGATAATTTTACCATGGACTTATTCTGAATGATATACTTAATTCCTTCTAAAGATTACAGAAATACAGAAGGGACAAAAACATTGCATATAAAGCAAGTTTTGTGAAATTTAGCTTTTCCTTGTTAATGAATATAAATCTTAATTCCCAACAATTCGAACAAGTTCAGAACAGATTTAATGTCTCGAGCAAAAGACAACTAAGAAAAGTTTTTATTTTTTTCAACGATGGAGATTATAACATTCAGTAGAAGGAGAGACTGACATTCCGCTGTTTGCAGATCTAAGCCTTTCTTGAATTTTTTTCTTCCCATTTTTGTAATTACAATTATAACAACAAAGTTACCGAGACTTGGAACAAATCATCATGTACATACCAAGAAGCATTATCAACTCTGTTCATAGCTTTTTTCCACATGATTGACCAATACAAATAAACAGGAAATGTTACGAATACTACAAAAATGTTGAGAATAAACAACTTGTCAACAATAATGCACATTAAAAAGGTTCTGTATGTACATATATTACACATTCAACAATTATATACATCAAATAACACAAGAATATATTTACACAGTTTCTTACCTTAACTTCATGATTTCTAATACCAAGTTACCAACAAAGATAGATGCAAGTTTTACGTAGTAATATGATGGATTATTTAAATGAAATTAAAAGTAAAAATCATGCATGACACTTTTGATAAAAGATGTATTGTATTCAATTAAATATGAAATCATTTAAATACTATTGATACAAATGTAGTTTTTGTCCCAAAGAAAAAATAGGAATATTAGCTTCTGATAATAATAACTGTACATCATCAGTCTGCGCGAAATGCTTTTGAAAGTACAGGCCATTCGGGCTTGTGGGTTAAGAAATTTCATAGGCCCGAATGAAAATCTACAGGCCCGAAGCAGTTTTGAAAAATTTATTCATAAAACAACGGATTAACATGTTTTATGTTCATTTAGACAACAATCATTTCAATTTGAATGTGTCCTGTATTTCAATAGACAGAACACTTTTACGTTTTTTTTCATAGTCAGCTGGTGTTTGCGTTTTACATTTATTTTTTACTCCAGGTTTGGCACCCGCAATGTACTTCAAGTTCAACATTTTGACATTGCTAATGTAAACAATGGACTGCTACTCAGTTTGTTTTTCCAAAAATACGATCGAAAAATGAAAACGGTAAACCAGTCAAATCATGAAACTTGTAAGGGTAAAACCCGGTACACGGAGCATTTAACAGTTGAAGAAGATCCTAAATATTTACATGACATTTTTAATAGCTTTCAAACCGATATGATAAGTTCTTGTCGTTAATAAAACAATATATATATTATATTTTTATATACCTACTACAATTCTGTTTCAAATAAGGTGATGAATGCATACCGTTAGACAAGAGGACGCCGAAAAAAAACACCGGGAAATTGGCTCCGGACAATAGACGCATGGTTAATGTTAACATGTATATCGGTGACGTAGAAAGGTCACGCATGCGCTATATCGTAGTACACTTTTCTAAACAGAAACCAGAGTACTGTGAAGTGTTTACGTGAATTAAAATGTTTTTTTTTTTCAAACATACTTTTTTGTAAATTTACGAAACGTACACGCCCGTCGGGCGTTCAGCATCGAATATTTTACACGCTCGATACGATTTCTATACGCCACGGGCGTCGGGCGTGTGGCATTTCGCGCAGACTGCATCATGATCAAAATCATAATTGTAATTATTAATCATTAACTGATTAAGCAAGAAAGCAGTTCCAAAGCATGAAGATATAAATTCAATCCAAACTTTATTTGATTCAGAACAATAAAACTGAACTCTAAATTTCAATCTCCTAACCAACTTGTGTTTGCATTCATTCAAACTATCACATAATTGGACTTCAGTAACAAACATTGGTCTAAACTTCAAGATCACAGCATGGTTTTCAACAATTAAATGTAACAAACAATTTTGCTAAGGGTCAACTCCTTCAACATAACCATAACCTTACTTTGCTAATAAACACTACTTGGGACAGTTCACGTTATTGAATCACTAACTGCCCTAGATGCTTCATCAGGCAGTTCAAACTGCCTACAGAACCCTTCCTTCAGCCTCCAGCTGTGTCACATTCTGCACTAACATAGGGATGTTCTACGCATTTCATCGTTTGGAATGCTTCATGCTCACAGACGATCTTCGCTCCCCATGTCCCTCATTCCATTCTGGATCATTGAAGTCATCCACGTTGGAGTCTGTGGACCCAGAATAGCCTGGCGAGGCAACATATGGTAAATCCTCAGTTGCTTCCACTTCTGGGCTTATAAACTCCATAGCGGGATCATCCTGCACTTTCACAGTTCTCCGCCTACGGTAATTATTCTTTGTTCGACTAGCCGTCAACTGTTCCCTTTTCATATCCTCATACATTTCCTCGTCCAGAGGGAACTGCCTCTCTGGGAATGGTTCAGAGCGCCACTTGTCGTACGAGTATTCTTGACCCACAAATCCGCCTAACTCTTCTAAGAAGCTGCCTCTTCTAGAGGTAGACCCGCTGCGTCTGCGCCCATCTTCCTTAAGTCCGCAGAAAGCAAGTCCCACAGCCTGGGAGTCTGTGCTGCCAAATGACTCGCTGAGGAAGCATTCAGAGTTACAGATCTCTTGCGTGTTGCTCTCACTCTCTCGCGACAGTCGGCTGCGGCGGACGGGCGGGTAAGTGATGAAGTTGCGGATTCGTTTCCTCTCCTCGGCCTCTGGTACATCGTGACGGGTAGAAAACGCTTCATCAGAAACATCCTCAACCTGCAAACATAAAATATTCAGTAAGATATATGGTCTTTTAATCGTTCAACTGTGTTCCCAAAAAACCCTGATTTGTGATTAACCCAGTTGTAATGATGAAACCCCCAATTTTTAATGAAAACCCTTAATTTTCAAATAGAAAGGGTGCATAATGGGTTTGGTAAACACCTTTTTTGAAAGTAGAGGAAACAGTGATTCACATTTTAATGATTAATGTTTTAATTCCTTCAAATAACTGACTAAACAGGTTTACATGCTTTCAAAACATATTTATTTATTAAGTCACATCTACCTTATTTACCTGCAAATTATTAAATCAAGGTGTATGTAAAGCAACCCAGTTTTACTGATCTTCCATTCCTTTAATTAATACACTAATTTTATACATTTTTGCTCATGCTGCACTCGCAATGGAGTCATTGGAACATGGCTAACAAATCCTATTCAGTTTAAATTGGTACTGTCTACAAGTATACATACCTCTGTGCTTTCTAGATCAGCCCCTTCTTGCTCTTGGCCATCTACCTCCCTCCACCTGAAAACACAGGACAGCAGACATGAACACATGTTCACCATCACACAAATAAAAAAAGATATGATGTGCGTCGTGGGAAAACCGGACTGAATGCATGTGCGAAGTGTCGTTCCGGATTAGCCTGTGCAGACTGCACAGGCAAATCTGGGACGACACTTTACGCACATGCATTAAGACCAGTTTTCCCACGACGCGCCTCATATAGACTGCATATCAATTGTTTGATAGTGTTCTTTTAAGTAAATATACCAATATTTAGGGTTTCAGCGCTAAAATGTCTATTTAAATATGCCTTCATTTTGAACCATCAAACTTTCAAGTGAAGGCTCATTTGACACCAGGGGCAAGTTGCTCAAAACTTTAACGGCCTATTAAGCTAACAGCCGTTAACTTTTGGATGAAGTTGTTTATGTAAATGAAATGTAACAATTGTAAACTCTGTGTTAATTCTAAATAAATTGGTATGCTCACACAATTTCAAATGTTTCATAAGCAAGTTGCTTGTAATATTGATTTTATTTACAACTAAAGTTAACTTAATCGTCCGTTAAAAGTCTTGAGCAACTGGGCCCAGATTTTCAAAATCTGTTGAAATACCTGACAGAAATTTGACTAGTTAATGCTATTAAGGTGTTGAATGGTTAGACTACTTACAGCATTGACTCTTGATATTCATTCAAAAACAAAGATCGTGGAAGAACAATATTCCACGCTAAAAAAAAATACTACACTGCATAAAGACTCCTCTATTTGCAATTGAAACCCAACTAGAAAATGTACAAAGCAGGGCCACATACTTCGGTGTCTGTATCTCCTTATACTGTAATTTCTCCACCCTGGTCGACGCTGCCATGCTATAGGGGATCACAATGTTGTTGATGTCGTATGCATTCTCAAAACGCTTCTTTCTCGCTTCCTTCATGTCCTGTATCAACAACAATAATGAACCATTGAGGCCACAAATCAATAGCTGTTACTTTAAGCACAGAATGAGAGAATGCACTCTCAGTGTGTGAGATAACAGTATCTCTAAGCAATAGTAAGCCTCTATATGTTGTTCTTTGTTTGTTTGTTAGGATTTTTCGCTGTTTTTAACAGTATTCCAGTCATATCAAGGCAGTCAGTTAACCTGCTCACACTTTTTCTGGGCAAGCTTAGCCAATCTAAGCAGTTTACCAGTACTAAGTGCACATACCTATGCCAGTAGCTGACAACTGCCCTACTTGAATCAGAGGTAAGGGAAGAATGGCCGTAGAAATAATTTCATGACCAATCCCCACACAAGTTGTGGCCGGGCTAGGGTTCAAACTCACGATCCCCGGATTGACAGTCCAGCGCTCTACCACCTGAGCTAGCCGGGCCCGGCATATAGAGAATACATGGTTGGTGCCGGGATGGAGAAAGTTTATCCAATGAGGCTTAGAAAATGAAAATAGGGCGAGCTTTGTTTTTGTTTTCGGGCCGAACCGGGTAAACTTTCTCCTTCCCGGCACCTACCATGTATTCTATTGATCCTGTTTTCTTCTCAATTGCATTTGAAAAGCAGTTTAATTAAAGCTTTTAAGTTTAGCTTAAAACTATTATGATGAGCCTCGAACCTTATAACTCGCTAATATTTATGTGTACTTCCCGAACAAAAAATAGTCCTCTGTTTCTTACCGGCAATCTTCTAAAATTTAAAAAATAATCTAATTTGCTGACGCCAATAATATTAACGCACAAGAATTAGTACACAGCAGCCACTATAAACCAGACATTGATTTTTGAAAAGTTGCACTGCGTCATGCCTACGTCATTCGGTTAAGTTTGAAGTTTACAAACTAGGACGAAAGTGTGTTGGAATTTAAAATGAAAGCAATCGAAATACAACAGTTAGTGTTTCAGTGTTTTGGATGAATTATGTTAATAACATATAAATCAAAAAGTGTATGGAATATATGCCTGGAATTGAAACTGCGAGATTAATCCCATTTGAATTTTGAATTTTCTAGAATGCACTCGGATTGTGGGTGGAGAGCATCGTGACCAACTTAAAGATTTTAGTAATTTATAGATGTAGATCTACTCTTCGTTCAGTTTTAATAACATTTCAACGAAAATTTATATAAAGGGTTATTTCTTTCTTGAATAAATTGTATCTTTGTTTTTGATTGAAGAGTCTATTCAGGAAGAATAACCCACTTACATCGAGTGTTTTCAAATGGAATGGAAGGAAGATGTTGTTTACACCTTTACCGATTATGCCATACATGTGCGGATTAACAACTCATTATGGAAGCTAGGATCTCTGTAAAACTAGACAACACGACGTTTTTATCGATGAAAAACTAGAAAAAAAAGTACAGGTGTATTTCATTTATTGCTTGGTCATTTTGGACAATGTTGCTATTTGGCGCGTAGGAATATGCTACTAACTGGATAAACCTTGCCACTTCCTGTTGACTGCAGATAGGAAAATTTATACGGTCACCCCTTTATTAGGTCAATGTTGCAGGTAGAAACAGGATAAAAGCCTATATATACATATTAAACAAACATGGATTATAAAGCAAGTTGGTGTGTTGTTGCTTTTAAAATTTTAAATAATATGGGAAAATTAACAGCAAAGACGATGATAGTGATAAAATACTAATATATGTTATTGATGGTGTACTGAGTGATTTAAGGGCAACAACTCTTTATACAGTAGATTCCGCTTAACTGAATAGCCCATTTGTCACGTCCGAATATTCAAATAACCGGAGTATTCATATATACGGAATCAGTCATATTTCAATGTTAATCAGATATGTTATGATCTTATTTAATCCATTTTGATGATATAATGTCAAACCTGTTACATAACAAAATGTTTCATACTTTAGAATGCTAATAAATATGCAGAAAAGCGTTCATAGATGTTTGTTATCCATTATACGGTGCATTTGAAAAATAATTCACTTGTAATAATCACTAACAGGCTACATTGCTTTCTAGATGTGTATGAGCTATACTTGACCCGCAAATTATACCTATTAGCCACGTGACATTCAACAGACGCTGCATTTATGCGTGGTGTGAAATGATAACAAAGGCGGTCATAGAAGCGTGACTGTCAAAACGTGCGATACGATACGTATCCTCGGAGATTATGAGATTATCGAGCGGACTATACGCCTACAACTGATAATTGGCTATTCAATTAACCGGAGGACACCATATTTTCTATCAGATTAGGCGGTGTTTTACAATGGGAATGAATGCAAACGGTTTGGTGTTTTCAATCTATATTCAATTAAGCGAAATATTCAATTATCCGATATTCAATTAAGTGGAATCTACTGTACTGGAAATGTGAAAAACTTAAGAAAAATCGTGTGAATAGGACAACAGAAGTTACACCTGCATGAACATCGTAATTAAATTCAAACATTTATATATAAAGCCCAGTCATTCACTGCAGGACTCCTATGCTACATTCACAAGTCAAGTGGCACAAGACCCATGGGCTCCATTCCAAGTCACGACCACACTATGCTGTGTTGCCACCCCATGCAGCTGTACCTTAAGTGAAGAGGAGGATGCACTGAAGGAGATAGAACCATCCTTGTTCTGGGGGGACGGGGACAAGGCCGGCCCCAGGTATCCACCGCTCTCCAGATCTATGTCCCCATGGCAATACGAAGGCTTCCGCAGAGATGCTGCAACACAGGATAGGCATTCTTTGGTGGAATAGCTTTAGGCAACTAATAACCTACCTTGTATGTGCAATTTACTATTTTATAATTTGGGATACCAGTACCATGCATGTCGTGAAATAATAAGCATAATTTTAAAGTAAAAGTGTGCACGTGTTTTTGTTACATAACCAGTAAGTCGTTAAATAATGAAGTTTTAAAATAATTAAGTTTAAACTAAGTCAACATGTTAATAACACATAAGGAAACAGGAAAGTTATGCAATTGAATAACAATGTTCGTTAATACGACACCAAATTCAGAATAACAATGTTCGTTAATAAGACACCAAATTCGGAATTGGATTGATAAACCTATTTTTTAATACAAAATAGTTTCATTACATATTTATATTTACAAATCTGAGAACAGCAATACAAAATTCCACAACTTTCAATCATTTTTATATGAATCAGATTGGACTATCTTACAATTGTACTTGAACAGAACCAGACTAGCTTTCATTTAGCTTATACAAATACCCATATGAGGCTAGTCGTGCGAAAACCAGGCTTAATGCATGTGCGACACGCCTCATATTATAAGCGAGGGTTGATTGCAGGACTCACTCTGCCACCACGATTTATGGGACGCGATTTTCTGCATCAAATATGCATAAATTGTCTGTCAGGACCTGTCATTTTTTTAAATCTGCGTTAAATCTGCGACACACTTTTTCCAACTCTGATCATTACAAGAAAGACAACTCCAGTTAGTCATGTTTGTACAGCGTTGTACGAGTTGTGTTTCTTGTCGACTATTGACCAATCGTATGCTCGCGCCACTGTATTTGCTAGGCACATTGTCGCTTATTCTGAATACTTAGATATTTATCTCGCAAATGTAGTGTTTTGTTATAAGCTGTATTGGGTGCTAAACTGACGAAAAAACAAAAGACAATCGAGATAAAATGATTTTTTTTTAATGTAGACGTGACTAATTTACAGACAAATATTACATAAATGTTTCAGTTGGGTCTAAAGATAACAATAAACATTTATCTCGTATTCTTTTATATTTAAATAATCCGCTATGTGCTATTTTATTGATGGCTCTCTTTTCGTCTCAGTTACAATTAATTCATATTAATAATGGTTCAGATGGCATGCAAGTAAATTTTTCCGCCTTTCATTTGCTTCCCCAAAATTTAAATGTCATGTTTACACACTCTAAAGTATGTTTCAACTGCACCAAGTCACAAAACAAATTCATTGTAAAAACATGCAAACACAATGATTGGGACCCCCCACTTTTATTGACAGGACCCCTGAAAATCACCCGAGTCCTGGGGACCCAAAAATTTCACATTGATGTAAAACCCTGCTCTGCCATCAGGCAAATTAGCCCACACCTACAAAATTATATTATTTAATTATTTGGCTAAAGAAATTCCCATTTGGCTACAACATTTTCTTCATAAAACCCTACAAAATGCTTTGAAATTAGCAGAACTTCAATGTTTTATCCATGATAAACTTGGCTAAAAAAAATTATCCAGATAGAGCCCTGGAGTGTTAAACTGTTTTATCTGCTTAATATTTCTACATCAGATGCAATAGTTTCACACTCGACCCTCGAACTGCAAATGTTTGTGAGCATCTGACACTGCAACATACAGACAGTCCGAAGTTTAAATATTAGTAACAATAGTTGGTCGCATATGCCTACCTGCAGCCATCTGTGCCTTGCGTTTCTTCATCTCCTTGCGTCGTAACAGGGAGTCACTGGTAATCTTCTTTGCGATCTTGCTCGGGGACTTGCCCTCATATTTGCTGCGTAACTCTGTAAATATTTACATATGTTGTTAGCAATTTAATGACATTTCAACAATACCTGCCTATACAATGTTGTATGTGTGATAAATGCAGTAATATACGTTCACAAGTAGAATTTACATATATTAGAGACTCGTTTCCAAATGAATTACCCCGGGTACACAAAGTCCAAGTTCATCTGTAATAGACCCATTTCCAAAAATACAACAACACTGAAAGATGTCAATACAGTTGACATATAGGCTACAGAATGTAGTATTTTCAGAACACTGGAATTAAACAACAATTGTAACAGCAAACAATCAAGTTCCAGTCCTTACTAGCAGAGGAGAGGAGAACGGCAGCAGGTGTCTTGTTGTACTTCTTCCTGTTCTTGTGTACCTGGTCCTTCATCTGGGCGTTCAGCTGCTTCTGTCGCCTGCAGATGACAAATATGGCCATTTATTATATGCTTTTCAGTCCAATATATAATTTTATTGGTGAAATAAAATCTTATATTTTCACTGTTGGAGCAGTGAAATTAAAAGATTTTATATTTTCACTGCAGTGAATATATAACATTAAACTCACAATTTTTCTATCAGTAGCATCGATCTATCGATCCCCTTTTGCCATAAAATTCCCCATCTGAAAGGCCCCGCCACCTTTCCCTTTAAGGTGAAAAAAATCACTTACTGTCCGTCTACAAGTTAAGAATTTGATACAATCTTCAATGAATACCACCACTTCTTGAGCCTGGTTGTCTTCAGCAAATTTAAGAGGAAAGTTTACCTTTTTTCTGCAGCAATGGATCGCAGTGTCAGTTTTGGCTGTGCCTTTGTTGACTGCCATTCTCCACTTTTCAGTAGCGCTTCAAAGTGCAGAGGTAGGCCGATTTCTGTGAACATAAGAAAATGGAATTTTAAATTGATAAAAAGTGAAAAAAATTTAATAGTCATTTATTATTACACAAATCTGTACAGAATTAGAAGTCCTTTCGGATATCCTATCATTCAAACTACTGCAAAGCCTGCAAGCAGTGTTCTGTCGTGAATTTGGACTATTGGGGACAAGGGCTCTCCTGGCTTTAAAAAGTGGGGACAAATTACAAAAATGTAGGGACACAGACAAAAAAGTTGTTCACCTCATGAATATTCCCAAAGCAGATTTTTGTTTTGAAAAGTACGTGTTTTCATTCATGTTTGTTTTTTTATTTTCTGTTCAAAAAAGGATTAATACATAATACTGGGTTCTTAATTAATTCATAACGTTCTATTGATCAATGTTACACTGCATTCTTAAATACGTTATAACCTTGCATTATTAATTTTAATTTGAACAAACAATAAAATCCGTTATAAACACAAGGCGTTAATAATGAAACCTGTTAAAACTACAAAGTGTAACCGTGTTACATCATCAATTAGCCGGGCTTCCAAAACTGTAAGCCGACAAATCATTTATTTTTGCGCCAATCGCCCAAGGCCGCATCCACGGCAGAACACTGAATAAGTAACCTAGACAGATTTAATCACACAAGACTGGAAAGCCTGGGATTCACAACTTCAATAATACAATGTGCATTTAACACATAAATGACAAATAATCATTATCTGACTATGCAACAAACTTTCCAAATGTTTGAGACATACTAGAATAGTTATTCCAGAACCAATATTACCAGTCCAAAATTACACTTGTAATAGACAGTATTAAGTTGTATGTGGTAGAAAGTTACTTTAATAATAAACTTTACTTTTGGTTATATCTACATGCAATTCAGGCCTTTTTCTACTGCTCTCACGGGTCCGATAGTCGGACCCGTTCCCAATGCCAAGTATGCATAATTTTTCCCAATTCTGACCCAAAAGTTCCCAACTGTAAAAAATCTTTTTTTTTTCGAAAATGAAAGTGAAAATACGATTTTCCAATACTTTACAGCCAATTTTTTCACACTTGCTTCATATTTGGATATCCTCTAATTTTATCGTTGACATTGTTTACAAGGGGAGAACACTCTAATAGCTGTGTAATAAAATGGGTAACACAAAGAAAAACGATTTGTTTATCCTCTATCGTGATGAAATATAACATGAATTATGGGCAAATATTTTGTTTGGACACGCCTCATATATTTAAACAGCGATTTTTTTTGCCCAATTGGGAAAAGTACCGGTACCGGTCCAATTGGGAAAAATTAGCGCGTAAAATCCTGAAACTGGGAAAATTCGCGTCGTGAAATCTTCAAATTGGGAATCTTGTGTCTTGTTAATTACTTGGTACTTAATTACACATACCCATTATAATAATCGTTTACAGGCTTGCCAAAATGACCATTTTGTACTAAAGTTGGTATAAAGAACAAAATCTAATAAAGAACAAACAAACTTAGTTGTTTTTCAACTTATTGCTACTTGAACATAGAATTTGGTGTATTTTTTCTGGTCAACTGACATACTGAGGAGCCCTACAGCTGAAACCTGTCTATAAGTTTTTATATTGACTATTACCCTTGATTTTTTGTCACCTCAACTTCTCAAATAAACAGGACAGTCCTTTTAAAACTGTTTTAATGTATTCATGCTTCCAACAATTGCAAATGATAAAAAATGCACACCACCAGCAGAGATGCATTTACATGTGTATAAATTAAATCAAGTAAGTATTTTAAATAAAGATCTAGTTTATAATGCAATATTCAGAACATGAAAATCGCCATCATCATTTCATAAAATGATACAGTAACTTGTCAAGTAATTTACTTGTCAAACATGTCAAACGACTCAAAGTTGTCAATTATCAAATAACAAAATGCAAGTTAATTTTGTAAATAAATAACAATAAACTTACTGATACATAATGAAAATATGTTTGTCTTTTTCCATCAATTGATTTACATATCTAAAATCATGCAAAAAAAACAAATTATTTAGTTAAATATTATATCTCGGTCGCAATTTCGGGCACCTGTTTTTTTTTACTTTCGTTTTCAATTTCACAACTTCCGGTTTATAAACAGATCGACCTTGACTTAGTAAAGGCCTAAATTCTTTCTTATGTCTATGGTCTATGATTACATCGCAAACGACCCAATTGACTGAATGCGCTGTTTTATTAAACCCGAATTAATCAAGCTCTAGGTTACACACAACTAATTTATTTCATTTGTTCACTCGCCGATAGTTCGATTTTGGGACAAAACGGCCGCAACTTTTCTTCGTTTTGGAATTTTTTCGGACGCCAATTGGGAATTTTAGCATTTTTGCTTGATTGGGAAAGTGCCGTTTACCGGTACTTTATAAAGAAGGAAAAAAATCGCTGTTAAACAAGAGATGTTTGTAAACATGTATGCCCCCCGACTTGCAGCCTTTGTTCACAGTGTTTTCTTTTACCTTAAGGGGAAAGGTGGCGGGGCCCTTCAGATGGGGAATTTATGGCAGAAGGGGATTTTTTTGGGGCGGAAAGCATTATTAGATGTTTATATCCTACTTTGTTATAAAACCTTAATCAATTGTTTTGCTACAAATGATAGCTTAGAATAAGATTATGCACTTACTTGGGTTTGATGAAAAATTGCTGGGATTGTTTATGCAAATTCGTCTATCGTAAGTTAATTTTTGTCAGATTTTGGTCAAATTTTTTTCAAAATAAAGCTTGCATTCTGAGGGAAATTTTAAGGCAAATATAGGGGAAAAATACATACTTTTTAGAAGGGGAATGGGGCCGAATATCGGCCCCAAATTGGCCCTAAAAAACACTGGTTCATCACAGAAGTGTACTGTTTCTGAAAAATCTAAGCTGAGACATGTTAACCATTACCTTGATAGGAGTTGTCTTTTCTGCAAGAGCATTCTTCCTATCAAATTTGACGACTCAACCCAAGTATTGAGTAATTATCACTATGTAATAGGTCATCTACTCAAACGGACCATTGTACCTATATAGTTTGAGGACCATGTACCAATGGTTCATCTGTTATTAAGTGGAAATGTTGTTTTTTTACAAGCCCATGTGACCTTGACCTTTGATCTCTTGATCTCAAAATCGATAGGGGTCTTCCTTCCCTCAAGACTAACCAGCATACTAATTCATATGATCCTAGATTAAAGCGTTCGCTAGATATTGTGTGGAAACGGTTTTCATGTCACAAGCCCCTGTGACTTGACCTCTGACTGGTTGACCTCAAAATCGATAGGCTTCTTCCTTTCCTCCCAAGTAACCAGCACACTAACTTGGATGATCATAGGTCAAAGCGTTCTCTAGATATCCTGCGGAAACAAAATGGTCTACAGAGAAAACAGTTTTCATGTTACAAGCCCGTGACCTTGACCTTTGACCTGTTGACCTCAAAATTGATAGGTGTCTTCCTTTCCTCCCAAATTCCAGCATACCAACATGGATGATCGTAGGTCAAAGCGTATTCTACATATCATGCGGAAACGAAATGTGTCTACAGAGGAAACAGTTTTCATGTTACAAGCCTCTGTAACCTTGACCTTTGACCTCAAAATTGATAGGCGTCTTTCTTTCCTCCCAAGTATCCTGCATACCAACTTAAATGATCGTAGGTCAAAGCGTTCTGTAGATATAGTGCGGAAACGAATTTCATATTACAAGCCCCTGTGACCTTTACCTTTAACCTGAAAATCAATAGGCGTCTTCCTTTCCTCCCAAGTAACCAGCATACCAACTTAAATGATCGTAGAACAAAGCATTATCTAGATATCGTGCGGAAACAAAATGGTCTACGAACAGACCGACCGACCATCCGACCTCGATATAAGGTATATGTGTATTAAGTTTCATTAAAATATCTCCATGCATTCTCAAGTTATTGATCGGAAACCGTTTTTCTTGTTTTAGTAATAGTGACCTTGACCCCACCCACCCCATTCGCAACCCCAAGCGAGGTCTTGATATAAGGTCTCTATGTATAAAGTTTCATTCAAGTATCTCAATGCGTTCTCGAATTATTGATCGGAAACTGTTTTTCTATTTTTAGTAACAGTTACCTTGACCCCACCCACCCCATATGCAATACCAAGTGAGGTCTTGATATAAGGTATGTATGTATAGTTTCATTAAAAAATCTCAATGCGTTCTCAAGTTATTGAACGGAAACCGTTTTTGTATTTTTAGTAACAGCGACCTTGACCCCACCCACCCCATATGCAATCCCTAACGAGGTCTCGCTATAAGGTATCTATGTTTGCAGTTATTACAATAGCTTAATCCTTTCTCGAGTTAGAGAGTGGAAACGAAAAGTTTAGAAACTAGCTTACCGAAAAACGTGAACCTGTCCATATAGCTTATATGTACAATTTCTAAGTGTAAAATGGCCCATAATTTTGACAAATTTCAAACTAGAGTTATCAAAATTGGCCTACGAGTTCATTTTAATATAGGGAATAAGTGTTCTAAGTTTGAATGAAATCCCTTAAGCCATTCCTGAGAAACCAGCTTACCGAAAAAAATTAAAGCTAGCTCGGACGCCGATGCCGGGGCAAGTAGAATAGCTTGTCTTTTCTTCGAAAAGTCGAGCTAAAAACTGACAGTTATAACATTGTATCAGTGGTCATTTCTTACCTTGTGGAAACGAAAGAACAGGATGGTAGGACGGGTCCAGTAGTGAAACTTTCTCTGTGATGGGCATGCTTTCAGCATCAAGTTTCTGTACATTATTGTATCGCCCTCCACACATAGGACATGGCATCACTGGCGGGTAGCACCGACAGTTTACACTCGATAGTCTCGCTGCTTTGTGGTTCCACTGATGTAAGCCTGTCGTTCGTAACAGTTTCCGTTTTCTATCAAAGCGAACAGGTCGACATCGCGCAGCAATACAAGAAGCGTCCAATGCACCACTATTGAGATCCGGAGAAACAGATGTGGAACTATCCCCTGAGCAAGTCACAGAGGCAGAGATGATAGTTTGTGGCTTGTGGGAGGACTCAACGTAGCCATTCAATGACTTGGCTGCATCCTTCCCCAGGCGCGCACTCTGGGAATCCAGCTGGGGGCTGGCAGGTGAAAGACAATGTCCTAGAGATTGTGATAGCTTAGAAGCTTGCTTATTAACATTGATCATGAGAGAGGCTACGTTTGCAGGTGACATGTCCTGACTTCGGATACCAACTGTGTCTCCTGATGAACCCAACTGCGTTGAGGTAACATCGCACAAAGTCACAACACCTTTACTGGAGCGTATTGTTTTGTAAATCTCACTCTGTTGTCGGATCCTGTATTCCAGATCAGACACTTGAGCCTGCAGCCAAGTCCAGCGTGCCACAATGGCGGCCCTGTCTACGGCCCACTTCCACTCGGCACGCTTGTACCTGCAAGTTACAGACACAGATGTGATATGCTTAAAATTCTTCAATTCGCTTTCAAAAACTAAGTTCATGTGCAACAATATTTCATTCAACAACTACCCGGTATAAATGTTGACATGATTTTAGTTAATGTTGGATGTTTGATAGAGAACAATTGTATGAATATTTTATCATAATTTAAAAAAAAAGTACACAAAAGTCTTAGTGATGAGTTGGACTCCTAGAATGTTAACGAGTTTGTTGTATAATTTGACCTATTGACCTGGATTTTGACCTATTATCTAATAATATCTTGATTTCACTGGGGCAAATTAATATGACACAAGTTCCTAGAGAAATATGACTTGTAAACTTAACACAAGAATATAGATGTTCATATTTTGACATGTGACCTACTTTTTGACCCCACATTCCTTTTCTTTAATTCCACATATATTTCATTGTTGATATCCAAATCACACAACTGATCTGATGAGAACCGTGGCCTATACAGCCTTTTAAAGCATTTGTTAATAATGACAGACACAGCCCAATCACAAGAACTCACCATGGGCACTACATGTTAAGACATATTAAACTTTAAAGAGCAATCCATTTAAAAATAACCCCACAAATATTGATGACTGCTGTGGTTCTCGTGTTACGCTCTTCACTTAAAACTCTTCAATTTCATCTATTTATAAGAAGTTTATTATGAGTTCATTCAATCTATTATCGACTAAAGTCTATCAAGATAATATAATGCTTTCACACAAAAAACAAATGGACAGGAGAAAGAAATTACTTGATGGGTCTATTTTTTGTACTATAACTTAATAATGCAACCAATTTATATTCAGTACTTATATAATTATTCAGAAAAACAAATAGACATCTATACTAAAATTTGTATAAACAACTGGTAATTATCCACAGACTCACTGCATACCACATTTCGTTATTACTTACAAGGGAATGGGAGCCTTCTTGTCAGACACGACAGGACAGTCTTCCCATTCTTCGCAACTCTCTCCGCCTGAGCTGCTCTCAGTTGCTTCGTCATCAACTGCATCGATCCAATGGCGAACATTCATTCGTAACTGACCAGACTTCCTTTCCGACTCCGATGACACAGACTTCTCCATCACAAGCACACCTTTACGATGATTCTTTTTACCTACATCCTGAACTAACTTGGGTTGTGATGCTTGTAATTTGCGTACTAAAGTCACTAGATTTGAAGTGGATAAATTTTTTACATCATTGCTATTGAAAAAACTGTTGCTTACACCGTCACTCCATGGCCGAATGGCTTTTGTGGCCACTACTTGCAAGTTCTGATGCTGAAAATTAACAAATAACTTCAGCTGCGATGAAACTTGAGCATCTAGTTGTCGACCTTGTAAGCGCCGCAGTCTGCGCATTAAAAACTGATTTTTACGCTCCAATATGTGCTGCTTTCTGCATGCATCCTTCACTAAATTTGCAGACGACTGTTCGGTCTCTGGCACTTTTGAATTTGACTCTATAAATATTGTCACACCACTTCCTTTCAACACAGGGTCACTTCCTCTAGGACGTGAACTACTAGCCGTGGAAAATGCTGGTTTCCCACTTCCAGAATCTGTTGTCTGACACATATTTGTAGCTCTACTTACGTTAACCAGAGAACCATTGGATGTTTCGCTACTTGATTCAACGAAGTTCTTTCCGTTGAGTCTCTTGGTTACATTCGGATCATCACAATTTTTAGCATGTCCATTAAACTTTTCTTCTATTAAGGAAGTCTGCTTCAGAAACTTATTTCCGGTTCCATTTTCACTCGAGGGCTGGTTCATCTTTTTCAACACAAAACTAGGATAAAATTGATCAGCTGACTTTTCAAACTGACGCACAATTTCTGGAATATTCTGCAGCCAATTCTCTTGTAATCCTTTATTCACTTTACTAGTAATGTATGTTTGCTGCTCAAACAACGGCGCCAATACAGCATGTGATGTTTTTGTTTCACTCACAAACGATGGTGAACTAGATCGAACTGACGAAATGTCAATTACTTTTTGGTTCTGGTAAAAACTGTTTGTATCGCACAGATTTTGATTGTCGTTTTTTATTAAACTGTCAGATATTGCTGTGGGAGGGCTACCGGGCAGCTGTATTCGTGACTGACCAGTTGTTTCTGTAAGAGCAGGAGCCATAGCAGCCACACAACATCGTCTCAAGGGCAGTGGTACTGACATTTACATAATTTCATCATTCATGTGTTTTTCCAAGTGACAACACTTGAAAATATGCCACTATTGATTAACATCAAATTTAAAACTCTTAAAACACGATCCTCTAACAGATGTTGGTAAACAACTGATGTACAATGTACACAATTTTGACCCAAGCAAAAACACGTGACTTTATCGTATCGACTATTGGCTATCAAGAAGCTTTCTCGATACGGATCATTTTGCATATATGTCAATGTTACAGCTTTCACGAAAAGTCACATCTTTAACTATAGTCAATGCTTTACAAGATGACATTCAGTGTATCCCATAAATTTCCCGAAAATCTTCAATATTTCCAACTTTTTCAGCAGACCACGTGACCAAGGCCACGTCCCTGTATGTTTGTTTTCCCGATATTTTTGTCAATTCATAACGATTAGCGTTTCAAAGAAAATATGCATAACAATATCAGTAAATACCACTTAACACGCTTCTTATCGAAGAAGAAGATCTCTTTGTTTGTTAATCCATCAATGAATGTTACTTCGTAAACTGTTCTTGCAAAATCACGTCCTAATGTTGTATCATTTTGTCGGCTACACCTTTGTGGTAATGGCGTAGTGATTTTCAACGACCTCATAACCGAATGCAAGCTATTTGATAGCAATACAACGGCAATTGCTATATCCCCCTGTGTAGCTATTTGCTGATTGGTCAATAATGGCTGTTGAATCGCAAAAACTCACAGCGTGTTCAAGTAGAAAATTACAACAAAATAAATAAGAATAGGCAACAATGAAAATATCGATATTCTGATTTTATTATTTGATACGTTTTACACATTTGCATTTTATCAGTGCTTTTTTATATCTATAATTTGTTTGTAAACTGGGAAACTCGTAAAAAAACAAAGCAATGATATGAGCGGTTAAACAGAAGAGCGCGCGTCTAATTTTACAGTAGAAATGAACAAAATGAGGAAAATGAATGCATCTAAAATCGTTCGATACTTGCGTGTTTTATATTTGCACTGGTTTTGTTAATAATGTTAAGTAATTACTGATGGAGTTATTGGCTGTGCTGTGATATCCGCTTTACATAAAATTCGACAGGCCATCTAGCATCATAACGCATTATTTATTGTGAAGCCGTTACAGGGAGACAATCCAATTTATTTATTGCGTCACACTCACTGGTGAAGTTGTGACAAGTTGTCTCTATTTACGAATTTAAACACATGACTATGAGTCATTTCCAAAAATAAGTATGGCGCGAAATTTTTAAACTAGCGCACTAGCTAAAAATGTGCCAACCAACGACACAGACACAATCAGTTGATAATTATTTACAACGAAGTTAGTACAACACGATCTATATGTAACCAGTGTACAGTTATGTGTGTAAGGTGATGTGTGAATGAAGTGTGATAGGTTTTCACTGTCCTAATTGGCTATGCGCACATTTTAATGTAATCCCCATACCAAGCTATCAATTAGCTAACATGTCCCTTTTTCTAACAAGAAACCCAGCACATTCTTACGTTTGTCACCAGAGACTTCAGTCATTACGTACTTAGAAATAGTATCCTGCAAAGGAATATTGTTGAAGGCATTTTGCCCTGCTTGGTAAGATTTGTATTTTATTTTTGTCTTACTGTATTTTGTTCTCTTACTTTATGCAGTTAACCTAGTTGCTTAATAAATTGCATTGTTGAATATATTGTATAATTAAGATATGCAATTTATAATATATTTAATGCATATTAATTATTGCATGTAATATATTGAATGCAAAATCTGTATTTTTCAGGTTTATTATTTTATATTTAAAATACTGGAATAAATATCGAAAGTTTACAACGAGTTGACCTCATTCAACACCCCGTTACATTGGCTCCCCGACGAGGATTTCCAGTAACCAAGCAGGGCCGCCACCACAACAGCACCAGGAAGGAGCTACTCCTGTCCAGCTGACCTGAGGGAGACGTCCCTTGGGCCTGCCCAGCGTGCAGCGCACAGCTTTTTGCTGTGTATCGGATCCAGATCCCCCGGGAATCACGGATTATCTGGATTTGTTTACCAGTACTTTACAGTACTAGGGTGAAACATTTGAAACTGATTTCTTGTTTACACAAGAAATATGTGTGACCTATTTTTTTATTTGCGTGCACATTTTTATAACCTCGAGGAACATTAATCTTCAATGTGTCATTGATGTGTGGACATTAGTGCAGTGATTTTTATATTATTTGTGACATTGTGTGTAATTAGTGTTATTGGATATTTTTGGAGGATGCTCACGTAAGTTATATTTTTATATTTGATACAGTCTATTGTTATTTAAATATTAATAGCATATTTGTGAATAATCACTGGAGTCTTTAATATAAGCCATTGTGTCCTAGATTGCGTATGGGAAGTAAACTTATCAAATTATTGTTGTACTGAGCCTAGTTCGATTTGTAGTTGTATTTATATGCTGTATCATGTAACGATTTATTATTTATTTAATTAGTGATTTTGTTAGTGTTTTCAGTGTTCTTTCAAATCTACAGTTCATTACACTGAAACATCAGTATTGTAAATTTTTGAGTGAGTAGCAATTTTCAGTAAATTATACGTTAGCATATTGCAGATTAATTGTCCTCCTTGTATACTACATTTGTGTCATAATATTTGTGTTTACATACTCGTACATGTACTTTATTGCAGATGTTCTTTGATTTTTGAAACTACATGTATATATTGCACTTTATAGTAAACTATTGGACCTTAATCGTAAACTTTGAGAAAATAAATTTCATGTCTTTTTGAATGAGCGTATATAGAAATTGTCCTCTCAGTTTGCTCTGTCTTTTGCACCAATCCCTATTTCAAGCACTATTGCATGCTGTTTTACTTATTTTATAGCACTGTACGAAATTTAAAGTGAGCAGTGTGAGTGTTGTTCAATTTTGTGAGTTGAACTGTTTACTGTTTCAGAGTAAGAATATTGAAAACTTCTTACTAGGACATCAGTTTGCAATATTTTCAGCTAGTGGGGGATACTGATGCTATTGAGTTCCATTAATATTGTAGCTTAAGTATAGTTGTTTTATTTACATTTCTGTAAATCGGTCAAGCGTAGAAGAAGTGCAATATCCATGTGCTTATGTAGGCATTTACTGTTAGCTGACTGAAACAGGTGTATAGTAGTAGTAGCAGCTATTAATATTTTAGTCAGTCAGTAGAACACTTATAATGTAGCTTAATCATTAAAGTTGTGTATTGAAACCTTTTAAAGGTGCTTATCCCATTTAGTATCAGTGTATACAGTAAGTTTGTAAATTAAGTTCTGAAGTTACTTAATAGCATTTAGTTTATTTTATTTGTGTTCAGTTATTTTTTTAATAGAATTTGTGCTGTCTGTTATTGTCAGCATGGCTACTGCTGATAAAACTTTGTCAATGGAGGAAATACTTGCTGAAATCAGCAAACATTATGATTTAATTCCTAAATCTGAGTGGCCAAAGCCCAAATCTGCATTTCAGCGGGTGTTAGAAGAACACAATCGGAGGCCAGACACAAAGAAAACTCCACCCTTCACTCTTATGATGGCTTCTACTCCAACACCCCAACCTGCATCTAACTTTAATTGTTTTTCTCAGTCTATCCCTAGAATACCAAACCTTTCAGGTGATGAACCCGTTCCTAAGAGCGAGGTGCCATATATTGTTTGGCGCAATGAAGTTCGATGCATCGAATCTGCAGGGAACCTATCTGAAACTCAAATGCTTCAGGTTGTACGTAACTCTCTTCGTAGTACAGCCAGGCTTATGGTTATACCCCTTGGCCAGTCAGCCACACTCTCAGACGTTTTGTCTAAACTAGAGGCAAAGTTTTGTGACGCATCATCTAAAGAAGAACTTATGTCCGAATTTTTTAACTCTGTGCAGCTTGCTTCAGAATCTGTCACTGCGTATGCCTGTCGACTTGAAACTTTGCTTCAAACTGTCATCGATAAAGGTGATTTGTCTATTGGAGTGAAAAATGACCTTTTAGTTTTGGACTGGGTTGAACTCTCCAATATTAAAAGCACAAACACGTCATAAATATGATCTTATTTCAGATTACAACTCCTTGTTACGGGAGATCAGACAGGTCGACAAGGAAATTTCAACTTCTTTGTCTCATGATGGTCACTTAAACCCAGCGGCCCCTACAAAGGCCAAAAGAGCCACACAGTGTGCTCCAGCACACCTTCCAATGCTGAACAGCTGTCATCTATTGGCAACAGGATACAACAACTTGAATCTCGTCTAAATAATATTGAATCTAACCTGGAAACTAAAATTGATTCCAAGTTTGACATGTTGCTACGCAAACTTGATGATAAGCTGCCCTCTACTGTTACACCACCGATCGTTACACCAGCCCCAGATGTACCTGCAGTAAACCTTGGCGTGGAAATTTTCGCAACACGCAGAAATCCAACCCTGCCCCATCATTAAATCAAAATCCCTCTTTTCAGTCACAACAAACTGGACGTGGACAGATGAGCAACAACTACAACCACCCAAACTTTTAACCGCCTCCGAGAATGGCCAACCGGCGGCGGGTGATCATTAAAGTGATGGCCAATCTTGTGAGTCTGATGTTCAATCCAGACTGATTGGAGATTTTAACTCCTCAGATATTTTGCTTCACAATGTTTCTGTGAAAACATCGACACTGGGAGTATGGTAACTACAATATCTCACTCATTTTATTTGTCGTTGCCTGATAAGCCAACTTTGTTGAATGTTGACAGTCTTGGTCTTAATGTATCATTGGCTGATGGATCGAAACTGAATATTTTAGGATATGCTGAAACAAGTATTTTAATACCAATTTTATCCTCTTTTAACATTGTTGTTCCCATTCTTGTTGTTCCTGACAACTCTGAAAATGCTTCTTGTCCGGTGATTATCGGTACAAATGTTATCAGGAGATGTAAAGCTGCTGTTTCACAAAAGGTTGATTTTATTATTCCAGACTCTTGGAAAACTGCATTTGATTCTTTGATCTGCCATCCATGCACGGTACGGTAAACCAACAAACGTGTTGTTGAGGTTGCACCTTATGAGACTGTTACTCTGAATGGCATTGCACGAGGTCTCGAAAATATTGAAAGTGTTGTGACAGAGAAAATTGAATGTGACAAACCGTATCTTGTTCAACCTGCATTTGTACGTTTGTCTGCACATGGTTCTACAACCAAAGTTCCAGTGAAGATTTGCAACATTTCTGCAAAGCCAATCGTTATCAAACCCAAATCTAACATTTGTGTTGTCAATGAGGTAACTGTCATTGATAATTTGGCCTCTCATCTCAATGCTGGCACGGCACCTATCAAGTCTGACTCGAAATCCAAGTCGTATGTTGAAGAGCTTGGACTAAAGATTGAAGAGTCCAATCTTAGTCCAGCTCAGTTGATTCGTCTACGACAGATCTTGGGAGATTGGCAACATGTATTCTCATCAGACTCTACTGACATAGGTTGCACCAATCTAGTTAAACATCACATCGTTTTAGATGACAATACTCCTTTCAAACAGCCTTATAGAAAAATTCCTCCTGCCATGTATGCAGAAGTAAGGCAGCACATCAAAGAAATGTTAGCCTGTGATGCTATTCGACCTCTGATAGCCCTTTTTCCTCCAATGCTGTTCTGATCAGAAAGAAAGATGGGTCCTTGCGCTTCTGCATTGACCATCGAATGCTGAATGCCAGAACACGGAAAGACGCATATATGCTGCCACGCTTTGACGATACTGCTGATGTTCTGGCTGGCGCCAAATACTTTTCTAAACTTGACCATCGCTCTGCTTATTGGCAAGTTGAAATAGAAGAATCAGACAAAGAGAAAACTGCTTTTTTCTGTCGGCAATTTGGGGTTTTATGAATGCAATCGCATGAGCTATGGACTTTGTAATGCCCCAGCCACATTTCAACGGCTCATGGAACGTTGTATGGGGGATTTAAATTTGAAATCTTGTCTTGTTGTTATTGACGACATCTTGGTGTTCTCAAAGACATATTCTGAGCACATTGACCGACTAATTTCAGTGTTTTCTCGTCTTGAACAGCATGGTTTAAAAGTAAAGCCGTCAAAGTGCGAACTTTTCAAGACATCTGTTGAATACTTAGGCCATGTAATTTCATCTGATGGACTCTCCACTGATCCCTCTAAAATTTCTGCTGTTTCATCTTGGCCTACCCCTACTTCCTTCAAAGACCTTCGATCATTTCTAGGTTTTGCGGGGTAATACCGTAGATTTGTTGAAAATTATTCCAAAATCGTTGAGCCATTAAATAAACTCTTGGAAGGACACGCTACCTGCAAAATGTCCAAACGTTCAAAGAAGTCCAAAGAACCAGCTGTATGGTCATGGGGTCCTGAACAACAAGAAGCTTTCAACTCCATAAAGGAGAAGTTAACGCACCCACCTGTATTGGGTATTGCTGATTACTCTCTGCCTTTCATCGTTCACACTGATGCTAGTACTTACGGTCTCGGTGCTGTCTTGTTACAGAAACAGGATGGGTTAGAACGTGTCATTTGTTATGCCAGTAGGGGTCTTCGTCCTGCTGAAAGAAGTTACCCTGCTCACAAACTTGAGTTTCTCGCTCTCAAGTGGGCCATCACAGATAAATTTCATGACTATCTGTATGGCAACGCATTCACTGTCTTTACAGATAACAATCCTTTAACGTATGTTCTCTCCTCAGCTAAATTAGATGCCACCCAGCATTGTTGGGTAGCCTTTCTAGCTAACTACAACTTTTCAATTCACTACAAATCTGGCTCGGCAAAATACTGATGCAGACGGTCTCAGTCGCATTCCATTTCTTGGAGACTCTATCCAAGCTGTTTGCAACAGTGTCACTGCAAAGATTCTACTATCAGGCAGTCTTCCATGTCACAGCGACACACAACCCCTGAACGATGAATTTGAAACATTTGGTTTTCAGTCCATTGACTGGCACTCAGAACAAAGTAAAGACCCCACTTTAGCCAGGGTCATGCACCTACTTGCGTGTGGTCTTCGCCCGAGGAGGAGTACCGTTCAGAGTCTCCTAATGTTCGAAAATTCCTACAGGAATGGTCAAGACTGTATATTGACCAGAGAGTCCTTTTTCGTTCTACACTTCTGGATGGCCCAAAGGTGCGCCAGTTAGTTATCCCAGATTCTCATAACACCATTGCATTTAAGGGTATTCATGGAGATATTGGTCACCCTGGCAAGGAAAAATCTCTTTGGCTTGCTAGGCAGAGGTTCTATTGGCCCGGCATGGAGACGGACATTACGTCACGGGCTAACAGTTGCCTTCGTTGTGTTTGCAGGAAAACGCCTGTCAAACCTATGGCTCCCTTGTTCCCAATTCAAACGTCACGCCCAATGCAACTTGTCTGCATGGATTTTCTAAAAGTTGATGTCAGTAAAGGCGGATATGAAGATATACTCGTTATCACTGACCATTTCACTCGTTTTGCCAAAGCAGTGTCTTGCAAACGCACATCCGCTCAGGCCACTGCAAAAGCTCTCTTTGATAACTTTATTGTGCATTTTTCATTTCCCTAACAATTGCACAGTGACCAAGGTAGAAACTTTGACTGTAAATTGATCAAAGAACTATGCAAACTAGGGCGTGTCACAAAAACTCGTATAACACCTTACCATCCATCTGGTAATGGTAGTTGCGAAAGGTTCAACCGCACTCTTTTGCAAATGCTTGGTACTCTTGGCCAGGACCAAAAATCAGACTGGAAATCTTACTTGGGTCCTTTGCTTCATGCCTACAATGCTACTCGCTATGACTCGACTGGTTTCTCTCCACACTATTTGATGTTTGGCTGGCACCCTCGCCTATCCATTGATTCCTATCTTGGAACATACCCTAATCCAGAGGGTGGTCCAATCAGTCCTTCATCTTATGTTGTAAAACTTAAGGAGAGCATGGAATATGCTTACAAGGTTGCTGCTTCTAACGCTCACAACCGGGCTATCACCAATAAAGGCACTTGTGATCGCAAGGTCATAGAAAACTACCTTGAGGTGGGAGACATTGTCCTAGTTCGTAAGGTCGGAATGAAAGGTCGCTGCAAACTTGCTGACAATTGGGAGTCTGATCCCTACATCATTCTTTCAATTGACAGGGGTATTTCTGTTTTCAAAGTCCAACTGGAGGCAGGGAAAGGACCCATGAGAACACTACACAGAAACATGCTTCTACCTTTTGTAAGCATTCCCCTGGATTCGCCTACTCCTGCCAGTCGGGAATCTCCTTCTGTTACACCTACAGTTCCTAAACCTCTTTATCCTAAACCTGCTCCTAGGCCATCTCTTTCTAACCGTTATTCAGAAGATTCCAGTTCGGAGTCAGATTCAGGTGGGTCAGATGATAGCCTCAGACGCTATGTGATTCCGCGACGGAGGAATCCCAACATCAAACCCCGCCAGGAACAAGCTCGGAATTCTCTTCCAACAAGTTCAACGGTCACTATACCAATTTCACCAATTGTCCCAATCCCTAGCGCCAGATATTCTTCTGTGCCTATCCTCACTCCTAGTGCCAGAGAATCTACTCTGCCTAGTCAGAGTTTTCCAACCCCTAGCGCCAGAAACTTTACTGTGCCTCGCCCCACTACTAGCGCCAGATAATCTACTCTGCCTCTCCAAACTCCAGATCCTACCCCTCAACCAACCCCCAGGCCTTCAAGACAACGTCGGCCACCTGACCGGTAAGGGGAATGGGTCGAATACATGGCTGCGTTTTAACTCCTTTCATGTAACTCAGATGTCAACAGTACACAGTAAAATATTTGTTTATTGTTTTAATCTGAAGTTAATATGTGAATTGCCATGTATTTTATTCTTTTATTCATTAAGCTTTAATTGGAGCAAGTAATTATGTGGAAGTTTAAAACTTCATATATTCTTTCGGATAGTTTCAGTACTGGTATTATTATTGTTATTTGTACATCTGTAATGTTTCGTTGTTGCTTCTATTTCTCAATTCAAGGACGAATTTTCTCGAAGAGGGGGAATATGTAACCAGTGTACAGTTATGTGTGTAAGGTGATGTGTGAATGAAGTGTGATAGGTTTTCACTGTCCTAATTGGTTATGCGCACATTTTAATGTAATCCCCATACCAAGCTATCAATTAGCTAACATGTCCCTTTTTTAAACAAGAAACCCAGCACATTCTTACGTTTGTCACCAGAGACTTCAGTCATTACGTACTTAGAAATAGTATCCTGCAAAGGAATATTGTTGAAGTCATTTTGCCCTGCTTGGTAAGATTTGTATTTTATTTTCGTCTTACTGTATTTTGTTCTCTTACTGTATGCAGTTAACCTAGTTGCTTAATGAATTGTATTGCTGAATTTATTATATAATTAAGTTATGCAATTTATAATATATTTAATGCATATTAATTATTGCATGCAATATATTTAATGCATAATCTCTATTTTTCAGGTTTATTATTTTATATTTAAAATGCTGGAATAAATATCGAAACTTTACAACGGGGAGTTGACCTCATTCAACACCCCGTTACATATAACTAGAAACGTGCCCAATACCGCTGCAGCGAGTTGTCAATGTACAGTATATTTATATATATCAAAAACAATCAAACTGGTTAGGAAAAACGACGGACCTCCAGTTAGATTCTCTTCAGATCAGTAGCTCTTCTAGATCTAGAACCAATGATATTTTCTGTGACAAATTAGCATTAACAAGGGAAAAAGCTAAACTATTATTGATGTCAGTGTTGTTGACCTTGAGCATGACATAGTTTACTCTGATCTATGTACTAAGTTAGAGAGGAAAAGATCTAGGAAAGGTACAGCGTGCTTCTCAACGGAGCAGGATGGCAAACCGGACCAGTAACGTTGGTTGACACTTTCCATTTATTCCCTAAATGATTAATCCTGGGTTTTTACGAATCTAATGCTTCTGAATCAGTTTTTTTAAATATAGTCTATTTATATGTCATTGAATATTTGCAAAAATATTCTTGAATTTCAAAGATATTCAATATATATGTGTTGACCAGCCCAGAGGGGCAGGGGGGGACCAAAAAGGAGCAGCACCCTGCTATTTCGCTTTAGATCTTTCCCTATAGGCTTTATTTGAATCGATCTAGAGAGGCTAGAACAACACTTATAAGATCTAGATCTAAAAGTAACAAGATGTGTCACAGACACGGTTGCCCCCCCCCCCCCCCCGCAATGCACGTTTGGACACAGACAAAGGGCGTGTTGCCAACACTAATTGTTGCCTTCCAAATTTATTTTCATATAAATTCTATAGCCGAAAAAAGACATAGGCCTATTTAGGGACATAATTATTCCAAAATTGGTTGCAGCCAAAATTCCTTTCGTAACGATCACCTAGATGTTCAGGTTGTTCAGCTGTGAAAGTTTGAGCGCAATCCGTCCAGCAGTTAAAGAGGAGTCAAATCCACCAAAATCTATAGTGGAAAAAAAACACAAAGGGCCATAATTCTGCCACAATTGGTCACATCTAAACGTCCTTCGTTTACGATCATATACAAATTAAGGTCCTTCAGCTGTGAAAGTTTGAGCGAAATCCGTCCAGCAGTTAGAGGAGTTGAGCACACAAAATTATATAGTGGAAAAACAACAAAGGGCCATAATTCTGCCAAAATAGGTTGCAGCGAAAATCCCTTCCTTTATGATCATCCACACTTTAAGGTTCTGCAGCTGTGAAAGTTTGAGCAAAATCGACCCAGCTGTTAAAGATGAGTTAAGCACACACAACTCTATAGTTGAAAAAAAACAACAACAAAGGGCGTTAAGCACACACAATTTCGGGACGTACATACGTACGGACGGACGGACAAGTGCAACGCGTAATGCCTCCCATTTGTGCGGGCATAAAAATAAACAAAGAGGAACCTTTTGCATGGCACTCCCAATCGTCATGCTATTTCCATGTATAACGTTTCATGTAAATAGCATCAGCTGAATTTACTTTCCAGATAAGAAAAATGTTAAAGAGGAATAACTCTAAAATAGTGCTCATCATAATTATCGATTTTTGTTCATGACACTTCTGTCTTTACGTTATGTACGGGTGTCAAGTTTCAATAGCATCAGTAGAAGAAGTGGTATTTCCCGGACAAGAAAACATTGACTGAAGAGGTATGTAGCGTGGGCAGGAAACATAATATGCCATTAGTATTATGTTATTTCCATAAAACTATTTGAAGTTTCAATTCAATAGAATATAGCACCTTCTTATCAATCCACGTTACGACACTAACAAAACACAAGAAGCAATGGAAAGGGAGAATGAATCCAAAAATATTGAGGCAACATTAGTATTAATTTTATTAATGGGCATTTGTTAACCTCCCCTACAAGACGTGTGTTCTTTCAATAAGTAAAGTTTCAACTCAATAGCGTCAGTAGTTCAAGAGTTAATTTTCTAGACAAGAAAAAAATAAAATGGGGAATAAATCAAAAACATTTATGCCAGAGTTATTACCTGAATACTCTTGTGATGACACTTCCTCTTACTGTGTTTTTTTCCATAAGTGCATGGCGTTTCAATTCACTAGATTGGACTGAAGAAGTGTTAAATTAAGAATTGAATAGTATTTTTCAGCATTTCATTGTTCTATAAACTGTTGGGAAAATTACGTTTAATTAAATTAGGCGTTATTATCCCGACAGTTCGTACACCGATGAAATGAAGAAAAATACTATTCAATTCTTATAATTAGATCTACAACCATAAGAGGATATACACTTTTAACTATCGAAGGTCGAAAGTGACGTGTAATCTCCGCCGTAGGAATCTCCGTTTGACATTCGGTTTCATTTTCGTCGAACGGCATATCTCGTCAGGCATTTCAAATCGCTGTGTATCATTTTGGAGTTGACTTTCTGGTAAAACAATTCAAATTTCCCAATATGAGTTAACAATTTCATCGTTTGCAACACGGCAACCGATAAATAAGTCATTTTGTTTACGAACGATGGTGTACTAGTATAGTACAATGACGTCATTTCGCAAATAGAGAACGAACAAGTAGTACAGTCATGAATAAAGAAACATAAGTACTAGTGTTTCATAGTTATGGTGCTTTTGACATAATGCACTCAACGCCTTGATCGTAATGTAACTTGTCCACAGGTAAAGATGTTTTAAGTTTATGCAGACTGTGTAACTGTTATTTTGCTTTCTTTTTCTTAATAAATGTAGTATAAACTACCAAATTTTGCTTTTGTCAAATATACTGATCGATGAATCTGTAATATTAAAGTTGTATCCATACTTATTTATCAACTACCCTGCACATTTGAAATGTAAAATAAACCTGCCATTTCCGCATGAAATTGTGTGTTGAAAATTAGCTCATATACCGGTATAATATTACTTTTTTGATTTGCTTAATGATATTTTACCAACATGCTCCTGATAATAGTAATCAAATGTATTATAAGAAAGCCACTCACTTTGATACTATTATGGACACCCAGTCTTGGATAGGGATTTCTATTGATGCCAAATCCTGCTTTTTGATCCAAGCAAGTTTTCTCTTTTCTGCCTCAAGCAAAGAATGTGCCCTGCATCATTTTGATCCACTTGTTTTCAATAAGCCAACTTCAAAAGCACTAAAAAATAATATTTTTTATAACACTCATATTTTGTTAAAATTGAAACAAAAATCACAAAACAACTTTGGAACACAAGAAAATACTGAAAAATATCTACCATAAGATCAATAAAATCATTTATGCCCACTGACCATGTATTCAACTGACAGTAATTATGTCAATTCAGTTTGGGAATTAATTTAAACAGCGTACCACAAAACAAAATAATCACAGTACTTCAATTTGTTTATAAGCATCGCACATATAAACGCATACAAAAATATAGTTAAATAAACCAGATGAGTACAGATTGTTATATTTCATATTTTGTGTAAATGTGACTTTCATGTTTGATTTTAGGAGAAAATTTATATTAAATGGTTATAATTTGTTAAAACCAGAACTTTACAACAAATAAGGTGATTTACTTTATCACCATTAAATTCAGTACACTATATAGATGCATACTGTTTCCTTCAAAGTTCATCATTGCAGATACATCACTAAATACAGTATAATTAGTAAGTTTGTTAATAAAAGCATATTTCATGTGTTTCTACTGGCTAGATATAGCTGAGCACTATCATAGAAAATGTCCTGTCTGGGATGTTTACTTGCTTGTAGAAATAACGCTATGTTACTGATTTCATTAATTCCAAAATGTATCTGCTGGATGTGTCCATACATTTCAAAATTGTCATATTGTCACAGTTCAGGCACATACAAATATTTTTATTTCTTTCATATCACTTCTCAAGTTTGTAAATGATTATGTGTTTTGAAAATATTCTAATTTCCCTCTATCGCATTTGTTATAATGACGGTTACATTAACATGATAATTATATTAATATATAAAAATAAATATTTTAAATATTATTATATATATTTTATATGGGAAATATATCAAAGCATTATTCATAGCTATATAAATGTATAACCAGTTATAAAATATATGTGCTTCAAATACATTAAGGTATTGCAAGTTCAGGACACAGAAGCTGAAAAGAGCTTAAAATTGTCACAGTACATGATGGTAAATTCAACCTGTGTTCCTTTCATTTCAATTAACAAAGTGTCGTAGTATCATAGTCATATTTACATAAAACTGGCAGTCTTTCATTATATCCTTGGATAATATTTGGTTGGACTGCCAGATTATTTACACTCTAGTCGAGTTTCTAAACTGAAAGTTATCATTGAGCTCTTGTAGGGATACCAGTCACAGCCAGGTTTGATATTCTTCTGGAGATGACCATATTAATCACAGACTTGCAAAATTTAGTTCACCTGTAAAAAAGAGACATGTGATTAAATTTTAAGGAACATTTTGTAATTAAGCATGCGATGTAAAGGTAAACATAAACAAAAAGTAAAAGACTATTTAGACTTAAATTAGTTGTACTAGTTAACAAGAATTATGCCAACTATTCATAGCTTAAGTAATAATATTAATGCATTATGCTGCAAAAACACTATAATCAGAATAACTTATGGTAAATTACTAATAAGGAACCATGGACATTCGATGTTAATGAATAAAATTAAACAAATTATATAATAATAATAATAAGAAGAAGAAGAAATGAAGAAGAAGAATAACAGAAATACGATTGAATTGCATATATTTAATTATTGTATACAAATGAACGAACAGGATATACTGAAGAATATCATAATACTTTATGATAATAACATTAACAACATAACATTTATAAAATAAATACATTAAATTACAAAAAAATAATAAATCTATTATTAAAACATGTAATTTTACCTGACAAATAAGGCCTTTTTCAAAGCTATTAGTAAAACGCAATGGCAGCGGATATTGTGTAGACATTTTCATGATCTTTATTTGATTCTTCCTCAAAACCTTGTTTTTATCAGTGTAATTTAACTTAACATCTGTTTCCCTATTAAGCTAGTCTAGTTTCGCTTTAACTTAAGTTGGGATAGTTGTAAACACTAGAATCAGTTTCGATACCGGATTATAATTTCTTGAACTTATATTTGCATAGTTAGCCTTTTGGATAATAGGTCAAGATGCCTGTAAAATATACATCTACCTTTCCTCATTTATCATCGTTTCGACATAAAATGTGGTGCTATTTCAATGCGCGTATAGCCCTATAACACAGGCGGAACACCGTTTGGGTGTATCAAGCCACGATGGCTCCATGATAGACACGAGATCTATCTTACGGAGCATTCCGGAGATATTCGATGTATCACGATTGGCAACTAACAAAGAAAGCAGTGACGTCACACAAAAATATGTATAGAATCCATATTTGGCTAAATGTGCATACACTCAGATATAGTCCGCGGAGGACTGAAATAATTTCCAAACAAGCACAATTTCCGTATATTCGTATTAAAACCAGGTTTAAACATGATAACTAGATCATCATTATTAACTTCAAAAACTTTTGCACCAAGTTATGTCCTACAAGACTGTATGACGATTTTGCTAATATTTAAGGGAAGTGTTTCATGCTTCATTTGGCGCCATACGAATATAGTGCTTACCCACCATGCACAGCGCGGAATCACACAGGTTAGTTGCGAGAAGCGACACCTGGTGGACACCATGGAGGTTCATCGGGGCAAAGATATAGGCATTTCTATATCTATGCATCGGGGTATGAATGACAGGTCACGTGGGCGGATTATCCAATCAGAATGCAGCGTTTACGTGACAATGCAAACCGTTGTAATTATTGTCTGGACAAGAATTGAACATACGTATGTGCACAGGACAGGGTCAACGTGGCTGTCTGGCCATGATTCGCGTTTCACCGCAGCGATCGGGGTTCAGCTCCAGGTCCCGGGCCATGTGAGTTTGGTGGTCGCCGCACCAGACAGATGGGCTTCTTCCAGGAACTCCGGTGCCCCCTACAAACAGCCCAAGACCACGCCAAACTAAAAAGATGCTTGAACGTTTCTCCCAAACGATCCGCAAAAGACGAAAGGTTATCTCACTTAGCAAGATGATGAATTTGCAGACGTAAAACTTCGAAAATAGCAGACGTTATTCAGGAACACACCATATTTAGCAACCGAAGACCTCCCCCACCCCCACCGAGAATAAGGACAAGCATGATTCATACCTTGGCAAGGCAGTCAAGTGGTATACCTTCAGGGGCTTACCTAGGCATACGCACGATCGTACTGTTTACTAAACAACATGAATTAGCAACATAAATTCTCACCAGGGTAGGGTTTTATTACAAACAAATTCTGTCGATGCATTTGATGAAACACATAGAAACACATTTCAGACTAAATATATATGGAATAATTTATAATCACAATATTACGCGCTCATAAATTCATCTCCACCAATTCTAGAAACATCAAAAACCTGTACCCGTCCCCAGCTGTGCGTAGCCCAGATTCAACCTCTATAGTTTCAGAGGCTTCTTTAATCGTAAATATACTCAGCCAAACAAGAAACCCGACATGTTATACCCTGTCGTTTGTTTTGTTCATGGATTACATTTAAAAAAGTCAATAATTATGTCAAAACCAATGACTTATCGAGCAATTTTTTTTCTGATAAAATTAAAATGTACATCACTGTTATGAAAACGTTACTTTTTAACAATGAACCATTTTTTTCTGCTGCATTCCGCTTCCCGGAAAATTGATTAACTAAACACTGCCAGGTTTCGTTTTTCTCTAAGTATATATAGACCAGAACTCCGCGAGACGATGTGTCGCCTGACGAGGCATGAATCAAGTACCATACGAGCAATAATGCCGAAAACCGAACTTTACCTTCCTTTTATACCTACTAACACTTCCCTGAAGTTTCATTATGATTGCCCAAAAACTTCTCAAGTAATTGTCTGCATAAGCCGTATCTAAACTATATTTTAAAAAGGGGGACATAACTCAAGTACGATAAGAGCACTTATGGCCAAAATCGAACTTAACCTTCCTTTTATGCCTACTAACACTTACATAAAGTTTGATATTGGTAGCACAAAAACTTCTCAAGTTATTGTCTGCACAAACTAAAGGGGACGCCGCCGCCGACAACGCTTCTGCCGAGGACACCACCGGCGCCGCCACCGCCACAAGTAACCCCTAAATGTCGCCTCGTTAGGCGACACAAAAAACGGCTTCGTCATTCTCTCGGTTCTTTCATCAAAATTATGATGAAAAATCTCCTACAACACACGGTGCATTGATATTTTTTTGTCAAAACATCATTTCTATATATATCAAATCCGCTAAAATCGTAGGGTGCATTGGTATGAAAAATTTGATAATTTTGCATAAATTTCTTAAACTCGATCTCATTCAACGCAGAAATGAATTTCCTTTAAGGAAATATACAACAGTACCCATGGTTATATAATAGTATGGTCAACGTAGTAAGAAATGTCATAGAGTTTACACTAATATATTGTCATGGAAGCGCGTCAATTAGTACGAGAGTACGTTTCCTATTATATAGCCCAATGCCTGTTTTCATGTTCGCTTATTCGTATAAATATTCGCAAACGGCAATATTGCAAAAGTATTAAATAATTATAATGCATAAATATTTGCAAATGGCAACAATACAAAAGAATCGAATACTTCTAATGCAGACATCTAAAGTGACACTTCGCAAATTGCATAAAAATAAGGGATCCAATTGCAAATAGTGTATCCCATACAGATACACATTATTTTTGCATTTTAAATACATATATTCCATTGATTAATTCGCACTCAACTGTCAAAGTATTTCAGTTGGTGCATATTTTTGAAAGTGGACGGGAGAAAATGTATTTAAATACAAATGCCTAAAGATTGTTTAAAAAATAAATTTCGATTTATCGTTGTTTATCGGCAAATAAACAACAATTTGGAGGGAATTAGGAATTAAACCACGAGGGCGTTAACCTGTTTTGTTACCTTTCGATTATTTATTAAAACGTTACGCCAAACTAATGACACCGCTATTTTCTTGTATGTAACCGAGATATTCTCTTGAGTGTCCTGGAATAAGACCACTAAATTAATGCGCTACATCGGTTATTTTTTACTTTTGACTCAGTAGGCTACGAATCACTAACAATCGATGCTCCTAACTACCACGCTTCTGCATGTCTCGTTGCAGATTGGCTTGTTAACTGGCATGTATATAATTCCGTTTGCATTAGATAAAATTAGCTTGAAAAATATGTGTTCGTTACTTACAACTTAATTTTTTTTATGATGTATAGGAAACCATATTATTCAGTTTAAGGGTGAACTTCATTCAAATATTTCCTTGGTAGCAAAATTGCACCCATAATTCACGTTTTTACTTTCTTTTGTCGCCAACAGTCTTTCTACGCTTTCAGCGTTTTGATTTAAGTTATGCAGACACTACGTTTACATATCCCCTAGCAGACATAAGGTTTATCGAGCTAACTAAGAATCGGAGCCAAGGAGTGATATCTTCCCGCTCAGACTATAGAATGGTAACAAGAAATGTCTTTAAAAAAGACAATCGGCGTTGAAATTAATATTGAGATGTCATTTAAAAATTACCTAAACAGACGGCCAATATAATCGGTTACGTGACTTCTCAGACCCCAGATTTTTTGGTCCCCACCAATATTATTAGACCTATTGGACCCCAGATTTTTCGGACACTATAAGAAAACTTCTCGGACCCAAAAGTTAATTTGAGATAAATTTATTATTTTGAAAATTAAATAAAATTATAATTAATATCTATGCTGTGAATAAACCAATCATACAGCTCCATGTTTCCACCAGTGATATATGAATAACCAAAATAATTTAGGTTAACATAAGTGTTATCTGAATTTGTCAAGCCAATTTAACAAATTAACAATGTAAGAAAATAATTTCGGGAATGAATTAAAATTATTATATATCAGACGAGTCTATATAGTTATTTATAGTACCGGTAATATACCATTCAGGTTAGTTATCTAATATAATAACGATTTTAAGTCAAATAAGCATTTATACTGTGTATCCCAATAAAAAGCAATAGTAAGGAAACATTCAGCGATTTTTTTAAATGTTAAGACTTTATTTTTGATAACGCAACCATACCAATTCATTAGACTATGACGATTTTAAATTATATCAGTTCAAATATGATATATCAGGGGTTCTTGTGTATTGCAAATTGTGTACTCGAGCTACGCGAATAACAATTCGACGTATTCCGAATCTTTTTTCGTAACATTTAATCTATAGAAAATGTAGCATCTTTTTATAGATTAAATAACATCTACTGGAGAAGTTGATAGAAAGATGCAATTAAAAATAATCGTTCATAAATCGTAACCGCAATTTTAATTCAAATTAACAGTAAATTTATAAATATAAATTCCCCATTTATTGAAATTTTTAGGTTTATGATTCTCTGAACGTTATTATTGATGCATGTACGAGTATATTAACACAGCTATACAACTGTTGCTAGCTGCGCGCGCTATTTTTAGAATGACACTACTGTTTCTGGAATGTGATGAACTGGCTAGAATCAATGGGCTACATGGAACGGCAACACTGTGAATGAGATTTATGAATGGGAACATTGCACAATTGCTATTTATAGAGCGTAACGCTTATATAAAATGTAGGCTAAACAATAGTTATTTCGTTACGTGAATGAATATAGCATTCTGTTTACCGCATACAATGAGAAAATACGTTCATAATTAGCCTCAGTTCTAGAGTATATGTTGAAGATATGTTTATAACTTCATTTTAACCGCGTATGTAAACAATTGTGTAAATTTTTAATCCCCAAAAGTATGCTACAGTTATTGGTATACGTTAAACCATTGTTTGGAGTTTGCATTCCCTAGAATTAGAAAATTTGCCCAATTCTATTGGCATTCAATTTTCCCGCTGCATAATTATCGCAAGAAAATCTGGGTCAAAAGTGATCTTAGACAGCTACGCCGAAAAAATTGCAACCAAGAATGATCAGCATCTATTAAAGGGACTATGTGATCGCTAAGGGGCCACGATGGCCCAAAGCGCTCACCTGAGTCCTAGTACTATGGCGACCATTTGGGATGCAACAGGTACCCGTAAATACCCGCATTCTCGGTACTATTAGAACCCATTTCGCATGGCATTAACATATACGGGCGATACAAAAAAACATGAAAATAATTCTATAAAAATACATAAAGAGCTTATGATTGGATACTACCATCTTTTTTCACATACCGGTATATGTTTGAATTAAAATAATAAATTATTTATTAACACCAGTACACAGACCGATTTGATGTCAGTTCAACTTTGCGCATCAGTGATTGACATATTGTTCTGTATTCTTGTTTTCAAAAATGTTTTTGCAACCAAGTCCATAAGCAATGATAAACCCTTACGGGTTCGAAACTGGTACATACAGTGATACTCTATAGTTACTACACTCTACCAAAACTTGCTAATTTAAAGATCATCATAATGGCACCATAAAAATGTTTCAAACCAAGTAGATTATACTGGCTTTGCGGGCCCTTCTAGTTCAGTTGGTAGAGCGCTATACTCTCAATCAAGGGTTCATAAGTTCGAGCCCCAGCCCTGCCACACAACTTGTGTGGGGATTGGTCGTGAAATAATTTCTACGGCCATTCTGCCTCTACCACTTATTAAAATAGGGCAGTTGTCATTTACTGGCATAAGTATGTGCACTTGGTACTGGTAAACCACTTACATCGGCTTAGTTTGCCCAGAAAAAGTGTGAGTAGGTTAACTGACCGCCATTATATCACTGAATTACTGGTAAATAAGGTGAACAATCCAAACTTTCCAAATGTACTCTTAAGAGAAAGAAATATCTAGGTTACATAGGAATACTTATTTTTAACATTAACAACCATACAACTATCAACATTGTCAGATTAAATTATAAATAACTATAAAACCTTTAATTGTTTTGCGTAAAAACTTCACTAATAATTTTGAGTCAACGACACCCACAGAGACCAACTTTCCAAATGTACTCTTAGGAAAAGGGAAATTTCTATGTTATATAGGAATACAATGAGTTAACATTAAGAACCATAAACCTATCAACATTGTCAGATTAAATTATAAATAACTACACAACCGTTTAGTTGATTTGTGCAAAAAATTACTAATAATCACACCAATTTTGAGTTAAAACAGTGTAGAAGTATTTTTCAATTAAGGAGAAATAATAAATCAGCTTCAAAAATCATATAGTAGAAGACTTTATTTTGAACAATAAGTATACACCCATGAGTTCAAACATTGTTAGTTACATATACATATAATTGCAGTTCCGGCGAAGACGTGTTACAGACATACTGTGTTAGTTTAAGAAGCAACAGCATAAACATAAACAACACCATAATTTGGTATCAGTGTTATGCAAGTATAGCATGTGTGCAGTGCATTCATTTCTATTGACGCAACATTTGTTTTCAGATTACGAATTAGGGGAACATCTCTTGTGTCGGCGGAAGCTATGATATAGATACATGGATAATTTGCGTAATTTTATTTTATTTTCTGTGTTAACTAATTCAATGAATTTCGGAATATTTGGTCGGTGCCAAAATTTTCGTTGAATATACAGTTCTCTAAGATCCGAGTACGCGGGGCATTCTAAGAGAAAGTGGAATTCATCTTCTAGTTGATTGCACAACTGGCATTTTCGTTCGTTTCTCGGTATTTCTTTGGGTTTGTGCCATCTACCTCTTTCAATATCAAGGCTGTGCGAGGATACTCGGAAACGTGCGAGTGCGGATCTAAATTTACCTATAGTAAGTACATTTAAATAGTTTTGGAATCTGAAGTTAGAGAACAAGATATATGTTGAGGCTCTGGTAGAGTTGTTTAATCGTTCGTTCCAATTTTGCAGAAAAGTATCGTGGCCTCGTTGTTTAAAAATTTGTAAAAATAAATCACTATTTCCAACGCCTTGGAATAACCAGACATCATAGAAACCCATTGATTCTAGTAATGATTTTACTTGCGAACACCAGTTAAATTGTTGTGGATGTGATTCGATATCACGAAGCATCAAATTATAGATATGTTTAATGAATTTGTGGTCGTTAGAGTTTACTATTTTTAACCAATATCTTACAATGTGTACCATTCTGGTTGTAAAAAGTTGTGTTCGTCCGAATTCTCCATAAACAAAGTCGTTTTGGGTAGATATTTTTACACCTAACAAATTTTTTAAAAAGTGAAGATGAGTTCTTTCTAGTTGGGGGGCTGGACTAAATCCCCAAACCTCGGCCCCATAGTTTAAAATGGGTAAGATCAGTTTGTCGAATAGCTCTAGTTGGTGATTTATAGTCAAATTTGTAAATTTTAGTAAATATTTTTTTAACTTAAAAAGCGCTTTAAGAGCTTGCCCATTTAATGTTTCAAAAGTTTTATAAAATGACCCACCTGATGTAAAAACGATACCGAGGTAACAGAACTGTTTAACAATTTCCAACTCTTTGTTATCATATACAAATTTAAGTGAGTCGCGAATTTTACCACCTTTCCTAAAGATCATTATTTTTGTTTTTGCGATATTAACTACTAATTTCCACCGATCACAGTATTCTTTTAAAATATCAATTCCTGTTTGTAAGTTTTGTTCGGTTTCCGAAAAGATAACGATGTCATCGGCGTACAGTAAAATAATAAGTTGAAGTGTATCAATATCAATGCCTTTGAAGCCATTAAGAATAAAATTTTCTTCAAGGTCATTTATGTACATCGAAAAAATAAATGGTGATAAACAATCGCCTTGCCTTGTGCCCAAAGAACAGGCAAAGCTTTCACTTAATTGGTTTTCATGTTTAATTTTGGACTTAACGTTTTCGTACAGAGATTTTACCACTTTCATTATCTTCCCTCGTACACCATATTGTATAAGTTTATAGAAAATGTTATTTCTAACCAGTAAGTCAAAAGCTTTGGTGAAATCTATAAAGCAGACATATAATTTCTTATTTTCATTTAAAAGGTGATTTATAAGCCCATGCAGGATAAAAATATTATCTGTCGTTCCCATATGTTTTCGAAAACCAGCTTGGGCTTCAGAGTATACGTGATAATTTTCCGCCCACTCGTTTAATCTGTTATTTATTATTCGAGTAAAAAGTTTTCCAAAGGTACTTAAAAGTGTTACCCCGCGATAATTTTCTGGTTTATTTTTATCCCCCTTTTTAAAAATTGGGACAATATATCCTTCTGTCCACTGGTATGGGAATGTACCTAAATCGAATATTTTGTTAAAAAGTTTGACAATATATCTTGACATATAAGAAAAACCATGTTTAAAAAATTCGTTTAAAAAGTTATCCGGTCCGGCAGAACGCCCGCTACTTAACTGGCAGCATGCTTTCTGTATCTCCGATTCCGATATGCTAATATCAAGTTCGGAAAACATAATATGAAGTTCGCCGTTTAAGAAACGTTCATTAAAATATGTAATATCCTCATCTGGCTGGAAGAAGGCCGTGTTTGGATCATTAATTGATTTAAAATATGCTTCAAAATTTGATATGGAAATGTTTGCTGGGTTAGCCGACTTTTTATCGTATGAATCCTTTAATAGTTTCCAATATAGCTTGGCATTTTTAAAGCGCGCCTTTTCCAAATTTTGTGTAACGTTTTTATCAAAATTATATTTTTTACTTCTTATTGTATTTTTATAGTCGGTTCTGCTTTGCGTAAGGACATATCTGTTATAATATGTATTATTATCGCGGCATGTGTTAAGGTTTTTATAGAAAATTTTACGTTTTGAGTTACACTCGTCGTCAAACCAGACATTTGTCTCTTTCAATGTATCTGTTCTGTAACGGAAAGTACGTTTAAACAATGGATCGGTGTTTTCTTTAAAAACGCTGTAGAATGTATCTAAGTTTTGTTCAAGCGTATGGGGTGCATCGCATGTGTCCAAGTTGGAGCACAGTTCCGTTATATTACGTTGGAAGTTATCGGAATCAATTATCGATTTAAAAGCCTCAATCTCATTGTTATTCCATTTATAATAGTATTGTATTTTTTGATTTAATGTATTATCGTATTCGATTTTGTTATTATCATAGTTTTGTGTTGTTATTCCATGTAAGGAGAATTTAATAATACAGTGATCTGATAAAATATTTGGATCTCCGATTGAGAATCGTTTAAAAAATTTCATAAGGTTAGGTTTACAAAGTACATAGTCTACAACGCTCGATCCGCGCGATGTATTACAAGTAAACTTTCCAATAGTTATATCGCTACCGATTCGACCATTCATTATCCTTAATCCTGTTAATTTACAAAAATTTAAAAGCGATTTACCTTGTTCATTAACAATTTTATCTTGCGTACAACGTGGCAAAAAATCATCGGTAATATATTCCTCGGGCATCAAATCGATGTTATGTAAGAATTCATCTGCCACGAAGTCGTTTAAATTTCCTATTCTACTGTTAAAATCCCCTGTTACAACGAAGTTAACATTTCCAAATTGATTTTCAAAGTATATCATATCATTAATTATCAAATCAAAAACGCTCGAATCGTTTAGCTCGGTGCGGCTGCTGTTGGTAGGCGTATTATAACAAAGACACATACAAGTATCTGCCTCTAAATTAAGACCGTTTTGCTTAATTTTAAACCACAAAATACAATCATCGTTTAACTTTAAAAATGAGATATTATCTTTAATCTTATCCGAATAGTACGCAATTAGGCCCCCGCTATCCCTTCGAGCGTTTTTGTGTTTTTTTCTATGTAAAATGAAGTAAGAAAAACCCTCTACCGAATAATCGTAATGTTCGTTTGACCATGTTTCCGTAAAAAGTAATAAATCGTTTGTATCAAACAGTTCTGACAATTCATTCGATTTTAGTTTATTGTAACGCCGACCTACTAATCCCTGAATGTTAAGTACACACACTCTGAGTTCACCTTTCTCTCCATATTCCTAGTGTACACTCTGTCCTCGATCCGTGTTAATCCTCTGTGTCGCTCCGGTATCAACGCACACGGGGCGTTTATGTTGAGTAATTGTTTGCCTGTCTGACCTTTGAACCATATAAGATAATAACTTGAGTTTCCAAAATCCCAATTCAAATTTATAAGTCAGTCCAAAAGTAACATGATTAAATGATACTGAATAACTTACTAACTAAACAGTCCAAAAACTACAGAAAATAAATAACCCTTTCAGGCACTAGATCACACGATATAAATCTTATATTCTGATTGCTTGTTTACAATATGAATTTTAGCTATTTATTGTTGTTTACATCTTTTTCCTGACTGGATGCCAAGACAGACAGTGGAAAAATTTACTGCTGCACAAATAGCCAAAATATAGGTCAGCATGGATTACTACTGTACATGTATGTGTAATGATGCTGATCTAAAATAGAAGTATCATGCTGACTCAGTGTTGTATTGATTTTACTGATAAGCAGACTCCACTATCTGGGTTATATCTGCGACTAAAGGGAAATAACACATTTATGGCACTTATCTTCCTGATACTGCATTTACCTCCCTTTACCAGGTGAGTTATTCAGGAATAGATGTATTTGGGGCAAAAAAGGGACAATAACTCTGGTGTTCCTGGTCCGATCGGGCCCATTATCGAACTCGTCCAAGAGTTTATGGTCATATACAAACTGTGCAAGTTTGGTCAAGATTGAATAAAAAATGTAGTCTATATCGCGGTAAGTCCAAATTGTTGACAGCATACGGCCGCCGCCGGAGAGGTCCACTATACCAATAGCTCACCGAGCACTTCTTGCTCAGGTGAGGTAAAATTATAAAATTCAGATATTAATATATATAATAATGGTTAAACCAGGGTATATATAATGCAAAATAAGAGTGCACACATTCCGAGATAAAAATCAGGCCTCGTTTGTTTGGCTCTTTTCATGTTTACATTTTGACGTCATAATTGTATTTGCTGTCAGCCTAGTTTACACTCTACTTCTTACCAAGTGTGATAGCGCAGTTGGTTAAAGCGTGCCTTATGTCATTTCTTCACGACTCCAAAGTCGTGAGTTCGATCCCTGCTTGGGGTTTTAATTTGTCAGACTTTTTTTCTAATTTGTTTTTATCAAATATCTTATCGTGTATTATATTATGTATAATATATTTCATGCACATGTCTTTATAAAGCGTATTTCTATCATATAATATAATTTATAGTGTAATAGGAATCCACTTGTTTGACGACATAGTCCCTTTACTATATGGAAACGCGTTAGTTATAGAGAAGTTTTAAATGCTGTTTTCTAGGCCATTTTGTGAACGCCTATTTAATAATAACCATTTGAAGTCTACGTAACATGGGATGGAGTTCCAAACTCTAAAACTATAGTACTAATTTTAGCATTGCGTATTTCCTCCTTTCTTAACATCGAAAGTCTCTTTCAAGTTATTTCAAGTACAAACAGTATACATTTGGTAATTATGTATTTTTTCCCGTTTTTACCTCGTATTGGACACTAAATAAGTCCTCGTTAGTAGCAAATGTATGCCTTCACATACTTTAAAACATTTTGTATAGTTTACATTTTCTAAAAATGTTTATTTATTGATCTTTTGAATGACATGAACTTCAAACATGGATTTAGGAAAAATGTATGAATATGTTGTGTTTGACTTTTGTAGTGTCAGTACTGGGGACTTTTAACCTTACACAATATGAAACACAACACAACACGTAATACACGTGTTTCCGATAAGGACATTCCAGCAATGATTTAACACTAGACAGATATATATCCAAGTAAAACAAATTACATGGTTGACAGTACTTTTTTTTCGGAAGAAAACGTTAAAAACGTAGAATATGTAGTTTGTGTATGTGATAGCGTTACAATGAGTACTATTCAACTGTTTACATACGGTAAGAGGCAAAAAAAACCGAAACAAATTCAGTTAGAGCCAGCTGGAAATACACTGTACATTTTCTCTGGACCTAATTGGATGCCTTCAAAATCCTCCCTGTATTTCTACTGGCTTATTTTACATACTTTCTGGGCTCAAGGAATCTACAGTCTCGTACAGTAACCTTTAATTTTGGGGAACATGTACTTTTTACGACATCTTTCAACGTTAAATACCGGTTATGTAAAAATATTTTGATAACATTTTTATGTACAATCGAATTGAATCAATAAACAAACTCTTTACATGTGTTTATTCAGTAAATGTCACACCAATTTGTGTTGGCAGAAACCTGTACTATAATCCTACACAAATATGTAGTGCTTACTTTCCAATTATAAATGTCAGTCCATGTATAAATTGTGATTTTCAGTGGTCTTTTCTTCACCAAAAATCAGCTTAGAAATGTCACGTACATTTTATTCAAACAACAGATAGTTTTACCACAGGCCTTTCTGCACGAGATTACAAAAATGCTTCATTTTTTTTCTGCACCTTACTGTATTGTACAAAGAAAAAATATAAAACTATGTCAAATGCGGATTTGGTAGTTTTAATACATTGCAGTCGGGGAGGAGGGAAAGAAAAGCGCAAAGTTGCATTTAAATTCAAAAGTAAGCAGGAGAATGCACGAAAGAAACGATTGAATTCAACAAAATCTGTGCAAACAGTGGCCGGGTGAAGAGGTTTTACTTAACAGATGAATTTACTGGCTCCAAACTAATTTCTACACCCCTGAGACAATATGTATACAGAGTCTTACGTTACTCATAACTTATGTTGAAAATAAGTCGAAATTTGAAGTTAAGTTTAAAACACTTTACATGTATATTTCAACTCCTGTACCAAAATATTGTGCTAAATCTTTAAACAATGCATTTCTTTGTCAGAAAATCCAATCATGAAATTTCAGAATTTTTTTTTTTTTCATTTTCTAATACATGTAAGACACTTCATAAATATTAGCACTGGAGTTAAGGCAAAGATCTACAAATACACAATGTGTTAACAGATCTAAGGTTAGAGTAGTTATTTTCATTCGCAGCAGTTAATCCGCTCCGGACAGTGTCACATAGATCTAGTCCTATTCAAGCTGAAACAGATACAGCAATGTTAATATTCACTCGTTAATAGTAACAATATAAAGCACATATAAATACAGATTAATTTACATAAAAGCAATACAAAGCATGTTGATATAATGCAAATTTACATACGGGTACCTGCACTACATTCAGATCTACATCGTCTCAAAAACATTTCAGGCGCATCGTGGGAAAACCGGTCTTAATGCATGTGCGTAAAGTGTCGTCCCGGATTAGCCTGTGCACTTTCCGCTTTTATGGTATTTTCTGTTTCAAAGAAGTCTCTTTTAACCATAAATCCACTTTAGGCGGAAAGTGCTGTCCTGGATCAGCCTGTGCGGACTGCACAGGCTGATCTGGGACGACACTTTACGCACATGCATTAAGACCGGTTTCCTCACGATGCGCCACATTTCCAAATGAATACTTTTGATAATGGTTTACTAGTTTAATTTTACAAATTATTATTTTTATCATTAGCAGTGTCATTTGTTGTCATATGATAAGCAACTGCATCAAGGAAATTAGTAAACTGATGGATGCTCCCCAATGCCAAGTAATGTGAATGCAATCAGAAGAGCAGAAACAAGACAACTGTGCTCTATATTAATTTCTGCAATCATCAAAGTCACATAAATGGTTAAAAAATTCATTGAAGCAGAATGTCCTGGTTCAGTGCACACCTCCTTTTGGTAATAAAGCTTCCCATCAAGCTTAATTGAAATCTGGCCAGTAGTTGAGTAGAAATAGATTAGAATATAGTGCACAATTTTTGTCCAATTTCAGAAATCTTCAAAGTCTCATAACTCTGAGAAAAATTATTGAAGCGGAACTTCCTGGTTCAGTGCACACCTCCTCTTGGTTATGAAGCTTCCAATACAGTTTTATTGAATTCAGACCAGTAGTTGCGTAGAAATAGACCAGACAAGAATTGTGCACTTAATGCTTATTTCAGAAATCCTCAAAGTCCCATAACTCTGAGAAAAATAACTGAAGCAGAACGGCCTGGTTCAGTGCACACCTCATCTTGGTAATGAAGCTTCCCATGAAATTTCATTGAAATCTGGTCAGTAGTTGCTGAGAAATACTCTGGACAAGAAAACAGGACGGAAGGAGAGACGGACGGACGGACAAAGCGGCGACTATATGCTCCTCCAAAAATTTTCAGGGAGCATGAAAATCAATAAATACTTGAACATATTTGGGGAGAACTAGCAAATGATGAAGGATGCAATTTTTTCGGTACATTCAGTCATTTGCCATGTACCCATATAGAATCATCACAATAAATTAGACAGTTTCGTATATGTCGTATATGTCCCTTGTACTACAGGTACTGATACACCATCATAAAACATGTAAATCTGTAGATGTGGTCAGATAAAACCTAAATAGGACAGCAATCATTACATGAAAATAATGAAATAAATTCAGATACAATTTTTGGAACCGTTTCTATCTTGATACAGGTTTTTACTATAGTACGATTGGAAATATATTTCATCAGCTGAATTAATATAATTACTTGTTTGAAAATTGCATTTTACATATTGCAATCCACAGAGAAAAACGTTTGCAGAACATAGTTCAGCAGTCTTTTAATGACAGTTACGGCTGCCCCAGTCCCAAAACATTTTCACATTTCTTCAGCTTTTCTTCCACAGCTCCGATAACTGATCTGAAAATGCGTAAAACGGGTCAACCAAGTTACCAAGAAAACATAGGAACAATATAGGAATATTTTCACCAAAAGCATAGGACATTTTGTTAAATTTTTTGAGAAAATACACGAATTTAAAAGTAAAAATACTTCATTATAAGGATGATATGGGATCATATTCTAGTCACAAAGTCATACAGTTTGTGTTTTAATGAACAAAACGTTTGCTAAACATACTCATGGTAATCAATTTGCAACTGAGACATGCATGCTATGGCCTAAAAATAATAGTTTGATGTGAGTGAAGCGAGCAAGAAAAAAATAAACGTATAGGTTCACAATATAGTGTTCACAGATCAATTTCAGACGCGTGAATGACCAAATTTATGAAAAATATAGGAATACAATGTTTAAAATCTAGGAAAACACAGGAAATGTTGGTTTTTCAAAATACATGTATAGAATTTCTTTCAAAAATATAGGAAAAGATAGGAATATACATGCAGGAATTTGTTGACAGCCTGTAAACATGAACAGTGCAGAGACATTCAAGAGGAGCTACAAAATTAACTACAAAATTGCGATTAATATCTGTACACCTCAAAATAAATTTTAACAGTCTACCGAATATTTGAATTTGTAATTGAAATTCAAATGAAGACTTTTCAAATTATATCTACTAAGTGAAATTTCACATGTATTTTATTTTAAATAATATACAAGTATAACATCTACAACACAAGTTTATAATTTTCAACTGGTTTAAATTGACATTCAATACATATATTCTGTGGTGCAATACTAGCAATGGTGACTTTATGTTTAATATGGCACACACATAGCAACACATGTTCAAACAAGAGCTGTTTGTTAAACAGGTATGCCCTCTCTAGGTTAAAAGCAATCTTTAAAATATCAAGTTTGTAAAGATCAGATGAAAACTGTTGGATCTGGAAAGCGGTAAATGCTAAAAAGGCCAATAACTCTGGAGGTCCTGGGGCGATTTGCTTGTTCATCAAACATCATGGCTAAAATATTATGGACTCAAACATTTTCATCAGTTTGGTGAAGATCAAATGAAAACTGTTGGACTTAGAGAACGGACATGGCTGAAAAGGTTAATTTAAGATAATCCAAGGGCCACTACACATTTCCTGGGGCGATTTGGTTGATTATCAAACTTTACCGAGATATTATGCCCAAAAAGATTTCCACTAAGTTTGGTGAAGATTGGACAAATATGATTAAACTTAAGACAGCGGAAACGACTAAAAAGATCTATTTTATTCAAGGGCTAAAACTCCACAATTCCTGAGGCGAAGGGGCTAATTATCGAACCTGTCTGAGATATTATGTCCACAGACATTTTCATGAAGATTGGATAAAAACTATTAGACACAGAGAGTGGAAAAGGCTACAAATACCAATTTTAGATAATTCAAGGGCCACAACTCCACAACTCCTGTGGCGCTTTGGCTGACTATCGAACGTGGTCGAGATATTAGGCCCACAAACACTTCCATGAAGTTTGGTGAAAATCTGATAAAAACTGTTGGACTGGAGAGCAAAAACGAAAGTGGGGTACCGAACAACAGACCGACATTAGCAATCCATTATAACCCGCCATCCTTGATGGGGGCATAACGAAACTCTGATTTGCCAGCTTTACATCATGTTAAACTGAATAAATGTCCAAGAAAATACTAAATGTAACAGCAAAGAGGTCAAACACCAGTATATTAAATACATCATGTATTGTAAACATTTTTTTTGGTTGACAAAATGTTAACATTAGGTGATGAGATTTTTGGTTATTACTTAATATCCTGCTTTTCTTCTTCAGAGATTTTAGCCAGTATTTTGTTCGTCTGCGTGTTAATTACATCATAGATTTCCTTCAGGCCAGTTGAATCTGTCGTGCCTGAAACAAAATATTTCACTGTCTTCTCTTCAGCTGAATTTTTATGACCAATTTTCTAACATTATTTCTTTATTAGTGACGGCATCTGTTGGAATCTGTCTCATGATTTTTCAGTTTGCAGATAACAAAGATATTGGTACACCAGTATCTGCTATATTTTATATGAGGCATGTCGTGGGAAAACCGGGCTTAATGCATGTGCGTAAAGTGTCGTCCCGGATCAGCCTGTGCAGTCCTCACAGGCTGGTCCGGGATGACACTTTCCGCCTACAGTGGATTTATGTTCAGAAGAGACTTCATTGAAACAGAAAATACCATAAAAGCGGCAAGTGCCGTCCCGGATTAGCCAGTGTGGTTTGCACAGGCTAATCCGGGACAACACTTAACGCACATGCTTTAAGCCCTGTTTTCCCACCACATGCCACATATATATTTATATGTGCAGTGTTTCTCTACCCTAAAAGTTTTGGGGGTCATGTTTGACACACTTGTATAAAATATGGGGAACATTTGCAAAGTAGAGTGTCAGAATTATTTTCCTTTAAATTCTTCTACATAAATTACAAATCGTGAGAATAATCTGTTTCATTTAATCTAAACATGTCTAACCCATTTACTAACCTTGAAGCTAAGTTTCAACGAAAAATGAGACAACAATTTGCAGCTGTTTCTTTTAAGGTCTGTTAAAGTACAAATTCCAATTTTTATTGTTTTTGTTTTATAATATCAACAGGTGTAATTTTCATTGCCTCAAGACTTCCATAGTTTTTTTGTATGTTCAGGGATAAAATAGCATGGTAGTAAGAATGCTGTGTGATGTGTTAATATGAATGAATTACAAACAGCATACATTGTATTATCAATATCATAAAACTTAAAAAATACATGTAAATTTTAAAAAATGGCTGAAAATGACTGTTACCATTTAAAACATGCACAGAATTTTCCTAGCCGAATTTAGGGGTAAAAAGTGCGTATAATAAATGTTAAATGTTTGTTTTAAGGTATTTATACAAGGTTGCTATGTGACTGTCTGAAGTTTATAAGCGTTGAATTTGACATCTGAAAAATATTGACCTTAAATCTGAGTCATATTTAACTGCATTGCTCAATATACTGGGCACGGAAAACGCACATACATGATTTCATTGCGTCAGACGACTAAAAGTTGTGTCAAAAATGCCAAAAAGCGTTCTAGAAAAACTTTGATATATGTCATTTCTTCACAGTAAGTTTATATTATCCCATTAGCGTAAACCTAAAAAAGAGGACCATGATGGCCCAAAGCGCTCACATGAGAACTGGTACAGATGAAGACCATGCTGTTGTGACAGGTTTGAACATTAAGGTATCTGAACAATATGCACAGGGGGGTAGGATCAATTTTGATTTAAAACATCCGTTAGTGCAATGGGCTAACTAAAGTATTTGTTGGGTAGTGGATGTGCGTATTATTTGCTAATGGTTCTCAAATCATTTTTCTTGATATTCTTACCAGACACCTTTTCATGAAGTCAGTGACAATTCTGGAAAATGCAGGAACAGTAGATTTTGATGTCTTTTTCGCAGACAGTTTTGGAGAACTAGTTGCAGTGCGATAATTGCAATGGCTGTGCTATAAGGTAAAGTTTTACTTTTTCTTTGATAATCTTCTTTCCAATGATGATCAATGATGTTAATGCAGGCTCTGAAGACATCAATTTTGCATGTACAAATAACTGCATCCAAGGTTTGCAATTGTTGGAAATCAAATTTTATCAATCAATTTTTATGGTCATATGCAAACTGTGTAAGTTTGGTCAACATTGAATCAAAAAAAAATATCGTCTCTGCAAGCCAATCATTGATAACTTGTTGATGCTTTTTTCCAAACACAAGGGGCAATAACTCCTGTGTTTCTGGCCCGATCATGCTTATATTTCACTTCACCTGTAGTCTTAAATCCAAACACAAACTGTGCACGAATGGTTAAGAACGGATGAAAAATGAAGTCTCTATCCTGAATAATGTCCATTTTTGTATATTTTTTCCACAAACAAGTCGGGTGTTTCTGATCTGATTTTGCTTATATTCGACTTCACCTTTAATCTTATAGTCATAGACAAACTGTCCAAGATTGGTGAAGATTGGATGAAAAATGAATTCTCTATCCTGAATAATGTCACTTTTTGATTATTTTTGTAATGAAGGGCAATAACTCTGGTGTTTGAAACACGATTTGGCCCATTTTTGGCGTCTTCTGAGACCTGATGGTCACACACAAACTGTGAAAGTTTGGTTAAGATAGGATGGAAAATAAAGTCTATACGTTGGAAAAAGGAATTTTAGCACTTTTTTTGCATGAAAAAGGGGCAATAACTCTAGTGGCACTGGTGTGATCTGACCCTATAACAATCCCATCCCAGATTTTATGGTTATACACAAACTGTTTAAGTTTGGTTAAAATTGGATAGAAAGTGAAGTCCAGTGTGAGAACGAACCCAATAGTTGACGGCACATGGACGAAGCAGGAGAGGTCCCCTATACCAATAGCTCACCGAGCACTTCGTGTTCAGGTGAGCTAAAAATAAGGCTTGTCACAGGATGTGACGTATGCCCCTGAAGCATATGCTTGTCAGAGGAAGGCAACACAATGTCTGTTACATATTGGCAAAAATGATGCTTCCTACAAAGAGTTATGGTCCTTGTACTCTACACTTCCTTTCAACAATCTCTATCAATATACATGGTTTTATTTTAAATCACTTCAATACTAATGTAGTTATGTTCTGCACACAAAAATAAACCATTTGGAATAACTTCGTAAATATTGAAAAATGAGTTGTGGTCCTTGTGTGCTGCACTTCCTCTCATTGTCCTCTATCATTATATGAAGTTTCATTTGAATCCCTTCAATACTAATGGAGTTATGCTCTGCACAAGAAAATTAAACAAAGAGCAATAACTCTGTAAATATTGAAGAAATAGTTATGGTCCTTGTGCTCTGCACTTCCTCTCATTGTCCTCTAGCATTATATGAAGTTTCATTTGAATCCCTTTAATACTAATGGAGTTATGCTCTGCACAAGAAAATTAAACAAAGAGCAATAACTCTGTAAATATTGAAGAAAGAGTTATGGTCCTTGTGCTCTGCACTTCCTCTCATTGTCCTCTAGCACTATATGAAGTTCCATTTGAATCCCTTCAATACTAATGGAGTTATGCTCTGCATAAGACAATTAAACAAAGAGCAATAACTCTGTAAATATTGAAGAAAGAGTTAGGGTCCTTGTGCTCTGCACTTCCTCTCATTGTCCTCTAGCACTATATGAAGTTTCATTTGAATCCCTTCAATACTAATGGAGTTATGCTCTGCACAAGAAAATTAAACAAAGGGCAATAACTCTGTAAATATTGAAGAGTGATGGTCCTTGTGCTCTGCACTTCCTCTCATTGTCCTTTATTATTATATGAAGTTTCATTTGAATCCCTTTGATACAAACCTAGTTATGCTCTGCACAAGAAAACAAGAGATGTTTGTAAAACATGTATGCCCCCCGACTTGCAGCCAAGTTGTGAATATGTGCAATTGTTAAGATTGTTTTTTAATACGCCATCCCAAGCGAGATCTCGTTATATGGTATCGATGTATCTCGATGCGTTCTCAAGTTATTGAGCGGAAACCGTTTTTCTATTTTTAGTAATGGTGATCTTGACCTTGACCCCACCCACCCCATATGAAATCCCAAGAGAGGTCTCAATATAAGGTATCTATGTATGAAGTTTCATTAAAATATCTCGATGCGTTCTCAAGTTATTGAGCCGAAAACAGTTTTTCTATTTTTAGCAATGGTGACCTTGACCCCACCCACCCCATATGCAATCCCAAGCAAGGTCTCGATATAAGGTATATATGTATGAGGTTCATTAAAATATCGCAATGCGTTCTCAAGTTATTGTGCTGAAACCGTTTTTTCTATTTTAAGTAACGGTGACCTTGACCCAACCCACCCCATATGCAATCCCAAGCGAGGTCTCAATATAAGGTATCTATGTATGAAGTTTCATTAAAATATCTCGATGGGTTCTCAAGTTATTGAGCAGAAACCGTTTTTCTATTTTTAGTAACGGTGATTTTGAACCCACCCATCACATATGCAATACCAAGCAAGGTCTCGATATAAGGTATCTATGTATAAAGTTTCATTAAAATATCCCCATGCGTTCTCAAGTTATTGCGCGGAAACCATTTTTCTATTTTTAGCAATGGTGACCTTGACCTTTGACCTCAACATTTATAGGGATCTTACTTTCCTCGCAAGTAACCAGCATCAGGGTTGCCAGCACCTGGGGTAAAAAAAATCCCTGACTTTTCACTGACTTTTCCCTGACTAAATCCAGTTTTTCACTGACCAAAACCACCCATTTTCAAAGGCCTCCTCCTCCCCTTTTAGCCGTCCACATCTTCAGGAAGGGAAGTCCAGGAAAAAATCATACTTAAGTCAAACTAGGGCATTTACAAAAACTGTTAAGATATATTTTTGACTAAAAATCAGCATATTATGTATTGATACATACAGTTTAGTAAATCAAAACACATTTAGACTGCTATAGCCATAATCTGCTAATTTGTATAAATTATTGTTTTACCTTCAGGCATGTTTTTCCCTGACTTTTCACTGACTTTTTTTTTGGAATTTGATTTTTTACTGATTTTTTTTTTTAATTCCCTGACAATTTACTGACCTTGAAAAAATTTCAAATTTCCCTGACTTTTCAAGTCTGCTGGCAACCCTAAGCATACCAACTTTCAAGATCGTAGGTCAAAGCGTTCTCTAGATATCGTGCGGAAACGAAATGGTCTACGGCAGACCAACCGACCGACTGACGGACAGGTGCAAAGCAACATACCCCCACTTCTTTGAAGGGGGGCATAATTAATGCTTCACATACGTAAATAAAACAAAGGGCAATAATGCCGTAAAATATTGAAGAAATGAGTTGTGGTCCTTGTGCTCTGCACTTCCTCTCATTGTCCTCTATCATTATATGAAGTTTTATTTGAATCCCTTAAATACTAATGGTGTTATGCTCCCCACAAGAAAATTAAACAAAGGGCAATAACTCTGTAAATACTGAAGAAAGAGTTATGGTCCTTGTGCTCTGCACGTCCTCTCATTGTTTTCTATCATTATATGAAATTTCATTTGAATCCCTTCAATACTAATGGACTTACGCTCTGCATAAGAAAATTAATGCTTCACATAAGGAAATAAAACAAAGGGCAATAACTCTGCAAACATTGAAGAAATAGTAGTGGTCCATGTGCTTTGCAGTTCCTCTCATTGCCCTCTTTCATTAGATGAAGTTTCATTTGAATCCCTTCAATACTACTCGAGATATGCTCTGCACAAGAAAATTAAACAAAGGGCAATAACTCTGTAAATACTGAAGAAAGAGTTGTGGTCCCTGTACTCTGCACTTCCTCTCATTGTAATCTATCATTATATGAAGTTTCATTTGAATCCCTTGAATACTAATGGAGTTATGCTCAGCACAAAAAGCGTGACTGACGGACAGACAGACGGACGGACGGACGATGCGAATACTATATGTCCCCGAAGTTCCCGAACATGTCCCCGAAGTTCCCTTCGGGGCATAAAATATTTGTTAATACCAATTTCATACAGTTCATGCAGCTTTTTAAAAATATAAATTTGATATTTTTGAATGGATATAATTATAAAGACTGCCAATTTGCCAAACCCCAAAAACTCTGCTCTATATTTGGAAGAGTTTCTTACCAGCTTGCACCAGCAAGTACCATTTGTGCCTAAATACATGTTTCAAGAAATATGTTACGACTGCCATTAACTTTATTAAATTACAAAAACAATCTGCTATGTATAAAATATGCTCAGACTGCAATTACAGTAGCTTAGGTAAATTACAAAAACAATCTGCTATGTATAAAATATGCTAAGACTGCCATTAGCTTTATTAAATTACAAAAACAATCTGCAATGTATAAATTATGCTAAGATTGCCATTAGCTTTATTAAATTACAAAAACAATCTGCTATGTATAAAATATGCTAAGACTGCCATTAGCTTTAGTAAATTACAAAAACATCTGCTATGTATAAAGTGATCTGTACCTTCACGTGCTATTGCCAACACCAGATGTAGGGCCCCGTTCGCTTTGTAGACGTCAGTCACGGCTCCAGAGTCGGAACATTCCTTTAACTCCTGTGTGAAATCCCTAAACAAATACCAGCATTTATTTTATGCTTTCCGGTGGTTTATAGGGAAATATCAGTGAAATAAACTTGGTAATTCACTGTTTTACAACAGTGAAAATTACCACTTTCATAACAGAACTACTTTTTCACCAGTCAGAGATATACCAATATAACACATTTTTTTCAGCATAAAATAAAAAAACAATTGTTGGTTTCAGTAGAATATCAATCTTTGATTCACTTGTGACCATAGATAATATATATAATATAAATTTATATATCACTTATGAATTAAAATCAATATTTGACCGAAACCAACAAATATCCTCTGTATATTACAGGTTCGACTATTATTAATATTATATAGGCCATAATCAGTAAAAAAAATACCTATAACAGATAACTATGAAGAAGACTCTATGTAAATAAGAATGTAGATATTAATTATTGACTACATTATCATATATATTGTATACTAGCACACCACAGGTTTTGTATTTCTATGAAAACTGACCTGGCAATGTTACTTTAAAGTCACATCAAAATAAATACATCTTTCTGTATTGATAGCACAATACATTTCATTTTGATAATTATCATTCTGGAAGCTAATCAATTTATCAAATAAACATGTGCATTGTCAATGTTATATTAACTGAAAAATATAAACAGCTTACGTCTCTCCCCAAGGCAAAATGTCTTTACAAGCATGTAATTTTCCTTTTTTTTTTAATTTACAACTGGACTGTTTTCAGGTATTAAAAAAAAAATTAAAAAATATTTAGGCCCCATCCAAAATATCTCATTAAATCCTAATGCAATACTCATGAATATGAATGCAGGTGTAATATTTAATATAAACAGTTTATGAAACCGTCACTGAAAAAATTACCTAACATTGTAGAATTAGATTACCGGGGTATGCATACTTACTGCAACAGCTTCAGTTTCTTGGCAAATATGTCCATGAGCCAGGCGGAGATGGGGGGCAGAGTGGCCAGACTTACCTCCGTCTCCAGGTCTTCCTGAAGCGAGAATATGGGGGCACTTGAGTGTGTGGGGAACTTGAGAGTGAGGGGGAGTTGATATTAAGAGACACGTGAGAGTGTGGGACGCTAATGAGAGTGAGGGACACTAATGAGAGTGTGGGGCACTAATGAGAGTGTGGGCACTAATGAGAGTGTGGGGCACTAATGAGAGTGAGGGGCGCTAATGAGAGTGAGGGGCGCTAATGAGAGTGTGGGGCACCTGAGAGTGTGGGGCACTTGAGATTGAGGGGGACTAATGAGAGTGTGGGGCACTAATGAGAGTGTGGGCACTAATGAGAGTGTGGGGCACCTGACAGCGTGGGGCACTTAGAGTGAGGGGGACTTGACAGTAGGATACACGTGAGAGTATGGGCACTAACGAGAGTGTGGGGCATTAATGAGAGTGTGGGCACTAATGAGAGTGTGGGGCACTTATGAGAGTGTGGGCACTTGACAGTAAGAGACACGTGAGAGTGTGGGGCACTAATGAGAGTGAGGGGGACTAATGAGAGTGAGGGGGACTAATGAGAGTGAGGGGACTAATGAGAGTGTGGGCACTAATGCGAGTGTGGGGCACCTGAGAGTGTGGGGCACTTGAGAATGAGGGGGATATGAGAGTGAGGGGGACTTGAGAGTAAGACACACGTGAGAGTGTGGGGCACTAACGAGAGTGTGGGAACTAATGAGAGTGTGGGGCACCTGAGAGTGAGGGTGACTAATGAAAGTGAGGGGGACTTGACAGTAAGAGACACGTGAGAGTGTGGGCACTAATGAGAGTGTGGGGCACTTGAGAGTGAGGGGGACTTGAGAGTAAGACACACGTGAGAGTGTGGGGCACTAAAGAGAGTGTGGGGCACCTGAGAGTGAGGGTACTAATGAAAGTGAGGGGGACTTGACAGTAAGAGACACGTGAGAGTGTGGTCATGAATGAGAGTGCGGGGCACCTGAGAGTGTGAGGCACATGACAGTAAGACACATGAGAGTGTGGGGCACTAATGAGAGTGTGAGGCACCTCAGAGTGTGGGGCACTTGAGAGTGAGGGGGACTTGACAGTTAGAGACACGTGATAGTGAGGGGCACTAATGAGAGTGTGGGGCACTTGAGAGTGAGGTGGACTTGACAGCAAGAGACACGTGAGAGTGTGGGGCACTAATGAGAGTAAGGGGCAATAATGAGAGTGTAGGGCACCTGAGAGTGATGGGGACTAGACAGTAAGAGACACATGATAGTGAGGGGCACTACTGAGAGTGTGGGGCACTTGAGAGTGAGGGGGACTTGACAGTAAGAGACACATGAGAGTTTGGGGCACATGCGAGTCTGTGACACTTAAGGTGGGGCACTCGAGTGTATGGGGCAATTGAGAGTAAGGGACATTTTAGAGTATGTGACACTTCAGAGTTAGGAGCAATGGAGAGCATGGGGCACTTGAGAGTGAGGAACATTTGAGAGTATAGGACACTCGAGTGTATGGGGCAATTGAGTGTACAGGGCCTTTGGGAGTGAAGGACATTTGAGAGTATGTGACACTTCAGAGTGAGAAGCAATTGAGAGTATGGGGCACTCGAGAGTGAGGGACATTTGAAAGTATGGGACACTTGAGTGAGAGTATAAAGCATATGGAAGTACATGGCACTTATGAGTGTGGATCATTTAAAAATACAAGGCACTAAAGAGTTTGGGGCACTTGAGAGTTTGCTCAATATCCACACATGTTCATAAGGTTCATAAGGTTTAAATAACATAAATATACACGTTATAGATTATAACAGATATGTTGTTTAATCAGCATGCTCCTCATTTTTACCACCGGCTTATTCAAAGCACAGTGACCATTTGGTTATTTTAAACCAAAATAAAAAAAATAAGATGCAAATACATATTTACCTGGTGACTAAAGTAGTCCATTTCGGCCCACACAGCGGCTAGGATGGTGGACATCACCTCGTGTCCGACTGTCTCGTCCAATGAGACACGAGAGAACACCGTACGCAGAAGTTCGCTCATGTGTTCCTTCACGCTCGACAAAACCTGAAACCAACAGAGGACTAGAACTTCTGTCTGCGATTTTTTTGCGCCCATTTTGGGGCCGATATTCGGCCCGATTCCCCTCCTAAAAATTATATATTGCTCGCCTGTTTTAACTAAAAATTCCCCTCAGAATATATTCTTTATCAAGAAAAAAGTTCGACAAAAATCCGACAAAAATTTGCCAAGGTAGAGGAAGTTTTGTCAACATCATGACTTTTTGTCAACATCATGACTTTTTTCAAGAAACCCAGCTGGATGCATTTAAATATAAGGAAGTATATAAAATAACAATGTATGTATGTTTATATTACATAGCATAATGTATAATACTGGTTTTATAAAATTCCGTAAAATTCTCCTTTTACTGTTCAATTCCTCTGTTGAATGGCCCCTCCACCATTCCCCCAACAGTGAAAAAAACACTGTCTGTAGAAGAGTGAACACATTATTGGAGCTATCAAAAAATAAGTTATATAAAAGATTTATACAGTAAAAACAGAAAAGCAACAAAAATCCATGCTCATGCAAGATACCTGTTCCATTTGCACTCATTGTTTGACTCTACTCAATGTTGCTGAGACATTTGTTGGTTTGCATGCACAGTTTACAATTGCAGCCCAAAAGTGAGAAACAGAGATCATTATTATGAATTCAGTGTTTTTTCCACCTTTGGGGGAAAGGTGCCGGAGCCCTTCAGATGGGGAATATTACGACAAAATGGGATTATCTTTTTTAAGAAATGCATTATAACATGTTTACATTCGTTATAAAACATTATAAATGATACAAATGATAAATTAGTTTATGCTCTAATTGGTTTTTTGAGAAATTGCTGGGATTGTTTATGAAAATTCCTCTATTTTAGTCATTTTTTGTCCGTTTTTGGTCATTTTTTTTCAATTTTAAATCCAGCTTACATTCTGAGGGGATTTCTAAAGTAAAAATAGGGCAAAAATATATACTTTTTAAGCAAGGGAATGGGGCCGATTTTCGGCCATAAAAGTCGGCCCCAAAAAACACTGGAATTGTTTATTAGAAGATATAACAAAGTTAAAACCAACTTCTACAAACAAATTAAACAAACATAAATACAAACTAAACTTGTTTACAACAGTGGTTAACCTAGATGTACACATAAAACCCTGTTTTGTCTGATCAATTTTGTACATGCATGTACCTTCAAACTGTCCTTTGGTTGATTTCTCACGAAGCCTGCGATGTTCAGGAAGACCCTAGCGAGGGCACCGGACAGAATCTGTGACGTGATCACCACGGTATCCCCATGGTACTTGGCAAGCTCTGTCACCTGGTACAGGCACAGCATCACCGACGACAACAGACACAGCTCCGGATCTGGCGTGGAAAAGTTGTTCTCATTAAAGAACAATAACCATTTGCATACAGAAGTTTCTACATGCTTTGCATAATTACCAAAACAACGGATAATTTATTAATTAGACTTGAAAATGTTTTATTTAATGTTATGTAAAACACATAGAATCCCAGGCTTTAAAGTCAGATTCAAAGGTACAGTTATTTTGATTTAAGTTATTTGAAGTTAAAGGTTCAACAGAGTTGCAAGCATGAACTGTATACATAACTTCAAAAAGATTAAAACAGTTTTGTATTTTCAGCAACGAAAGATTTGAATAAAGCTTACTAATGCTAGGTTCTCACTATCATGCGATCCGTCATGAACGCTGCGATTTACCATTTGTAGCTGATCATGGTATTTCTCTGAGATTTCAGGCTTGGATACGATGTGATGCAAGTCCATAAGTTTTTGCGCTCTGTTGCGATCTGGTCATGATTTGTCAATTACAGGTTTCACGATCTGTCATGGTCTGATCTCCAGTTCAGATACATACGTTTCGTAGGGGTTGTTTCGGTTGAGTCCACGATTGGGTCTCGATCTGACACGATCGTCACAATCGAGTTCCCCGAATTAGGACGTTTTAGTATGTACAGATAAGTTCCGATACGCTTATCACGAATACATACACTCCGTTACGATAGGATACGATTGTGTTCACGATGTGTTTCACGATCGTGATCGATGAAGATCACGATTGGAGCTACGACTGGACCCAAATTATATAAATACAGCCCGTCGCACTATTGAATTGTTTCTTGAGAACGCAACGCATCTTATCAGAGCGTGGTGTTTTTTTTTCTTGTCTACGATTGATCCCGATCACCACGATGGATGCACGATTAGATATCATTTGACACGCTTTGTTACGATGCAATAAGATCTGATACGATGATCCTGATAGACAATATCGCAGTTGATTGTGTTAATCGTAGAGAATTTTGAACCGTTCAAAAATTTTCTATGATTAATGCGATTGCCATGACTGACCTCGAGATCTGTTAAGATCTATTACGATCACCACGATTGGTCCACGATTAAGACCACGATTTCAATCGTGACGCGAATCATGATAGTGGGAACCTAGCATAAGTTTAATTCACTTCACAAGCATTTTCTTAAATTATTCTGTAGCTAACTCACCATTGGCCAGACACAGAGTGCAGAAGTCAATTACTTGTGTTCCCAACTCTGCTCCAATGCCAATCAGGAACATGTTGTTCACAACAGTCAACACATTCTGGGAGAGAAATAAATTTGAGGCATGTCGTGGGAAAACCAGGCTAAATGCATGTGCGTAGAATGTCGTCCCGGATTAGCCTGTGCAGTCCGCACAGGCTAATCCAGGATGACACGTTCCGCTTTATGGTATTTTCTGTTTCAATGAAGTCTCTTCTAAACATAAATCCACTGTAGGCGGAAAGTCCTGTCCTGGATTAGCCTATGTGGACTGCACAGGCTAATCCAAGATGACACTTTACGCACATGTAGTAAGCCCGGTTTTCCCACGACAGGCCTCATTTGTTTTTTCAATTCCATGGTTTTCATTAACATATTTCTCAATACACAGTGGTGAAAATCAAATATCATTTCGAACTAACAGATTAACAGATTAATAAGAGGAAAAAGTAAATATGAGCAAAGAGCAGTGATTTTTTATGACATATACGCAGTAATTAATCATAAAAATTTAAACAAAAAACACTGTAAAACAATTTCCATAAGTGCTAAAATTGCAGTAATTGCAGAGTTTTTCCTTATTTAATAGGGTCCAGTAAAGGACCCATTTCTAATGCCAAATATTGCATCCAACTGAAAAGAAAAAATCTCCAAATATGAAGCGACAAAATCCTAAATACATAGTAAATGTGAATATAAGTTGTAAAACATGCATGCTTAGGGCACAACTCCATTAAAATACCAAGTTCAACCAATATAACACAAGTATAAGTAAATCATTAATTAAATTGCTTTCTTAAATGTTTCCCAAAAAGCAAAACTTCACGACATGAAATTCCCAATTTGGTGGTATTTGACCCATTCCCAAAGCAGTCACAAAAATCTCTGAAATTAAAGATATTAGGAACAATTTTTAAGGATCAACTAAGTTTGTTCCCGTTTGTAATACTGTAGTACATTAATTACAAGTCCAGATCTCTATTCAAAACTGTATTCTAACCTGAACAATGGTGTAGGCCAGCTGTGCCTGCTTGTTCTCCTGACTCTCGTGCTTCACGCCCAGCATTGGCACCACATGTTTGTCTGCCCATGACAGCAGCTTGCCATACCCAGACAGGCAGCTCAGTTCATGCTTGTCCTGAAATAATGTTTCAACAAGAGCTGTTGGAGGACAGCTCCTCGACTTTTCTTGTGCTTTTTTTTCTAAAACAAACTGTATAGATAGTAGGGGCCAATGAAACAAAGTTTATTTCCTTCTCAAGTTACTGAGTGGAAAGCATTTTTCTAATTTTCGAACAGTGACCTTGACCCCGCCCACCCCATATGCAATCTAATGCTATGTCTAGCAATACGGTATCTATAAATTAAGTTATTATTTCAGTATTTCTAATATTTCAATTTGTTCTCGAGTAATTGAGCAGAAACTGTTTTGTCTATTATAGTAACAGTAACCTAAACAATTAAATGCAATCCCAAGTAAAGTATAACTGAAGGCTACCTATGTATGAAGATTCATTCTCGAGTTAGAGAGTGGAAATCTAAATTTGACGCCACCAACCTCAGGAATGTAAAATTTCTAAGTGTAAAAAGGCCCATACTTTTGACAAATTCAAACTAGAGTTACATAACTTGGCCTATAGGTTCATTTTAATATGGGTAATAACTGTTTCAAGTTTTAATGAAATCCGTCAAGCTATTCCTGAGACACTAGCTTACCGTAAAACTTAAACCTAGACCTGACGCCGACGTGAGCAGAAATAGCTTGCCTTTTCTTCGAAAAGTCGAGCAAAAAATGTGTTTGAAGACCATTAAATAAAATGCCTAAAAATCAATAGAAATGCGTCCCTTAACTCATAGAAAAATAATTGAAGTGGAACATCCTGCTACAGAGCAACAGATAAGGCGGGTATTTACGTAAATACACAATTCTGAAACCCCATTTACGCAATTAATTATATATTTGATGAGTTACAAAACTCAATTAAATTATCCAATACGCAAAAAACGGCAAACTCGGTGAATAAATTTTTTCACATTGGCATTAGATCTGCTAAGTAATCGATGGTTGAGCGTGAAACTGTTGTATCTGCTTGAATATTTTCAGAATTTATCCAGAGTTTAGTTACTTATGTGTTGAGAACAATATGCAGATTTAGTGTTGTGAAAAGAGAAAAGGTTATGTTCATGTGTTATAGTAAAGAAAAACTCACAGCTTGGTACAGGAGCCCAGACAAGAATTTATGCAGTATATACTGATTTCAGAAATTTTCAAAGTCCCATAAGGAAAATCATTGAAGGGGAACGTCCTGGTAGTATGTACACCTCCTCTTGGTAAGGCGTAAAAAAAAAATGTTTGTTTCAGGTAACATGCCCAAAAAAATTAGGGTAGGTAGGTCGGGATTTTGTGTGTGTGTGTGTGTGTAAATGGTCAACTTAAAGATTCTTAAACTGAATAAATATTCAAAACGTATCAGTAATATCCTTAAACATTGTTTATAAGTGGATACTATCACTTATTTATCCAAAATCACATTTAATTATTGAAAAAGGTAAATAAACCAAAAATCAATATGACAAACCCAATAAAATGTTCTAGGGTCGGGGCATTTGTTTAGGGTAGGTCGGGTTACCTGAAACAAACTTTTTTTGTTTACGCCTAATAAAGCTTCGCATAAAGTTATGTTGAAGCCCAGCAAGTAGTTGCTGAGAAATAGCATGGACAAGAAAGTCAAAAATTGTGCACTATAAACTAATTTCAGAAATATTCAAAGTCCCATAAGTCGAGAAAAATCACTGAAGCGGAACGTCCTGGTAATATGCACACCTCCTCGTGGTAATGAAGCGTCCCATGAAGTTCAGTTGAATTCCGGCCAGAAATGCTGAGAAATACTCTGGACATGAAAGTGTGACGGAAGGACGAACTGGCGGAAACACTGCGGGACAAAGCGGCAACTATTTGCTCCCCGAATTTTTTCGGGGAGCATAACAAAACATTCGGGAGTTATACTTAACGAAAAAAACACTTAATTTCCGAGTTCATCCATGAAATAAGAAAGCCAACTCATGTTTTTAAATCAAGCTACATGTAATCATCTTTTCAATTCAACACAAGTAACTTAAGTTGTGCTAAACAGACAGATGGAACAATAATATCACATTTTTCTTTTAATATGAAACCTGTGTTGGTTCACCGATTTAACTAAATTCTAGCATTTAATCAAGATTACCTTTTACTATCTTTTACTATGTTATTTCTACAATGTATGTATCCAATGTCATTACACTACCTGCACATGCAGTAGCAAGAGCAGCTTGCAGTAAATGTTGAAAGCCTCGAGCAGAAAGTCAGTGTTTGAACTCTGGTCTGCCTTGCCTTCTATCATCTCAGACAATTTCACCTTAAAGAAGAAAATGTTCAGCTCATTAAACTGTTCGAACTATAAGCATTATTTTAGACAAAATTCTTAAGCTACATGGATACCCAATAAACATTAACATCAAATTATTATTAGGTAAATCTAGCCAGAAAGTAGAAAGAAATGGAAATTGACTTTGCATTATTTTTTAATATGCATGGAAATTCTTTAGATACGCACAGAAAATAAAATCAGGGTGTACATTTATGCATGATATTTCAAACGATTACATGAAAATAAAAAACAAACCCATACATGATACTGACTGTAAAGGTGTGAATATGCAGAAATTCCTTATATACTAGTAAAGTTTTATTACCTGCTTCAAACATCTACATTATATAAGGTTACTACATAACTCAATTTTTTGCACTAACCAATTAAAATTTTTGACAGAAATACATTGAATTAACCACAATTTATTTTAAACTGAATGAACATTAACCCCCATACATTCTACGAAAAGTATACATTTACCCTCTATGCCTAACCTTATCTGGAGCACTGAAATGTTTCAAATATTAGTAGAAGCAACGGTTTCTGTCAAAGAGTGAAAATCCTGTACCAAGCTGTTGGCCAGCAAGTCCCTGATGGCAAGGTTGTGTTGTACGTGCTGAAGCAGGATCCCCTGTGTATGGGTCTGGGACAGCATGTGGGCGAGTATGGCCACGCCCAGGCGGGGCTGGGGCACCCGGTCCTCAATAAACTGCACACGCCCGGAGCCCTGCCTGCCACGCCCGGCAGGTGGCTTCACCTCTGAAAACATGAAACAGAGAAATAAGGTGGATAAAAAAAAATAATTTCTTGCCGAATATTCAATGTCAAATGAAGTTAAAATGTTTAAACACCTTAAATAGAAGCATGGGTACAAGACAAGAGCTGTCAGAGGACAGTGCGCTCAACTATTCAAAGTATTTCAGTTGGAGCATATTTTGGATAGTAAATGGTGCAAATGTGTTAAAATACAAAAAATTTAAGTGAAGCCCTGTTTAGTTTATAAATTTTTGGAACAAAAACTTTAACCACAAAGTCTATGTAAAAAGTGGGCTAACTCTGTCAAAATACAAAATAGAGTTATGGGTAATGTTGCCCCTGATACTAGAGTTGATGACAAAGGTTAGTTCCAAGTTCAAGTGGATAACTTATGTACTTTTGAAGTTATAAACTTCAACCAGAAAGCCTATGTGATGAAGGAGCAGAACTCTGTAAAAATACAAAACAGAGTTATGGGAAATGTTGCCCCTGATACTAGAGTTGATGACAATGGAAAGTTCCAAGTTTCAAGTGAATAACGTACGTAGTTTTGAAGTTACCAAACTTTTGAATATAAACTTTAAACAGAAAATCTAAGTGAAAAGGGGGCATAACTCTGTCAAAAAACCAAATAGAGTTATGGGCAATGTTGCCCCTGATACTAGAGTTGATGACAAAGGTTAGTTCCAAGTTTCAAGTGAATAACTTATGTAGTTTTGAAGTTACAAAACTTTTGAATATAAACTTTAACCAGAAAATCTATGAAAAGGGGCATAACTCTGTCAAAATACAAAATAGAGTTATGGGGAATGTCCACCCTGATACTGGATTTGATGACAAAGGCATATTCCAAGTTTCAAGTGAATAGCTTTTGTAGTATTGAAGTTACAAAACTTTTGAATATAAACTTTAACCAGAAAGTCTATTTCAAAAATGGGCATAACTCTGTCAAAAACAAAAACAGAGTTATAGGGAATATTGCCCTTGATACTGGAGTTGATGACAAAGATTAGTTCCGAGTTTCATGTTAATAACTTATGTAATATAAATTTTAATCAGAAAATCTAAGTGAAAAAGTGGCATAACTCTGTCAAAATGCAAAACAGAGTTATGGGAAATGTTGCCCCTGACACTGGAGTCGATGACAAAGGTATATTCCAAGTTTCAAGTAAATAACTGATGTAGTTTTGAAGTTACAAGACTTTTGAATAAAAACTTTAACCAAATTCAGACGCGGACAACGACACCGGGGGTAGTAGGAAAGCTCACCTATTCTTCGAATAGTCGAGCTAAAAATCCTTGCAATTAACAAACTATTAAGTAATGCCAAATAAATATTCTGCCACTTTCAGAGTATCAAGGTGTGTTGTTTCCTGATTCTAGATCTTTCTCTAGGTTTGATAAAAATGGTTAAAAAAATTCTACAAAGCTTGTGCTATAAATCTGTATACCCAAAATATGTATAAACAAAAACAAATGTTACCTACCGAGTGCTGGTTGTACCCAGTCAGCCACAAGCTCCACTACACTGGCCACCTGTCCCGTCTTGCACAGACATGCTACCAGCGACCCGTAGTCTGCGACCGTGTTAGCACACGTCATCTTACGCAACTTGGGGAGCCACGATCGACTGTAACAAACAAGTGATTTCTGTGTACTAAAATGTTTATTTATAATTGCAAGAAAAATTAAACTATACCTAATGTTAAGGCAGCAAAGTCATACCTGTCTTTACATTATAATGTTCTGAATGAAATGCTTTTAACGAATCACAAAAAAGTAAAGAATGGGAGTTTTTGTTACCTCTATACCTGTGACATGTGACTAAAATGCTGTAGATTAATACAATCACTCAATTCGGTACATATTTTGCAATATTTTGTAAGCACTTGTTTAAAATGTTTCCGATATATTATGGTATACATGCATTCAATTTAATTATATGAAACACTTTGTACGGTGTGGAGGGGGATGCACTCGACCCCCATACACCTATTGAAGAGGACAATAAATATATATTGAACTGAAAAAAAAAAAACAAGTGATTTCTGTAACATGTCAGGAGAGGAAGATTCAGAAGCCCCATCATGTAACACTATTTCCAAACCAATTTGAAGCACTAAAGGAACGTGGTATACAGACCGACTGACAGCCAGCAAACCTGGATACCTCGCACCGACTGACAGCCAGCAAACCTGGATACCTCGCCATCTCTAAAGGAACGTGGTATACAGACCGACTGACAGCCAGCAAACCTGGATACCTCGCCATCTCTAAATGAACGTGGTATACAGACCGACTGACAGCCAGCAAACCTGGATACCTCGCACCGACTGACAGCCAGCAAACCTGGATACCTCGCACCGACTGACAGCCAGCAAACCTGGATACCTCGCCATCTTTGATTGGGCATAAGAAGTTGCGAGGTTCTGTTACCTGACAGTAGGGATGTGCTTGGGAGGCAGATATCCAGCGATCTGCAGCAGCACGGCAATAATCCTGCTGTCCTGAAACAGCACGCAACAAATGAGGCGTGTCGTGGGTAAACCGGGTTTACTGCACGTGCGTAAAGTGTCGTCCTGGATTAATCAGGGACGACACTTTTCGCCTACAGTGGATTAATTTTTAGCAGACACTTACTTGAAACAAAAAATACGATAAAAGCGGAAAGTGCCGTCCCGGATTAGCCTGTGCAGACTGCACAGGCTGATCCGGGATGACACTTTACGCACATGCATTAAGCCCAGTTTTCAAACGACACGCCTCAAAGATTGTTCATGTACACCAGGGCCTGTATTCGACAACCCATTCTTAGACTTAAGAATTAAGAATGTCCTTGAACCTTTGCTATTCTTAGAACGCTTTTAACTTAAATCCTACTTGACATTCACCAAATCTAATTACAGCGTTCTTTATTTAGAACGATTTTCTAATGACATAAATGACACTGGTACCAGCATATCTGTGAACGCATGGTATTGTATTCTTGAGTCAAAGTCTATTCTTAATTGTTAAGTCTAGAATTGGTGGGTGAGTACGGGCCCTGATTGGTGAATACCAAACATCATTATCTTGAACTCAGAAGTTCTGGATACGTCGAAGTGGAAAATAATTCCCGACTTTCTTTCGTCATATTAAATATATAATAAATATGTTTATCTCAAATTTTTAACTCACATTATCACTTACAAAAAGTTGAAGTGTTTTTCTATTACAATTGCAAACATCTTACTACTTTTTGTCACAGGTTTAAGTGAGTTAGTACGTCTTTTTTTTGGTATCCGATTCTTGGTTACAGTCCAGTTTACACAACTATGTGATTGCTACTCCATAATATGATTAACAAAATGTTTAGGCCCAATATGTTATATAGATATGTTGTAGGCCCAATATGTTATATAAGTATTTCAAAATCTCTGCAATTTCGAGATAACATTCCAGCTGTATTGTGAACTGGGGACTATTCTACAAATGGCAGACATTATTATGTAATGCTTTATCCAGTCAGTACTTCAATTTCAAATGCAATGGAGTAATTACAAACAAGAAGGCCACGATGGCCCTAAGTCGCTCACCTGAGTTAAAGGCATAATAATGTCTTACAACAAGAGGGCCAAAGGGCACTAAAGCACCTGAGTATAAAGATCTGGGCCTTGCAGATTCAGGAGATTTGTATAGTCTATATAAACCATGTGACCCACAAGGCGTGGCCACTTTCTACCCCAGGGGTATAATTTGAACAATATTTGTAGAGGACCACTATACGATATTACATATCAAATATGAAACCAATGGGCCTTGCGTTTTCAGAGAAGATTTTTAAAGTCATTTTGCTTAAATCTATATAAACTACGTGACCCATAGGGCGTGGCCATTTTTACCCCAGGGGCATCATTTGAACAATCTTCGTGGAGGACCACTGTACAATGTTACATACCAATTACGAGAAACGTGGAAATTCCACGAAAACCAAAATTGTAGTAATGGTGACCTTGACCCCACCCACCCGATATGCAATCCCAAGCGAGGTCTTGATATAAGATATCTATGTATGGAGTTTCATTAAAATATTTCAATACGTTCTCAAGTTATTGAGCAGAAACTGTTTTTCTACTTTTAGCAACAGTGACATCGACCCCACCCACACCATAAGTAATCCAAAGCGAGGTCTTGATATAAGATAACTACGTACGAAGTTTCATTAAAATATCTCAATGCTTTCTCAAGTTATTGAGCGTAAACCGTTTTTCTATTTTTAATAACAGTGACCTTGACCTTGACCCCAGCCATCCCATAAGCAAACCCAAGTGAGGTATCGATGTAAAATATGTGTATTAATTTTCATTAAAATATTGCAATGCGTTCTTAAGTTATTGGGCAGAAACCTTTTTTTTTTCAGTAACAGTGACCTTGACCTTGACCCCACCCACCCCATACGCAATCCCAAGCAAGGTCTCGATATAGGTATTTATGTATTAAGTTTCATTAAAATATCTCAATGCGTTCTCAAGATTTAATAACGGTGACCTTAACCTTGACCCAACCCACCCCATATGCAATCCCAAGCGAGGTCTCAATATAAGGTATTTATGTAGTAGTGTTAATTAAAATACCTCAATGCGTTCTCAAAATATTGAGCGGAAACCATTTTTCTATTTTTAGTAACAGTGACCTTGACCCCATCCATGCCATATGCAATCCAAAGTGAAGTCTCAATATAAGGTATCTATGTATTAAGTTCCATTGAAATGTCTCAATGTGTTGTCAAGTTATTGAGCAGTAACTGTTTTTCTATTTTTATCTACAGTGACCTTAACCATGACCTCACCCACTCCATATGCAATCCCAATCGAGGTCTCGATATAATGTTTTCAACTAAATATGAAACCTTTGGGCCTTGTGGTTTCAGAGGAGAAGAATTTAAAAATCATTTTGCCAATTACGTCTATATAAACCATATGAGGCCCGGTGTTTGGCCAATTTTGATCCCATGGGCATTTTTTAACAATCTTTGTAGAGGACCAGTATACAACATGACATACCAAAGATGAAACCTCTGGGCCTTGTGGTTTCAGAAAAGAAGATTTTTAAAGTCATTTTGCTATTTAAGTCTATATAAACATTGTGACCCCCGGGGTGGGGCCAGTTTTGACCCTAGGGGCATCATTTGAACAATCTTTCTAGAGGACCACTATACAATGTTACATACCAAATATAAAACCTCTAGGCCTTGAAGTTTCAGAGGAAAAGATTTTTAATGACATTTTGCTATTTAAGTCTATACAAACCATGTGAGCACCAGGGTGTGGCCAGTTTTGACCCCAGGGGCATCATTTGAACAATCTTTGTAGAGGACCACTATAAAATATTACATACCAAATATGAAACCTCTGGGCCTTGCGGTTTCAGAGGAGATTTTTGAAGTAATTTTGCTATACAAGTCTATATAAACCATGTGACCCCCCGGGGTGTGGCCAATTTTGACCCCAGGGGCATCATTTGAACAACCTTTGTAGAGGACCACTATACAATGTTACATACCAAATGAAACCTCTGGGCCTTACGGTTTCAGATGAGAAGATTTTAACAATCCACTAGAGGATGTCACATATCAAATATGAAAGCTCCAAGCCTTGTGGTTTCAGAGATTTTTAAGTTTTCAATTGTAAAATCTACTTTTAGCTCTGGTGACCTACATATGCGGCGAACCGGAACGATTTGAACAATTTTGAAAGAGGGTCACCCAAGGATCATTCCTGTGAAGTTTGGTGAAAATCTGCCCAGTGGTTTAGGAGATGTTCTTTGAATGAGAATGTTGACACACAACGCACGAAGGTTGATGGACGACGGACAAAAGGCGATCCTAAAAGCTCACCATAAGCACGTTGTGCTCAGGTGAGGTAAAAAGACATAGGAAAATGACGTGCTGCAGAAGATTTGAACTACAAAATGTTACCCACAGAAAACGCCTGGAACATTTCCGGCAGAGCATAGGTAAATTTCTTCATCAGAACTTTTTTCAGATCTGCATTTGATGCCTGAAATGGTTACATAAATAAACAAATCTCACATTAGAAATGAGAGAAACAAAGATGAAAAGGTCATAAAACATATTTTATTTACTACAATTTTCAGTATTCAGCCGATTGCATGAATTATTAATTGAAGCTGTTCATTAAAACAGAATCATTCAAAAGCCTTTTACTGACATTGCCAAGCAATTTTGTTTACATCCAATGCTGTCATTTGATTATTTCAGGGTCCACCTTATTGAGGGATACAATTGTGGCGTGTCGTGGGAAAAACGCGCTTAATGCATGTGCGTAAAGTGTCGTCCCAGATTAGCCTGTGCAGTCCGCACTTTCCGCCTACAGAGGATTTATGTTTCGAAGAGACTTCCATGAAACAGAAAATACCATAAAAGTGAAAAGTGTCGTCCTGGATTAGCCTGTGCGGAAGGCTGATCCGGGATGACACTTAAGCAGATGCATTAAGCCTGGTTTTCCCACGACACGCCTCAATTATATTTCCATTGAGCTAGTTATTAACCTTTTTGTTTATGACAATCGCACTTAAAAACATTGAAAACATCCACATTAAAGTTACTGTTAATATCATCCCTTAATTTTTTACTCCCCACAAATGTAGAAGCAATTAAATAATACCCCACCCCAAAACTAGTACTCCTTTCCCCTTCCCACAATTTAAAGGGGATATATATGATTTCAATATCAACATTTCATTTTCTCATAATCTGAATAATACAAATTAGAGGACGAATAGAATTGAGGAAAGTTAAAATAAAAAACTAACAGTTATTTGTACCATATTTCTTTTGCTGTTTTTAAATGAACTTCCTGATAACGACAATTGTATTCCTAGTGCTACGCCCATACCGACATGTTTAATTGTATTTGGGAAAGAAACAAAAAACGTGTCCATTTGTCGTGTGAACAATCTGCACAGAACTGGTCAACGCGCAACAAATGTCGGGGATTTCCCAAAATTGTACATGTCTAATGTACATGAATGAATTTTCGACTGGAAGACGAAAAACATTTTAACAGTGAAAGCTCTCATTTCAAAGGATGTTTGAATATCAGTTCTTCTGAATTTTTATTCTAGTGTGTTATTTATCAAGGTTTTATTTTACTGTCATATGTGTCTATGAAAATTTAATGAGATTGTACATACCCTCTTTAATGCACTTCTACTGCAGACATTACCATATATATCCACCCTCTTTAATGCACTTCTACTGCAGACATTACCATATATATCCACCCTCTTTAATGCACTTCTACTGCAGACATTACCATATATATCCACCCTCTTTAATGCACTTCTACTGCAGACATTACCATATATATCCACCCTCTTTAATGCACTTCTACTGCAGACATTACCATATATATCCACCCTCTTTAATGCACTTCTACTGCAGACATTACCATATATATCCACCCTCTTTAATGCACTTCTACTGCAGACATTACCATATATATCCACCCTCTTTAATGACTTCTACTGCAGACATTACCATATATATCCACCCTCTTTAATGACTTCTACTGCAGACATTACCATATATATCCACCCTCTTTAATGACTTCTACTGCAGACATTACCATATATATCCACCCTCTTTAATGACTTCTACTGCAGACATTACCATATATATCCACTTATGAGATTCTACACTGGCCAATTTTTAGATGGTGTTGTGTAATAATTCTAACTTGACTCGTGAACTCTTTATTTCTTGACATTCTCTTTGGGAATTATTTTTTAACTGCTCAATTTATGGGCTGGGAAGTCTTAGAGCTGGATATTTACAATTGAGCACCCAGGAATATAATTGACTATACGATGGGATTTGATTGACAATGAGTTTAGCCATTCAGAAAGCTAGGACTTAATTGTTTGATGGAGATGTATTGTAAAAACATGCATTTACTCCTAACCGTTTTGTTCGAGTTTGACCTTATAATGCATGGTTTGAATCCCATGGAGTATCGTCAATACAAGAAAGGTTTAAGACATCACAGAGGAAAATGACAACACCTTTTTCAGCTGATCCTCATTGAACGACCACAGTATACAGATGGCCTCACACAATCCCAGCATAACTGGTGTATTGCCCAGCCTCAAGTCATCATCGTCAGCATCATCATCCGCATCTTCTTCTGCATCAGCAGCATCTGTAGTCATGTCATTAATAGACTGGGACAGTTCAGCACTGTTTTCATCTATAGGTGGCTTCTGATTGGCAGTATTACCTTGCTGAAAGATATAATTAGATAAAACCGATTTATCAATTATAGCAATTTTAACTAGAACTTTGTCACATGGGTGACAGCGGGCCCCGATTGATAGCATTTTTGAAGGTAGGGGTCAGCCAGTTTTTTAAAGTAACTAGTTCATGTCAGCAATTCCATCTGTGTCAAAGATTACCTAAAGCTTTGTGAAATATATATTAGTACATGCATGTTTACATTGATAACCAATAAGTGTAGAATATCTGAGAAACACAATAACTAATGCAATATATACATAACTTCAGAATGTGGGAGACAAATTTACATTCCCATCTTTAAGCACAACCACACATTACCCTCAACAATGAAGACAAGTTTCAAGAAAGTCTGTTGGAAACTGTAGGAGGAGTTGCATTCACAAGGAATTTTCCCTCTATATTCATTATTCTATTTTTAGTAACGGTGACCTTGACCTTCACGCACCCATCCACTATGCAATCCCAAGCGATGTCTTGATAAAAGGTATCTATGTATGAAGTTTAAATACAATAGCTCAATTCGTTCTCGAGTAATTGAGCAGAAACCGTTTTTTTATTTTTTGTAACGGTGACCTTGACAGTGACCCCATCCACTCCCTAAGTAATCCCAAGCCAGGTCTCGATATAAGGTATCTATGGATGTAGTTTCATTAAAATATTTCAATCCGTTCTCAAGTTAGAGAGCTGAAACCAAAAGTTGACTCCACCTGAATATGACAAATTAACCAAGGGCAATAACTCCAGAATTATGAAGTGCAGAGCAACGGTTCTTGTGCACTGCACTTTTCCTCAATGAGATCTATACATCTATGAAGTTTCAAGTTAATACCTGTTATAGTCTAAGAGTTATGCTCCAGGCAAAAACAAAGTATGAAAAATTAAAAAAGGGAAGTAACTCCAGAACAATGAAGTGCAGAGTCATGGTTCTTGTGCACTGCACTTCTCCTTAATGAGATCTATCCACCCACGAAGTTTCAAATTAATAGCTAAAACGGTTTTGAAGGTATGAAAGAAAAACATGAAAAATGTTCACAGACGGACAGACAGGTAGTCCAAGAGACGGTAGGGTTTTATTGCAACGAGAAGCATCATCAAAAGGTTTACTAGTTTCTTGAAGGGTATCATGTAGTTTCTGAAAACCCATTTCTTAAGTTCCGCAGCCTGGGAAAAAATGTCTGAATTTAGCTCCAAAACAGGATACCATGGAAACAGAACTTCCATGAATTTAACAAAAAATCTTCCGAGCATTTCAAATGTGCCATTGTTTCTAAAATATTTATCATCAGAAATGGTCTAGTTTTAATAGATTTTATAAGGGAAACAATTTTGTAGAGAAAATAAAATAAGTAAATATGAGTAGTCTCCTTTTGACCCGAAAAAGTTCAGTTACTTCATCTTGTTATAAATTTGCCACTGCAGAAAAATACAGACGTGATTCCCAAACTGTTAACATTGTCTTTGAAGTCAATGGATAAGGTAAGATACCATATTAAATGATTATTTTAACCATGTGTTAGGATTTTTTTGGCCATAAAATATGGCATGAAGTAGTTATAATATTACAAATGTAGTTGTTGTAAGTCTTCACTCTTGTTTTCCTCATAAAATCAACAGAACTTGATTCAAAACTGAGAAAAATGCATTAGTTAAGTCTAAATAAAATGATACAATGAAACATTTTTTTTTAGAATATAAAAAGTAGAAGCCATATAACAGAAATTAAAATATGAAATTACCTTCAGTACATAACTGTTTTTCTATCATGTTCTTCATGTTTTTTTCTTCAGAAAGTGTAGTATCTAGTATCTCACTATCTGGATTTGCAAATTCGGAAAGACATAACTTTAAAGTGATTACCATAGTTTTCATTTTTTTTTTTTATGAAACAGTCATTTGTTTTTAAAATATTGCCGTGTCACCCTAATTTTGTGGGTCTTATTTACGTGTGTGACGCATGCGTGTTAATACATTCTGTTATCTCACCACTGAGTTGGATAAAACACAATTTGCAATGTCCTCTTTGCAAACAAAGTGATTAAAAGATTTTCGTTGCTATTTCATGTTAAATTATGTTATTGTACCTGACCCTACTGATCTGTATCGTTTGGAAGCTTCTCATAATTTCGTGGGTTCTGATTGGCCGGCCTACTTTGGTTGTGAAAGAGTGTTTACAGCATCAATTTAGTTTCACTTTGTTTGTGCTGGACCCTGTGCTGATCAACAACCTAAAATCTTGGTGAAAACTAGTGTTTTTGAAAATTTCATCATTATAAATACACACACCTTATCATATTTTTTAAAAGGTAACAATATAGGCCTGACGAAATCTACACACTTCAATTTTCGTTGTGCAGTTTTAACTTGAGGCTTCATGAATCTATCAATATACTATTGTGTTTGTTATTGTTCTTAAATATTAAATAAATGATAAAATTGCACGCAGCGATTCATGGGTAGGAATGCCAACTTAAAGTTAAAAGTTTGAAAATGTCAGTCAAATTAAGGAAAGGGGGATTGTTTATGTATTTTTTTTACCGAAAATAGCAAAATTCCAGTGAGAATAAATACAAGGGAGATAATCATAAATGTGCAATTATCCTTGGAAAACTGTTCTAAATATACGATTTGTATAGAACGAAATTTCATGAACTTAATGCCAAAGCAGTTGTTGGGTAGTGAATAATTTGTGTATTTAATGTCATTAATTGGTGATTTAAATGACCAAGTCGTTCACTGGTTGACATTTAATATGATTTCCTTTTCAGATACTGCAAAAATATACAATTATGTTAACAGTTATAGTAATTCGGACAATGTTTTCGGATGAATGAGCGAAAATTCTATTAGTTTTAAACAGCCACGAAATTATGGTAACCCACGAAATTATGGTAATTAGGCATATGTACATTTTACTTCATATTGATTTCTATTTTAGCAACACTCATGTTTTATTAAGAACGCATTGATTTCTTTATTCAGATATACATATATGACCAAAAGATGTGATATGTATACATCATACCAGTGACAGCAAAGTTCATGGATATCTTGGTAAGGGTTTTGAATGTAACATTACTTGCTACATGATTTTTAGCTTCGTCGGCGTCGGCGAAACGCTCTGGTTAAGGTTTGCGTGCAACATGTCCATATCTCTGAAACTACTATAGATATTCAATTGAAACTTCACACATGTGTTCGGGGTCATAATGTGAGGTCACTGACCAAGACCCATAACTCTGACCTGCAATTTAGCAGAATTATGCCCCTTTTTGTACTCAGAAAATTAGGTTAAAGTTTGCATGCAACAACTCCATATCTCATATCTACTACAGATATTCAACTGAAACTTCACACATGCCTTCAGGGTCATTATGTAAGGTCACTGGCAAAGACCCATAACTGTGACCAGCATTTAGCAGAATTATGCCCCTTTTGTATTTAAAAAGTCAGGTTATGGTTTGCATGCAAGAGAAAATTCAAGTCCACATCTCTGTAACTACTACAGATATTCAATTGAAACCTCACACATGTGTTTGGGGTCATGATGTGAGGTCACTGACCAAGGCTCATAACTCTGACCTGCAATTTGGCAGAATTATGCCCCTTTTTGTACTTAAAAAATCATGTTAAAGTTTGCATGCTGCAACAACGCTATATCTCTATATCTACTAAAGATAATCAATTGAAACTGCACACATGCCTTCAGGGTCATTATATAAGTGGCCAAGACCATAACTGTGACCAGCATTTTAGCAGGATTATGCCCCTTTTTGTACTTAGAAATTCAGGTAAAAGTTTGCGTGCAACAAATCCATATCTCTATAACTCAAGAACGGAGTGAGCTATTGTATTGAAACTTCATACATGCATACCTTATAGCGAGGTTTCACTTGGAATTGCATATGGGGTGGGAGGGGTCAAGGTGACGGTCACTGTTACTAAAAATATAAAAATGGTTTCCGCTCAATAACTTGAGAACGCATTCAGATATTTTAATGAAACTTCATAGTTACTTCATACATAAATACCTTATATCGAAACCTCGCTTGGGATTACATATGGGGTGGGTGGGGTTAAGATCACTGTTAATAAAAATAGACAAGAGGGCCCTGAGATGCTCACCTGAGACCTTGTAACTCAATTGGAATTTGCATCCCCAAGGCGTGGCTTATTTTTATCCCCAGGGCATAATTTGAAAAATCTTCAACTAACCTCTGGGCCTTGCGGTTTCAGGTAAAGATTTTTCAAGTCATTATGCTATTTAAGTTTATGTAACCCATGTGACCCCTCGGGATGTGGCCAGATTTGACCCCAGGGGCATAATTTGAACAACCTTTGGAGAGGAACACTATGCAATGATACGTACCAAATATAGAAAAGCTGTGGGCCTTGCCATTTCAGAGGAGATTTTTAAAGTCATTTTGCTATTTAAGTCTACATAAACAATGTGACCCCCAGGGCATGACCAGTTTTGACCCCAGGGGCATAATTTGAACAGTATTTGTAGAGGACCACTATATGATGTTACATACCAAATATGAAACATCTAGGCCTTGCGGTTTCAGAGGAGAAGAATTTTTAAGTCATTTTGCTATTTAAGTCTACATAAACCATGTGACCCTTGGGGGTGTGGTCAGTTTTGACCCATGGGGCATAATTTGAACAATCTTTGTAGAGGACCACTATAGGATGTTACATACTAAATACGAAACCTCTGGGCCTTGCGGTTTCAGAGGAGATTTTTAAAGAAATTTTGCTACCTAAGTTTATATAAACAATGTGACCCCAGAGCGTGGCCAGTTTTGACCCCAGGGTCATAATTTGAACAATCTTTGTAGAGGACCACTTGTGGGATGTTACATACCAAATATGAAACCTCTGGTTTATACATATATTTTTGTTAGTTTATGTTATCGGTTTTCTTTTACTTTGCAGAGTGGTTGCACAATGAAAGCAATTACACTGAAGAACAATTATGTCTGCCAGTAGTCGAGGAGGTACAAATTAACCGTTAAATACCTAGGATAATATTCATATGATATAATTGTAGGTGGATTATTATTTATGCATTTAGAAGAAAAAAATGAATATGAGTATTAAGTTAACAGTTTCCTATGTATCTGACACTTGTTTATTATAAAACAGGGAGTGAGACTTGAGACTAGTCTTATTGATTTTGAAAATGCCTCATTGATATTAAGCTTTTATAGAAAATAGTCTAATAAATATTTTCATTGTATATTGTACTAAATTAATTATGCCCCCCTTCTAAGAAGTGGGGGTATATTGCTTGGCACCTGTCCGTTGGTCGGTCGGATGGTCGGTCATTCTGTCCGTAGACCATTTCGTTTCCGCACGAACGCTTTGACCTACAATCATTTAAGTTGGTATGCTGGTTACTTGGGAGGAAAGGAAAACGCCTACTGATTTTGAGGTCAACATGTCAAAGGTCAAGATCACAGGGGCTTGTAACGTTTTTTTAAGGGCCAATTTGGGGCCAAAATTCGGCCCCATTCCCCTGCTAAAAACGTACATATTTTTACCCTATATTTACCTTAAAATTCCCCTCAGAATGTAAGCTTAATTTTGAAGAAAAAAAATTGACAAAAAATCGGACAAAAATTGATTAACATAAAGGAATTATCATAAACAATTTCAGCAAGTTTTTATCAAACGAAGTTATTGCATTATCTAAGGTATCATTTGTAGCAAAGCAATTGATTACTGTTTTATAACAAAGCAGAATATAAAAAAAGCACGAAATAATGCTTTTCTAAAAAAGAAATCCCCTATTGCCATATAATTCCCCAACAGAAGGGCCCCGCCACCTTTCCCCCAGAGGTGAAAAAAAACACTGGATTTTAGAAACACCTCACTCTAGCAAACTGTACAACACCTTTAAAGAGTTCACCATAACTAATTACATGAAGCACACCTACTGTAATTACCCGAAGTATTGGGACACCCCAAATATTGGGACACCCCTATTTTTGGGGAATATAATTATTTTTCGTGTCCCTTAATATTGCGACATATTTGAAATTTGAATTTTTAGTGTCCCTAAATATTGGGACATCAAAATATTACTTTATGTTGTAACTGTATAAAACCTTCCATACCCTGCAAGTACACTGGTTGCGCAGCAACTTGTGACACGGTATATTGTGATTGCTTATCAATACACCATTATTGACACCATCAGGGGCCTGTTTAATTGACCCACGGTGCAAACTGGGTACTGTACTGGCGCCTGGTCTTTTCAATTACTAGTAAGCTTCTCCATTAAGTTCACAGCAACAAAATAGTTGATCTAAACATCAGTCTATTAACATACATTCCCAGAGCAACAGATAAGGATTCAGTCAGAATTGGGTATTACCCCATCATATTTTTAATCATTGAGCACTGAAAAAAAATATTCGAGTACTCTAAATTATGTTACCCCATTAGAATAAAAATAATTGAGTATTAGACGAAGTTTATCTCAAAATTTAGTAAAACAACCACAACGTACGCAAAGGATGAGTTTTTCTTTACTATAACACATGAACATAACCATTTCTCTTTTTACAACACTAAATCTGCATATTGTTCTCGACACATAAGTAACTAAACTCTGGATAAATTCTGAAAATATTTAATTTTGTTTGGTAAATAATGCTAACAGTTTTCAAGGTGAAGTCTGATTGCTAGACCCTTTTTTGACACAATATAAAACACTGCCACATAACATTTACTGTGATAAATTGTATTATTCTTGTCAATTTTGCCTCTGTGTTTTTGAGGCATAAGTGACGTCGAAAACAATCCATTATCAGTGTATGCGATTACCCTTGTGTGTCCCAAATTCGATGTAACCTCAAATTAATTTGACGATAGTTTGATATTTAGGAGATCTAATGCCAATGTGAAAAAATAATCTTACTGAATATTTCCACAGGTGGTTAGCGCGTGGCTATGATAATAATTGGTGAACACATCATTTTATCGACAAATAATCAAGAAATGATATATACATAAAACAAGGTATCCAACTCATACCCCTTCAGTCAATCACTTTACGCACCGAGTTTGCCGTTTTTCCCATTGGGTATTTTAATTGACTTTTGTTACTCATCAAATATATAATTAATTGCGTAATTTGGGTTTCAGAATTGCGTATTTACGCAAATACGCGCCTTATCAGTTGCTCTGCATGCCTTGTAATTTTTAAATATGTATAAATAAATATTTTAATATCTTATTATTTATTATTATTTTATTATCATTTATTATAAGTCATCAATTAATATCCCCAATGAATAAAATGTATTAAGCGGTACAAGACATCGATATATGCAGAATACACTGTATCATATATTTCCCAAAATTTTGGGACACAATTTCGGGAAATATTTGTTTGATGTCCCTTTTTTTATTGGGATAAGAAAAACAATAATTATTTTAAGGTGTCCCAAAACTTAGGGTAATTACGGTAATAACCCCGTCACACTGGACTGGCCTCTTTAATGCATTCTTCCGGTCATATGCAGAAAGACACCACAGGGACCCCCAAGGACGCTTCAGGCTGCGGCGACTACTCTGGACATGCTCAAAGTAAATGTCAAGGTCCTTACTGCTCGTACAACACATGGTTCCAGTCCAGCAGCAGCAGCAGACAAATGACCATTGAAAAGTTTTAATCCCGATTAAAAGTTTTAATCCCGGAGGGCAATGCCAAGAATAAATGAGGCAGGTTGTGGGAAAACCGGGCTTCATGCATGTGCGTAAAGTGTCGTACCGGATTAGCCTGTTCAGTCCGCACAGGCTAATCCGGGATGGCACTCTCCGCCTACAGTGGATTTATGTTTAGACGAGACTTTCTTGAAACAGAAAATACCATAAAAGCGGAAAGTGTCGTCCTGGATGTTCGGACTGCACAGGCTAATCCAGGACGACACTTTACGCACATGCATGCCCGGTTTTCCCACGACGCGCCTCATATTTAGTACTATGGCTTGATACCGGGTTCATTCAAACTGTTGAAACACATCGCTCAGGTTTCCATGCCACAATCCAAACATACTAAAGTATCCACATTTTACTTCATCTACAAATTATTTTCTACGCTGATTCGCGCTCTGTTAAATAGAACAGAATTGATTGTAGCGCTGAAATACATGTCTGGCCATCATTACGCACTTGATTTTGATTTTTTGTTTGAATTTTTTAATCAGTTTTATACACTTACATATTCCAAGGACACTCATCAACTTTCCCAGCTTTCCATGACAATGCTTGAAAATTCCATGATTTTGCCATGATAAAATCCAAATTATCAAGATTCCACGATTTTACAGAAAAAGTCAATTTTCCACGACGTTTCCAGATTCGTACAAACCCTGTCGAAGAAGTCAGTGTTGCAGCCTTTGCCGCTCTGCCCCACCCATGGTCCCTCGGCACCAGGTTGTGCAAATTAAATGCAAATCTTGATGAGTAGACACACAAACGAAATTGTCCAAAAAACTGCAGCATAATAAATGCAGCACAGACACTGTATGGTCGAAGTGCACTCGTCACGGTCAAGGTAAAGTCGTTGAAGACTCTTAAAGAAAGCAGTGTGGTCACCATTGTTTAGTGTTTTCCAAAATATACCCGTTTGGGTTCAGTAAGGATGCCAGTCTGGGACCCGTCTTATAAAACATCTTAGGGCATATTTACACTACGATACAATTTTCAAAGAAGCATAAATGCAAAGCACCAACATCTATGATTACTTTATTTCAGTAATTCAATTCATTTCCTCGGTATCTTTCACATGTCCTTTATTTCAGGAACATACTGATAATAAATGTGTATTTTTTAAACTACAAAATTCAGTCGTAACTTAAACTTGTCGTAAGACCTTTGATAAGACTGGGCCCTGGTGAGATGGAGGTATAACATGTATAACATACATAAGACAGGGCCCTGGTGAGATGGAGGTATAACATGTATAACATACATAAGACTGGGCCCTGGCTAAGATGGAGGTATAACATGTATAACATACATAAGACTGGGCCCTGGCTAAGATGGAGGTATAACATGTATAACATACATAAGACTGGGTCCTGGCTAAGATGGAGGTATAACATGTATAACATAAATAAGACTGGGCCCTGGCTAAGATGGAGGTATAACATGTATAACATACATAAGACTGGGCCCTGGTGAGATGGAGGTATAACATGTATAACATACATAAGCACTATCAGTGTTCAAAATGTACACTTAAAAGGAAGAAATTAGCTGCAAGGAGGACTATTCACAAAAATGTGTTAGGGGAGGTTTTATCAACAATAGTGAAGTTGTTAGTCCGAGTAAACTGAACGTACACAATGACAATGGAAATGCAGCCGTACCTGTTCAGCCTGTATGCCCTCCTTCTTGATAGCCAGTAGGATTGCCTTGCACAGGATGCCGATATAGCCCGCTATAAAAACAGTGAAAACAACCTGATGAAAAACAAAGAAATGTGGCCAGAAGCTTATTTACTTGAGTTAAAAAGCAGAGCTGAGGTACTCAATTAACAATGAATTTGTGTTTTGACAATAAAATGTGAAGTAAAAGTACCTGATTTTTCCTCCAAATTTCCCTGACCAGCCTGTAATTTTCCCTTACATTTATTGTCAGGTTACCGGTACAATATGTGCTTACAGTGTTTATATATATGAGGCCATAATTTTCCCCTTTTCTAATCTTTTTTTTAAACTTTACTTGTTACTCAACACAAATAAACAATTTTTTATTGTTTTACTGCCAGAACAATCTTGTATTCTATATTTCACTTTTTTACTTAAATTTTTTATTTCTATTTTGGTCAAAATCCTTCATTTTTCTGAGAATTTTTTTTCTTCAAAATCATACAATTCCACGATTTTTTCCTGCTGATAATTGTTTTCACACATTTCCCCTGTTTCCACAGTTGGTGGCCACCCTGGAAACATGCCTACCAACGTCCTCAACAGCCATGTGGTGTTTGGCATAGCGGAAGAACTGGCGGGCAGCAGCAGGATTCGACTGGATCAGCATCAGGCAGCGGGTAAGTTTGACATCAGCTGGCAATGTCAAGGACAGTGGTCTGAGAGACAATCTTACCTAACAAAATTCATGATTGCTTTCCAACATATGACATGAACAATATAAATTTCCATATTTAAACTAAAATTTAAACTGAATAAAACACTTTCACTACACCTGCATGTTTAAATCCAAGTACATTCAATTTTACATGGAAATTTCTTTAAGTATTCTACTGTGGTACGAAGTAAATAATCAGATCTCTGTCGATAAACCAAAATAATAAGGTGCACAACTGACAATCATGAAACTGTAGATGTAAATTTAATAGACAAAATGTCGTAAAACTGAAGATATATAACCCTAGTATTGGAATCGTTTAACATGAATGTTTCGGCATGATTACCAGTGGCATCTTGAGGTACGAAGTTGGTGAAGATAAGTTTGACGATCCTCTTGTTGACAGGTTCCGAGTCGACAACAAGCCTGACTAAAAGATGCTCCAGTGGAACTATACTCCAGTACTGAAATACATGGGCAAGTAATGCCAGAGTTAACATTATTGGTCGTCTAACATGGAAAGGTACTATACTCCAGTACTGAAATACATGGACAAGTAATGCCAGAGTTAAACATTATTGGTCGTCTAACATGGAAAGGTACTAGACTCCAGTACTGAAATACATGGGCAAGTAATGCCAGAGTTAAACATTATTGGTCGTCTAACATGGAAAGGTACTATACTCCAGTACTGAAATACATGGACAAGTAATGCCAGAGTTAAACATTATTGGTCGTCTAACATGGAAAGGTACTATACTCCAGTACTGAAATACATGGGCAAGTAATGCCAGAGTTAAACATTATTGGTCGCCTAACATGGAAAGGTACTATACTCCAGTACTGAAATACATGGGCAAGTAATGCCAGAGTTAAACATTATTGGTCGTCTAACATGGAAAGGTACTATACTCCAGTACTGAAATACATGGGCAAGTAATGCCAGAGTTAAACATTATTGGTCGTCTAACATGGAAAGGTACTATACTCCAGTACTGAAATACATGGGCAAGTAATGCCAGAGTTAAACATTATTGGTCGCCTAACATGGAAAGGTACTATACTCCAGTACTGAAATACATGGGCAAGTAATGCCAGAGTTAAACATTATTGGTCGTCTAACATGGAAAGGTACTAGACTCCAGTACTGAAATACATGGGCAAGTAATGCCAGAGTTAAACATTATTGGTCGTCTACCATGGAAAGGTACTATACTCCAGTACTGAAATACATGGGCAAGTAATGCCAGAGTTAAACATTATTGGTCCTCTAACATGGAAAGGTACTATACTCCAGTACTGAAATACATGGGCAAGTAATGCCAGAGTTAAACATTATTGGTCGTCTAACATGGAAAGGTACTATACTCCAGTACTGAAATACATGGGCAAGTAATGCCAGAGTTAAACATTATTGGTCGTCTACCATGGAAAGGTACTATACTCCAGTACTGAAATACATGGGCAAGTAATGCCAGAGTTAAACATTATTGGTCGTCTAACATGGAAAGGTACTATACTCCAGTACTGAAATACATGGGCAAGTAATGCCAGAGTTAAACATTATTGGTCGTCTACCATGGAAAGGTACTATACTCCAGTACTGAAATACATGGGCAAGTAATGCCAGAGTTAAACATTATTGGTCGCCTAACATGGAAAGGTACTAGACTACAGTACTGAAATACATGGGCAAGTAATGCCAGAGTTAAACATTATTGGTCGTCTACCATGGAAAGGTACTATACTCCAGTACTGAAATACATGGACAAGTAATGCCAGAGTTAAACATTATTGGTCGTCTACCATGGAAAGGTACTATACTCCAGTACTGAAATACATGGACAAGTAATGCCAGAGTTAAACATTATTGGTCGTCTAACATGGAAAGGTACTATACTCCAGTACTGAAATACATGGGCAAGTAATGCCAGAGTTAAACATTATTGGTCGTCTAACATGGAAAGGTACTATACTCCAGTACTGAAATACATGGGCAAGTAATGCCAGAGTTAAACATTATTGGTCGTCTACCATGGAAAGGTACTATACTCCAGTACTGAAATACATGGGCAAGTAATGCCAGAGTTAAACATTATTGGTCGTCTAACATGGAAAGGTACTATACTCCAGTACTGAAATACATGGGCAAGTAATGCCAGAGTTAAACATTATTGGTCGCCTAACATGGAAAGGTACTATACTCCAGTACTGAAATACATGGACAAGTAATGCCAGAGTTAAACATTATTGGTCGTCTACCATGGAAAGGTACTATACTCCAGTACTGAAATACATGGGCAAGTAATGCCAGAGTTAAACATTATTGGTCGTCTAACATGGAAAGGTACTATACTCCAGTACTGAAATACATTGACAAGTAATGCCAGAGTTAAACATTATTGGTCGTCTAACATGGAAAGGTACTATACTCCAGTACTGAAATACATGGGCAAGTAATGCCAGAGTTAAACATTATTGGTCGTCTAACATGGAAAGGTACTATACTCCAGTACTGAAATACATGGACAAGTAATGCCAGAGTTAAACATTATTGGTCGTCTAACATGGAAAGGTACTAGACTCCAGTACTGAAATACATGGACAAGTAATGCCAGAGTTAAACATTATTGGTCGCCTACCATGGAAAGGTACTATACTCCAGTACTGAAATACATGGCCAAGTAATGCCAGAGTTAAACATTATTGGTCGTCTAACATGGAAAGGTACTAGACTCCAGTACTGAAATACATGGACAAGTAATGCCAGAGTTAAACATTATTGGTCGTCTAACATGGAAAGGTACTAGACTCCAGTACTGAAAAACATGGGCAAGTAATGCCAGAGTTAAACATTATTGGTCGCCTAACATGGAAAGGTACTATACTCCAGTACTGAAATACATGGGCAAGTAATGCCAGAGTTAAACATTATTGGTCGTCTACCATGGAAAGGTACTATACTCAAGTACTGAAATACATGGGCAAGTAATGCCAGAGTTAAACATTATTGGTCGTCTAACATGGAAAGGTACTAGACTCCAGTACTGAAATACATGGCAAGTAATGCCAGAGTTAAACATTATTGGTCGCCTAACATGGAAAGGTACTATACTCCAGTACTGAAATACATGGACAAGTAATGCCAGAGTTAAACATTATTGGTCGCCTAACATGGAAAGGTACTATACTCCAGTACTGAAATACATGGGCAAGTAATGCCAGAGTTAAACATTATTGGTCGTCTAACATGGAAAGGTACTATACTCCAGTACTGAAATACATGGGCAAGTAATGCCAGAGTTAAACATTATTGGTCGTCTACCATGGAAAGGTACTATACTCCAGTACTGAAATACATGGGCAAGTAATGCCAGAGTTAAACATTATTGGTCGTCTAACATGGAAAGGTACTATACTCCAGTACTGAAATACATGGGCAAGTAATGCCAGAGTTAAACATTATTGGTCGCCTAACATGGAAAGGTACTATACTCCAGTACTGAAATACATGGACAAGTAATGCCAGAGTTAAACATTATTGGTCGTCTACCATGGAAAGGTACTATACTCCAGTACTGAAATACATGGGCAAGTAATGCCAGAGTTAAACATTATTGGTCGCCTAACATGGAAAGGTACTAGACTACAGTACTGAAATACATGGGCAAGTAATGCCAGAGTTAAACATTATTGGTCGTCTACCATGGAAAGGTACTATACTCCAGTACTGAAATACATGGACAAGTAATGCCAGAGTTAAACATTATTGGTCGTCTAACATGGAAAGGTACTATACTCCAGTACTGAAATACATGGACAAGTAATGCCAGAGTTAAACATTATTGGTCGTCTAACATGGAAAGGTACTATACTCCAGTACTGAAATACATGGGCAAGTAATGCCAGAGTTAAACATTATTGGTCGTCTAACATGGAAAGGTACTATACTCCAGTACTGAAATACATGGGCAAGTAATGCCAGAGTTAAACATTATTGGTCGTCTACCATGGAAAGGTACTATACTCCAGTACTGAAATACATGGGCAAGTAATGCCAGAGTTAAACATTATTGGTCGTCTACCATGGAAAGGTACTATACTCCAGTACTGAAATACATGGGCAAGTAATGCCAGAGTTAAACATTATTGGTCGTCTAACATGGAAAGGTACTATACTCCAGTACTGAAATACATGGGCAAGTAATGCCCGAGTTAAACATTATTGGTCGTCTAACATGGAAAGGTACTTTTTTTTAACTTAAAACAACCTAAGCCAAAGCATGGTCATACTCTAGTATTGCATGCATTTTCAAGGACTTTTCAAGGGTAGAATTGTGATTTTCAAGGCAAATATTTTTACGTGTATAGACTTTAAAAACAACTTTGCAAGTGTCATCTATCAGCCACTTAAACATTTGGGACCAGTTTAGGTGTTATTTTACATCAAATTAACAGAAATGTTGAAGACAAAATATTATCTTAACAAAATAATCAGAAGCCTTCACTGTTAAAAACAAATAAGTGAAACACAACTACAGCACCAAAACATCAATGAATCAAACCAAGAATTGGATGGTTAGACTTACGGATATCTATAAATTAAGAAGCGATTCCTAACACTGCCAAATACATGAAAGTTGTCTTATATTCTCTACAAGTAACTAAACTTGCCCGCAATGGTACTCTGCCCAGGAACTTTGCACAAAACTGTGCATGTGAAATTTTAATTATATAATTATGATTAGACACTGTAAAGTCCACATGCGTCCACTATCACTTTGACAGCTTTGTCTTAGTTTAAAACTTGTATGGAGTCCACTTGCTTTGTGAAAAACATGCCATCATTTGCAAATGGCACAGTAAGCTCAACATTTTTTTTTTACATTTTCGACTACTATGCGTCTGTTGTCTACTTTTATGTGATGACCGTGCACTTTCGCCCATGTAGAAAAATTAATCGTTTTAACAGAACATTGATAATTTGCTTGACTTCAATTCAATTCAATCTTTATATCTTTTATATCGCAATAAACACTGAACTGATTTCAACCAACTTTAGTTCTGTTTGAATGAACACTTGTTTTCCGTGTTTACGCATCAAGATAATTTTCACTGGGTGCCGCCATTTGCAATTATGACGTAGTACACCATGCCTTGATTTGTACCCAAATTATAATGTACCTACAGCGTCTTCATACTTCCGCGTAGACAAACTTTTTTGGGGGGGAAAAAAAAACTCAACGATCGTCTTGTATTTTTTCTTGTACTTATACTTCTATTATGGCAAATGTTAATTCAAGCTTGTTTTTAGAAATTCAAGGACTTAGTGTCGAATTCAAGTACCATTTTGACATTTTTTCAAGGCTATACCCAATTTCAGGACTTTTCAAGAGCAACTACGTTTTTAAGGACTTTTCAAGACCGGTGCGAACCCTGAAAAGTAACAAAAGCCATCTCAGGACACCACGCTCGACTATTCATACCTCTTTGTCAGTTATGGGCCTTGGTCAGTGACCCAAAAAAATGACCCCTGAAGACATGTGTGAAGTTTGAATTGAATATCTATAGTAGTTACAGAGATATGTACTGTAGAATGCTTTAAATTTGAGAGCACAAATTTTCGCGTTTCTGTCCCAAAATGATCCTTTTTTTTAAATGTGCGTGTTCTTGAATTCGCATCATCGTCATGACGCAAAAAATAATGTGTTATACTGCTTACGTTATTGTACCAAGCGGTTACTAGTAGTACCGTGACAGTTGCCAGTAAGTCGATAATTGCTTTAATGCAAGTGTTTTTGTTACAACCAATCGTGAAAAACGACAACGCACAGTAACAATTGACTGTTTTCACACATTTACCAACCAATGCAGTTGATATAAATTGCTTAAAATAACATAATGGGACTTACTACCATATGGTACATTACGAGGTAAAAGTAGCATATTTTCGATTTTTAACATTCGGACATACACATTTATTCACGCTGGTTTTGAATTTGCGAGGAAATAAAATTGTGAATATTAGCAAAAATAAAGCCCACTCAAATAAAACCAGTTCTACAGTATTTGGACGCAAACTTTAACCTCAATATTTCCAAGTACAAAAAGGGGCTTAATTCTGCTAAAATGCTGGTCACAGTTATGGGCCTTGGCCTGTGAACTTATATAATGACCCTGAAGACATGAGTGAAGTTTTAATTGAATATCTGTAGTAGACATAGAGATATGAACTTGCTGCACGCAAATCTTAACTAGAGCATTCCACCGACGCCGACGCATGGGTTCGAAGAATAGCACTGACATATGGTGATAAGTCGAGCAAAAAATCCATTCCTGGCCACAAGGTCTCATAATATGCTAATTTTTACTAGCCTAGAATACTTATTAGGCGTAATTTTTTTTTGTTTGTTTCAGGAGCCCGACCTACTCTAAAAAAATGCCCCGACCCAAGAACATTTTATAGAGTTTGTCAGATATGTTTTTGTTTAATTCACCTTTTTCCAATAATTAAATGTTTTTTTTTATAAATAAGTGTTTTGATTTCATAGCATCCACTACAAAACAATGTTTACGGATACAGTAGATTCCGCTTAATTGAATAGCCCATTTGTCCGTCCGAATATTCAAATACCCGGAGTATTCATATATGCGGAATCAGTCATATTTCAATTATTTCAATGTTTTAGATATGTTATGATCTTATTTAATCCATTTTGATGATATAATGTCAAACCTGTTACGTAACAAAATGTTTCATACTTCAGAATGCTAATAAATATGCAGAAAAGCGTTCATAGATGTTTGTTATCCATTATACGGTGCATTTGAAAAATAATTCACTTGTAATAATCACTAACAGGCTACATTGCTTTCTAGATGTGTATGCGCTGTACTTGACCCGCAAATTACACCTATTAGTCACGTGACATTCAACAGACGCTGCATTCATGCGTGGTGTGAAATGATAACAAAGGCGGTCATAGAAGCGTGACTGTCAAAACTTGCAATATGATACGTATCCTCAGAGATTATGAGATTATCGAGCGGACTATACGCCTACAACTGATAATTGGCTATTCAATTAACCGGACGACACCATATTTTCTATCAGATTAGGCGGTGTTTTTACAATGGGAATGAATGCAAACGGTTTGGTGTTTTCAATCTTTATTCAATTAAGCGAAATATTCAATTATCCGATATTCAATTAAGTGGAATCTACTGTATTACCAATATGTTTTGAATATTCATTTAGTTAATGAATCTTAAAGTTAACCATTTACCAAATAGAAAAAATTCATTAAAAAAAATTTATCCCTACCTACCTACCCTAATTTTTTAGGGCATGTAACCTGAAACAGAATTATTTTTTTTTACTCCTTACTGGCTAATAAAAAATAAGTTAGCATGAAAGTCGAAACTGACTTTTTATCAGCCATGAGGCCAGTGTGGCGATTAATTTACCACGACCTTGTACAGTTTGACTGGCTTTGTCCGAGGTCTGAAAGACCTTCCAAGACACTGAATTATATGACCCAAGTGTCCGAGGTCTGAAAGACCTTCCAAGACACTGAATTATATGACCCAAGTGTCCGAGGACTGAAAGACCTTCCAAGACACTGAATTATATGACCCAAGTGTCCGAGGTCTGAAAGACCTTCCAAGACACTGAATTATATGACCCAAGTGTCCGAGGTGATTTGCTTAAAACTTTAACGGACAATTAAGCTAACAGCCATTAAAACTTAAATGAATATTCATATATGTAAATCAAACATAACAATTTTAAACAGAAATTTCATAATGGGTTTATTTTATATAAATATTATGCTGGAATAATTTTATAATGTTTGATAAACAAGTTGCTCCTAATATTAAAGTTATTTACATCTAAAGTAAACAGCTTAATTAGCCATTAAAAGTTTTGAACAACTGGGCCTTGTCAATGCTTGTGATTTACAGTCAATGAAATGAGGCGCATCGTGGGAAAACCGGACCTAATGTGTGTAAAGTGTCATTCCGAATTAGCCTGTGCAGTTGGCACAGGCTAATCCGGGCCGGCACTTTCCGCTTTTATGGTATTTTCTGTTTCAAGGAAGTCTCTTATAAACATAAATCCACTGTAGGCGGAAAGTGCCATCCTGGATTAGCCTGTGCGGACTGCACAGGCTAATCCGGAACGACACTTTACACACGTGCATTAAGTCCGGTTTTCCCACGACGCGTCTCAAATCAGTCTTTGCAATAATTTTTGGAAAGGACCTGTCTGTTCTGGCCTACACTGGATCCGTTACCTTGATAGGTCGGAGAGTTTTCACTTTGAGCAGCAGATTCAGCATGGCGATGCGAACACCTTCGGAAACGTCATGGAAATGGTTGGATATCTCCGGCAGTAGCGGCTTCAGAAAACAGTGGCACAGCGGGTTGTCCAACAACAGGTTCAAACCCTGGAATATTAGTAGCCAAATCATATTAACAAAACCATGTTAAGCGTCAAAATGTATGTTCAGTACTCCATTGACACAGACATTGTCAGTGTCGAGTACAAGAGCAAACTTGTGTCTCTAGGGCAAGTTGTGCAAGTTGATTCCCAATACCCACCAGCACAGTATTTAAAACTATATTCTGACTTGAATGTCAGTACAATAATAAATGGAACAAGTTGTTTTAGGGTTTATTTATTGCAACTTATTGTTTTTACATCCTTTTTGACAGTTTTTAATGAAAGTGGTAAAATTCCAAATTGGGCTGAAAACGACGTTAGTTTTCCCAATTTGACTGGTACCGGTATCATTCCCAAAGTGGTGAGAAAAATGCTGTTCAGTAAATGTCACACTAATTTGTGTTGACAGAAACCTGTATGATAATCTTAAACAAATATGTGGTGCGTCGTGAGAAAACTGGACTTAATGCACATGCGTAAAGTGTCGTCCCGGATTAGCCTGTGCAGTCCGCACAGGCTAATCCGGGACGGCACTTTCCGCTTGTATGGTATTTTCTGTTTCAAGGAAGTCTCTTCTAAACATAAATCCACTGTAGGCGGAAAGTGCCGTCCTGGATTAGCCTGTGCGGACTGCACAGGCTAATCCGGGACGACACTACGCACATCCATTAAGACCGGTTTTCTCACGACGCGCCACATATGTAGTGTTTACTTTTTAACGATAAATATCAGTCTATGTATTTTTTCCAAAAATTGTGATTTTCAGTGATCTTTTTTCCACCAAAAGTCAGCTAAGAAAATGTCACTTAAATTTCGTTGACTTTAACCACTGGCCTTTCTGTACGAAATCATAGAATTGTTTCATTTGTTCTGCCCCTTACTATACCTTGATGACACTCTCCCTGACATCTGAAGAGCTGCTGTCGTTCAGCATGTCCTGTATGAGCTTAAATGTGAGATTCTTCAGCGTGTCGGTCGGGATCATCTCCCAGAAGTCGTGCATGACACGGAACACCCCAAGCGCCGAGAGGCTGCGGACTGCTGGCATCGGGTCGTCCAACAGCTCCTGAGTATATACCAGTGTTCGAAATAAGCACAAGTCCACAAACCCTGAACTGGTATTTTTGGTATCTCTTAAACCAGGCTTGCTCTTATTGTCATTTAAAACATAGCAGTATTGCAGTCCGCACAGGTTAATCCGGGACAACACTTTACGACTACCGTGGACTTATGTTTAGAAGAGACTTCCTTGAAACAGAAAATACTATACAAGGGGGCCAAGACGGCCCTAGGTCGCTCACCTGATTGTAAAGCATCATAATGGCTTTTAACAAAAAGATTGTTTAAGATTTCAATATAGACATATAAGGAAAACTGTTCCGCCATTATTTTTAATGAATCAGAATGATTTCCAGGAATTTGGTAGACGGTCACCCAAGGAACATGTATGTGAAATTATTTTGAAATTTAGCCAGTGGTTTCAGACAAGAAGATTTTTAACGTTTGCAATATAGCCATATAAGGAAAACTGCCCCGCCCCCTGGTGGCAATGTTTTTTAACAAATCAAAATGATTTCAAGGAATTTGGCAGAGGGTCACCCAAGGAATATTTCTGTGAAATTATTTTGAAATCCAGCCAGTGGTTTCAGACTATAAGATTTTAAAAGTTTTCAATATAGCCATGTAAGGAAAACTGCCCCGCCCCCTGGCATCCATGTTTTTTAACGTATCAAAATGATTTGAGGAATTTGGTAGAGGGTCACCCAAGGAGCATTTTTATGAAATTATTTTGAAATCCAGCCAGTGGTTCCTGACTAGAAGATTTTTAAAGTTTCAATTTATCCATATAAAGGAAACTGCCCCACCCCCTGGCAGCCGTGTTTTTTAACAAATCAAAATGATTTAAAGGAATTTGGTAGAGGGTCACCCAAGGACCAATTCTGTGAAATTATTTTGAAATCCAGCCAGTGGTTTCAGACTAGAATATTTTTAAAGTTTTCAATATAGTTATAGAAGGAAAACTGCCCCCCCCCCCCCCCCATGTTTTTTAACGAATCAAAATAACTGGTGGCCATGTTTTTTAACAAATCAAAATGACTTGAAGGAATTTAATAGAGGGTCACCCAAGGAGCATGTCTGTGAAAACTATTTTCAAATCCAGACAGTGGTTTCTGACAAGAAGATTTTTTAAGTTTTCCAGGTTTTAAGCTTTTGATTGCTATGACAACTAGAGTTTTCAATATATTTTAACAAGAGTGCCATTGTCACAAAGATACGCCCGTCAAAGAAGCTTTTGTGGGGTTAAGATTCAAGACTAAAGAAAAACTATTTAAAAACTAATAAGGTAGTCATGGTACTCGTGCATCTAATTTATCTCCAAAACCTCTCTCTAAGTGGTGAGTTGAGGTGCCAAAACTAATCCATATATATTCTTAAATCTATAATCAAGACGCCAAAATAAACAAGAAACGTAGAAATTACTCGAAAACCAAATTTTTCAAATCAAAATGCATTAGTCAGAACAATTATTATGTTTTTGAAATTGTGAACTTGACCCCAGACCCCACCCAACCCATATGCACATATAAAGTTTCATTAAAATATCTCAATGTCTTCTCAAGCTATTGAGAAGAAACTTTTTTGTCTATTTTTAGTAACGGTGACCTTGACCCCATCGACCCTATATGCAATTCCAAGCGAGGTCTAGATAGAAGATATCGATGTATGAAGTTTCATTAAATCATCTCAATGTGTTCTCTAGATATTGAGCGGAATTTTTTATTTTTATTTTAAGTAAAAGTGACATTGACCCCATCCACCCTATATGCAATCCCAAGCGAGGTCTTACTATAATCTATGTATGAAGTTTCATTAAAATATCTCCATGTGTTCTCAAGTTATTGAGCGGAAACCGTTTTTCCATTTTTAGTAATGGTGACCTTGACACCACCCATCCCATATGCAATCCCAAGTGAAGTCTTGATATAAGGTATCTATTTATGAAGTTTCATTATAATATCTCAATTCGTTCTCAAGTATTTAAGCAGAAACCGTTTTTCTATTTTTAGTAACAGTAACCTTGACCTTCAGCCAACCCACCCTATATGCAATCCCAAGTGAGGTCTCGATATAAGGTATCTATGTATTAAGTTTCATTAAAATATCTCACTGCGTTCTCAAGTTATTGAGGTGAAACCATTATTCTATTTTTAGTAGCAATGACCTTGACCTTGACAGCACCCACCCCATAGGCAATCCAAAGCAAGGTTTTGCAATAAGGTATCTATGTATAGAGTTTCATTACAATAGCTCAGTTCGTTCTCGAGTTAAAGACATAAGTGAAAAGTTGACGCTGCCACTAGGCCTTTGACCTTAAATTGTGACCTTGACCTAGGACCTAGGGACCTGGTTCTAGCGAGAGACTCTACATCTCACCATGCTTGTCACTTCTGCCAAATTATTTGAAAATCCATCCATGCTGGACGAAGATATGCTCTGGATTAAGTGTTAAGGATTGATGTCAATATTTCACCTTTGACCTTGAATTGTGACCTTCACCTTGGACCTAAGGATCTGGTTCTTGTGCACGACACTCCGCATCACCATGCTTGTCACTTCTGCCAAGTTATTTGAAAATCCATCCATGCTGGACAAAGATATGCTCCAGACAAAGTGTTTATGATTGATTTCTTAAATTGGACCTTGAATTTTGACCTTGACCTTGGACCAAGGGACCTGGTTCTTGCTCGCGACGATCCGTCTCACCATGCTTGTCACTTCTGCCAGGTTATTTGAAAATCCATCTATGGACAAAGATATGGTCCGGACAAAGTGTTTAGGACTGATTTCTTAATTGTGATCTTTGACATTGAATTGTGACCTTGACCTTGGACCTAGGGACCTGGTTCTTGTGCGCGACACTCCGTCTCACTATGCTTGTCACTTCGGCTACGTTATTAAAAAATCCATCCATGCATGACAAAGATATGCTCCGGACAATGTGGTATGGATTGATTTCTTATATTTGACCTTTGACCTTGAATTGAGACCTTGACCTTGGACCTAGGGACCTGGTTCTTGCGCGCAACACTCCGTCTTATCATGCTTATCACTTCTGCTAAGTTATTTGAAAATCCATCCATGCTGAACAAAGTTATGCTCCGGACAAAAATGTGGTATGGATTGATTTTTTTATATTTGACCTTTGACCTTTAATTGTGACTTTGACCTTGGACCTGGTTCTTGCGCGCGACACTCCGTCTCATCAGGCTTATCACTTCTGCCAAGTTATTAAAAAAAATCCATCCAGGCTGGACAAAGTTATGCTCCAGACAAAGATCTTCCGCCGTCCAACCGCCCACTCGGGCGTTCACATAAAACGGCTGTTTTTCACACGGGCGTATAATAAATTAAAGGAATTTGGTTAAGGACCATCCCAGAAATATTCCTGCCAAGTTTGGTTGAAATTCGCCTAGTGGTTTGAGAGAAGAAGTTGATTGAAGTAAAATGTTGACGCCCCACACAGACTGACCACAAATACTCACCCTTGAGCACTTCGTGCTCAGGTGAGCTAAAAAGCGAAACTGTCGTCCTGGATTAGCCTGAGCGGATTGCACAGGCTGATCCAGGATGACACTTTACGCAGATGCATTCAGCCAGGTTTTCCCTCGACATGCCTCATATTTAGCCAAAATTTTCACTCACAGATCAAACTACAATTTTTCTGGGTCAAATTGTAATGCCCAAGAGTCATCCAAACATATTACTAACAAATCCTACTGAAGCAATCAAGTTTCTAATTTTAAACATAAAATGGTTGGTCATATCAAACCACTTATTTCTGGAAACTGAATATGCAACGTAAACATAATATTATGCTAAAATATGTGAACAAAAATGACTTCAAAAGTAGGTAATTCTAGTTCTAGTGTAACATAAATAATTAGTGATACAGTATGTCCCGTACATTTTTGTGGATAGGACGCCCAACGTATAAGCACACCTAAAAATTCAGATCCTAATTTGTGGGGAAAAAATATATACGATTTGAAAGCTTTTACACATCAAAATCGTAAATTTGCCGTCCATTGTTTACTGACACTGAAAATATTTTTGTCTTGAAAATCGCAACGCGGATACATTACACTAGATGTGTTTTTACAGTATAGAGAGGTGTTGAGAAGTTTCAAGTGTCAACACCTTTAATAACACCATAAGCGCTAATTGTCTGTTTGACAAACGTGGTCATTTTTGCAAGTATCATCAATGACACCATCCTTTTTGTTTGCAGAGCAGTATAAAAGGTGTGAAGCAGTTTGTCAGGTGGTGTTTACACTACGGTTCATTTAACCCTGGTTCTTATTTGCTTATGTAATATGTTTTATTGCAAATATATTTCGTAAAAATAAGAAATAAGAATATAAAACACACAAAATCAAAATAAGAAATATATATTATATAATTCTATATTTTTAAAAGATCCCAATATAAAACAGCGCAAAATGTATCAGGTACGAATACTTGCTTATATAAGCGTCTTAGTGACGTCAATCAAGTGTCTATTCAAAATGGCGGCCAAAACACCACAGATGATATTTATAATAGAAAAAATAGGAGTTTTTGCCTATATAAGTGCAGTGTATAAGACGCACCGAAAAAATGCTACAAATTTTGGCTGAAAAAAAGTGTGGCTTATACGCGAGAAATAACGGTAAATAGACACGTGTATGACTAAACACCGAAACCCCCCCCAAAACACACGGAAACCTACTTAAATGAACGAAAACCTGTAGAACCCCAAATAAACACATGAATCTCAAAAGTGAAAACCCACTGAAACCTACAAAAACCTACATAAACTTACGCGAAAACCCACTTCAACCAATGGAAATCCGCGAAAACATGGAGACATACGAAACCCAATGAAAACTTTGGAATTGTGAGCAATATGCAGGTTTTCGCCATTTTCGTAGGTTTTCGTTATTTTAAGTACGTTTACGTTGCTTTTCGTAGGTTTCAACAGTTTAGATTAGGTTTTCGAGCGGTATTCGTTTTATTTTAAGTACGTTGTCGTGCGTTTTCGTGGGTTTTTGGTCATTCCGAATAGACACTATTGTTTTTTTCAGTGTAAACATACATGTACAAGTCACATCATTATTTACAAACTTATGGATGAATGATATGAAGTTGAGAGTTAGTTGTTACAGATTTAAGAATTATTTAAATCATTTGGAAATATAAACTTTTTGTGTATTGGGGTTTGAAGTTAAACAGGACCCACTCAAAGAAGGAAATCAATCGTTTATAACGTCCAAAATCCAAACCTGAAGCAGATCAAACTGTTTTTGGAGGAAAGCATCTGTTTCCTGTACATTTGCCTCAGCTCCCCGCAGCGGGAACACATCAAAGAACAGGGCCGCGGTGTTGGCTCGGACACTACTGTTTGCTACCTGTGAAATACAGCAACAGCCCTGACTCGTAGCTCCTATTCAAGAAAGGCTGACTCAAATGTCTGTATTTTTGTAGGATGGGATAATCTCAAATTCAAAGATAAATACGTCTATCAAATAACTATAATTTACAACAATTTCTTTTTTTGTCAGGCCTTAAATGGTTTTTAGCAGGATTTTGCCTATGAAAATGACTATTGAATTACCTTTATTTCTATATTTACATATTTATCCACAGTTTGTTTTTTTTGTAGTTGGTACTTCTGTCTAACACTCTCTAACAAACTCAAGAAATTGTGTTACATAAGGTGAAATTTGCATTTTTTTTTTCTAGATTTACATATTTATCTAGTTTTGTTTATTGTAGTTGGTACTTCTGTTAAACACTTTCTTTAACAAACACACGAAACTGTGTTACATAAGGTGAACATTCTAATAAGAAAATTATAAATTACATAAAGGGTAAGTCAACTTCTTATGCTCAAGTTACAATGACGCAATTGGAAGTCAACTAATCTACTCAATTTCTTTTTATTTCATCATTTTTTATATTTGCACTTCTTAAATTTAACAAGGCAGTCGAACGGACAGCTATATCCCCCACCGTGATCTTCATTAGATTTTAAAGGTGATTTGAAGTATCACACTGACCTTAATCTAGCACAGTTGGACCAGATATGAAAGTACAGTTTCAGAAATTTAGATATGGAGCTGACGCTAAAATGGAGGCTCAAACATTTGACCTTCAAGTGTGACCTTGACGTGGCGTGACTGCCTCATGCCCTCTGCACATTGCCTCAATGTGATAAACATTTGAGGCAAGTTTCAAGAAAATCCTTTAAAGGGCACAGGAGATATAGAACGGACATGAAAAAACAGGCTAAAACATTCAACCATCAAGTGTGACCTTGACCTTGAGTTGGCGTGACTGGCTTATGCCTTCTGCACATGGTCTCAATGAGCAAAACATTTGAGCAAAGTTTCATGAAAATCCTTCAAAGGGTATAGGGAATATGGAGCAGACACGAAAAACAGACACGAAAATGGAGGCTCAAACATTTCACCTTCAAGTGTGACCTTGACCTTGAGCTGGCGTGAAAGGCCCATTCCTTCTGCACATCGTCTCAATGACCTTAACATTTGAGCCAAGTTTCATGAAATTCCTTCAAAAGGCAAAGGAGATATGGAGCGGACACGAAATGGAGGCTCAAATATTTGACCTTCAAGTGTGACCTTGCCCTTGAGCCGGCGTGACTGAATCATGCCTTCTGCACATCGTCTCAATGACCTTAACATTCGAGCCAAGTTTAATGACAATCCTTCAAAGGGTATAGGAGATACATGTATGGAGCGGACACAAAAATGTTACGGACAGACGGACGGTGGAAGGGCATTCCTATAACCCCCCTCCTGCTTCGCGGCGGGGGTTTAATAAAACAAGAGAGCAAAATGGCCCTGGGTCGCTCACCTGAGTTTCATTAGTCGAACAATTTTCCATGTGTTAGATTTTTATGGATATACTGATACAGACTGATGGAAATGTGGCCTTAATCATCATTGTTTGAAAAACTTAAGTGACAACAGACATTCAAAATTACATATTGAAATTGAAGCTTTTTCTTCAATTTGACCTAGTGACTTAGTTTTCGACCCCACATGAACCAGATTTGAGATCATTGGGACAAATGTTCAGACCAAGATTCATGAAGATTGGGCAAAAAAATGTGACTTTTAGAGTGTTCACAAGCTTTTCCTATAGCCCTATAAGGAAAACTGCCCCCCCCAGGCGGCCATGTTTTTCACCCGACCTGAAACATTTTTGAACTCGGCCGAGATATCATCAGAACATAGGTTCTGAGCAAGCTTCATGTTGATTGGGCAAAAAATGTGACATCTAGAGTGTTCACATTTTTTCCTATAGCCATATAAGGAAAACTGCCCCCCCCCCATCCTGGCGGCCATGTTTTTCAACAGACCGAAAACATTTTCGAACACGGCCGAGATATCATAAAAACAAATGTTCTGAGCAAGTTTCATGTTGATTAGGCAAAAAATGTGACTTCTAGAGTGTTCACAAGCTTTTTCTAAAGCCATTTAAGGAAAACTGCCCCGCCCCCTGGCGGCCATGTTTTTCAATGGAGCGAAACCATTTTCGAACTCGGCCGAGATATAACAACAAAGGTTCTGAGCAAGTTTCATGTTGATTAGGCAAAAAATATCACTTCTAGAGTGTTCACAAGCTTTTTCTACCGCCATATAAGGAAAACGTTGCAATCAGGTGAGCTAAAATAAATATTCCAACAAGGCTTGTCACAGGATGTGACATATGCCCCCGAAGCATATGCTTGTCAGAGGAAGACAAAACAATGTCAGAGTACAATATTATGCCCTGGACAAATAACTTGAAATTTCATCAACACAGCTGCTTGTTGTTGTTACACACTGCCTCATAATGATCTTCATTCCCACTAAGTTATTACATTCCTTACATGTTGGCAAAAATGATGCTTCCTACAAAAAGTTCATTCTAATATTTGACCTTTTAAGTGTAACCTTGGACCCACAGACCTTGACCGAAAATAATCTGAAGTAATATTAAAATCCTTCAAGGCTTTTGGTAGTTATAGAGCAGAAAGAAAATTCCTTGACATTTGACCTTGAATTGTGACCTTGACCTTTGACTGAGGACCATGGCAGCTGTACACGACACATCACCTAGTCATGGGAAATAATAATCTAGTAATATTAAAATCCTTCCAAACATTTAGAAGTTATGGTGGAAAAACAGAAATCCTTGACCTTTGACCTTAAAATGGTGACCTTGACCTTTGACAAACGAGCATGGGAGTTGTATGCGACACACTGTCTGGTCATAGAGAATAATAAACTGAAGTAACCTTTAAATCTCTCCAGACGTTTAGAAGTTATGAAGTGGAAACAAAAATAATTGAACTTTGACCTTGAATTGTGACCTTTACCTTTGACCGACCATCATGGGAGTTGTACGCCACAAATTGTCTGGTCATGGGGAATAATAATCTGAAGTTATATTAAAATACTTCCAGGCGTTAAGAAGTTACAGAGCGGAAACAAAAATTCATAACCTTAGACCTTAAATTGTGACCTTGACCTTTGACCGACGAGCATTGGAGTTGTATGTGACACATCGTCTGGTCATGGGGAATAATAATCTGAAGTTATATTAAATCCATCCAGGCATTTAGAAGTTATGGACCGGAAACGAAAATTCATGACCTTTGACCTTGAATTGTGACCTTGACCTTTGACCGACGAGTATGGGAGTTGCACGCAACACATCGTCTGGTCATGTGGAATAATACAAGTTATATTAAAATCCATCCAGGCGATTAGAAGTTATGGTGCAGAAACAAAAATTCGAGACCTTTGACCTTGACCTTTGACGGACGAGCATGGGAGTTGTACACGACACATCGTCTAGTCATGGGGAATAATAATATGAAGTTATATTAAAATCCATCCAGGCATTAAAAAGTTACAGAGCGAAAACAAAGTCTGGACGGCGGACCCACCCACCCTCACACGCACGCACACACACACCTACAGACGGACAGTGCAACTACTATATGCCCTCCTTTGGGGGCATAATAAACAAGAGCTGTCGGAGGACAGCGCGCTCGACTTTTCTTGTGCTTGTCAGAGTTACTGGCATTTTTTTTCTAAAACAAGAAATCTTTAAATTCCATTAAACCTAATTTTTCTAACGAAATGCATTAAAGTCAGCACATCAATAAAAATTTTAGTACAAGTGACCTTGACCCCACCCACCCCATATGCAATCCCAAGCGAGCTCTCGATATAAGGTATTTATGTATGAAGTTTCATTAAAATATCTCGATGCATTCCCAAGTTATGTAATGGGAAACCGTTTTTATATTTTTAGTAACAAGTTATTGAACGGAAACAGTTTTTCTAATTTTTAGTAACAGTGACCTTGACCCCATCCACCCTATATGCAATCCCAAGCGAGGTCTTAATATAAGGTGTCTGTGTATAAAGTTTCATTAAAATATCTCAATGCATTCTCAAGTTATTGAGCAGAAACCATTTTTCTATTTTAGTAACAGTGACCTTGACATTGACCCACTATGCAATCCCAAGAGAGGTCTCGATATAAGGTATGTATGTATTAAGTTTCATTAAAAAATCTCAATTTGTTCTCAAGTTATTGAGCGGAAACAGTTTTTCTATTTTTAGTAACATTGACCTTGACCTCACCCACCCCATATGCAATCACAAGCGAGGTCTCGATATAAGGTATGCATGTATAAAGTTTCATTAAAATATCTCAATGCATTCTAAAGTTATTGAGCGGAAACCGTTTTTCTATTTTTAGTAACAGTGACCTTGAACCCACCCACCCCATATGCAATCCCAAGCGAGGTCTCAATATAAGGTATGCATGTATAAAGTTTCATTAAAATATCTCAATGCATTCTCAAGTTATTGAGCAGAAACCGTTTTTATATTTTTAGTAACAGTTACCTTGACCCCACCCATGATATATGCATTCCCAAGCGAGGTCTCGATATAAGGTATTCATATATAAAGTTTCATTAAAATATCTCAATGCTTTCTCAAGTTATTGAGCGGAAACCGTTTTTCTTTTTTTAGTAACAGTGACCTTGACCCCACCCAACCCATTTGCAATTCCAAGCGAGGTCTCGATATATGGTATCTATGTATTAAGTTTCATTAAAATATCTCAATGCGTTCTCAAGTTATTGAGCGGAAACCATTTTTCTATTTATAGTAACAGTGACCTTGACTCCACCCACCCCATATGCAAACCCAAGTGAGGTCTCGCTATAAGGTATCTATGTTTGCATTTTCATTACAATAGCTTAATCCGTTCTTGAGTTAGGGAGTGGAAACGAAAAGTTGAGAAACTAGCTTACCGAAAAACTTTAACCTGTCCATATAGCTTATATGTAAAATTTCTAAGTGTAAAGAGGCCCATAATTTTGACAAATTTCAAACTAGAGTTATCAAAATTGGCCCATGAGTTCATTTTAATATAGGGATTAAGTATTGTAAGTTTAAATGAAATCCCTTAAGCCATTCCTGAGAAACCAGCTTACCGAAAAACTTTAACCTGTCCATATAGCTTATGAAAAATTTCTAAGTGTAAAAAGGCCCATAATTTTTTCAAATTTCAAACTAGAGTTACCACACTTGGCCTATAGGTTCATTTTAATGTTGGTAGCTTACCGAAAAACTTTAACCTAGCTCGGACGCTGACGCCAAGGCCGACGCCGGGCCGAGTAGAATAGCTTGCCTACTTATACATACATAAGCCATTAAAGACCTACACATTGCAATAAATGTGTGACATACCCTTCGAGACCTCCAAATGATTTGGGCATACAGGTTACACAGCATGTCATCCACTTACCCTTAGAGACCTCCACATGATTGGGGCATACAGGTTACACAACATGTCATCCACCCCTTTCTGTTTCTTCTGCCCATGGATGAAACTGAGCAGCTAAAATACGACGGCAATCGCATTGAATTAGAGGTAAAGTGTACAACGTATGTGCAAATGTTGATGTTTGATATCTAATTAAATCAAGTACCAGAACCTTACACTGTACATCTGCCATACAGTTGACTCCCATGCCCCAAACTTGCTTGTCTCAAATTTCTCGTTGACTCGAAGTTTCTTCGAGGGACCGACATTTTATTGCTATTTATTCATTCTGTCATTTGGCTCGAAGTTGCAGGGCAAAATTATGGTGTACCACAAAAGAGTCCAGAGGACCCATAGTTTTTTCTACTTTATTAAATGTAGAAAAGATTTGATTATGTGAATCGCTATTTTACAAACATGCAATTTTACAAACAATTATCAAGGTCCCATAACATTTTATAATGTTTGAAACAGACGTGACTTAAAGAATCGCCGACTGTCAATTGTTTTTACATATCTATGTATGACAATTGTTGTATCACTCCTGCATACTTGCAGGACTTGTTTATTTTGACATGAAGTGAGAATAACATAATGTCCAGTGGTATGGTAGAATATAAATATTATATTCCCAAATTCTACTTGAAGAAGTATTTAAATATAATGTATTCTTTGTTTCAACATCCCTTATTTTATTTTTAAAGTCAGTAGTAATAGTATTACTATTTTACAATTGCGGGTCACATCATACACAATTATTGTAACTAAATAACATTTCCCAAAATTTTGTAATTTCAACACCAACATATCATTACTGGCGCAGTGCCTAAATCTACCATATTTGGGGGGTATTTTTACGATATTTTCAAAACTTGTTTACCGATAGACATAAAAACGCACATAAATCAAGTCAGTTTTAATGTGCATTTGCTGGCGTGTTCTGGTTACATTTCAAATACTTGGCAAATGAAAAATATTAACTGCGACTGAAGGCCTAAACAGTGTAAAAAATGAGCGTGGGAGTGCCTAAATCGGCCACCCCTCTTTAAAATGTTCAAATTGCTCGAAAAAAAATTCTTTGAGGAATTCTGTTTTCAAAGCAACTTTTATTGACAAAACTCCCACTTTAGTTTATTTAAGGTTCATTTTCTAGTGTTTAAAATAAAACATGGTGATCCGAAGTTGTTTGGTGAAAGTCATAGATCACGACCCGTGACATGCTTATTCCACAATCGACTATTGTTTTCTATATTAAGCAGCTCGTTGTCTGTTGTTAATAAAATGTTTCAATTTCTTCAAATACTCATTTATTTTTCTAAAAATAACTCTGAAAACTGAACCCCTGGGTGCACGTGGGACAAATAATGAGGGTTTTTAGCGAGACTTTTGTGCTCTTAATAAGCAGGTTTTTCAGCATTTTATTGTATGTAATGCTAATGAATACTGGTTATTTTTATGCTGCAAATGCTCACATGGACAAAAAATTAAAACACGATAATTTAATTTTATCATGGACACCTTGTGGGGCCTCAAAATTGCGCATGCGCTTTATGAAATGGATTCCCCGCATGCAGTTTGTTTGCATTTAGGGGTTATGTACAAAATAATTTTGTTAAATATTCATTTATGCACAAATCAAGATGAAAACTTGTCAGCGTTGTTAAGGGAAAGTATCTGATCGATCGAGATCAACAAAATAGAAATTGCCGGTAAAAAACGCTTATTCGGATCGGGTCACGGATTTAGGCAAGTTGTGGATTTAGGCACGGCGACCGTACACCCCTATTCTAAACATCACTGTATTTACCATCTTGAGAGCTGGAAAGAGTTCCGGCTGGGCATGTACAGCGTGGTGCATGAAGTCCTGTATGCAGGCGCGCTCAAACCTCTCACCCTGGGGTCCTGTGAGGCCCTGCCACGCCCGGAAATACACCTCACCATACTTCTCATGCCAGGACCTGGGACAGACACCAGTGATTTTTTTGCTAATATAACAAGCCAACAAGGTCTGGTAAGAGGACCCATTCCCATGCCAAATATGGTTTATTTTTACCGATTGGAAAGACGAAATTCCAAAATATGAAGTGACAAAATCCTAAATACACAGGAAATGTGAATCTATGTTTTAAATAATGAAATTACTTGTTTGGTTACTTGTAGATAAACACCATAAAAATTCCAAGTTTAACCATTATAAAATAAGTTTAAGTATTTTGTAAATTTTAATTTATTAATTAAAATTTAATTATTCCCATTTGCAAGATTTCTCGAGGCGAAATTCCCAATTTGATGGGTACTGCACCAATTCCCAAAGCAGTGAAAAAATTTCGCTAAACACAGTCACCGTTCAACTTAGCAAATACCATAAAAGCGGAATGTGCGTCCCTGATCAGCCTGTGCGTAGTTCGACGACACTTAACACACATGCATTAAGCCCTGTTTTCCCACGAGAAACCTCAAATAATTTTATAGTAACCAATCCACTTACTTGGGCACTGACAGGAGGTTGTTCTTCACCGTCTGATGGACCTGCGTAGTAATCTTCTCATCCAGTGCCATCACAAACGAAAGGAACTTTATTCCCTGTAAAAACATTATTCAAATTAATCAAACCAACATGACATCAAACAATAAGCAGGAACTAAGCACACTGATAGAGTGAACGTTCTTCTCCTTATTTACACCATTGACTAGGTTTAAACGTGTTTTTCTATTTTGATCCTTAAAATCAGTATTCTTTCAAACTCTTGAAACGTAAATTCCACGATTATTCCATGATTTTTCCATGACATAGCTCCGTTTTCAATGATACAATCCAAACAAAAAGAAGTAAAAATAGAACACTGATATCTACATTTTATTTGAGCTACATAATAACATTATTTATCTAGGCTAATTAGCGCTATGTAGATTACGATAAAATTGCTTGTAGTGCTGCAATACATGTATATGTCTGTCCATCATCATGCTCTTGATTTTGATTTTTTGTTCGATTATATTTCAAAACATTTGATCAAGTTTATGCATATAAGGATACTGTTCAACTTTCCGTGACAATTTTTGAAAATTTCATGATATTTCCATGACAACATTCAAATTATCAAGATTCCATGATTTTTCCAGATAGAGCCCACTTTCCATGACATTCCCAGATCTGTACGGACAACATATGAATCTGTTTATTAAGTAAAGACATATAATGCATTCAAATTTTGCACTTTAGTGAAAATATTTAAGAAATTACTTTACTTAAGATGCTTTGTGAATACCAGTCCTGCAAAATAGTTGCCAAGACAATGTGTGAAAATATTTTTAGGAGTTCAAGTTTTCATTAACATAGTGAATGGATGTTCATGTACAATAAAGACAGCTCATAGTAGATTACAAAACTTTACCTGCTGTGACACTAATGCGATATGACTTTGCACAACAAATGTTTCTGCTTCTCAGAACCCATTCTAGCATAAATTCTATATATATAACAGTGTTTTTTTGCACCTTTGGGGGAAAGGTGGCGGGGCCCTTCAGACGGGGAATTTTATGGCAAAAGGGGAATTGTTTTTGTAGAAAAGCATCATAACATTTTTATATTCTACTTTGTTATAAAACAATAATCAGTTGTTTTGCTACAAATCAAAACTAAGCTCATGCAAAACTTAGTTTGATACAAAAACATGCTGGGATTGTTTAAAACAATTCATCTATCTTAGTCAATTTTTGTCTGATTTTGGTCTTTTTTTTCAAAATAAAGCTTACATTCTGAGGGGAATTTTAAGGCACATATAGGGGAAAAATATATACTTTTTAAGCAGGGGAATGAGGCCAAATTTTGGCCCCAAATTGGCCCTAAAAAACACTGTATAATTTTTAAATTAAATTTCAATTTTCAGTCTAATGTACACAAGACAAAAGTTTTAAAAGAAAACAGAATTATGGATTTATCTGGTTAGCAATAGTCACACATGCTTTTCTGCAATGTCAAATTGCATGTTTACAGATTCACATATAAAAGCAAATGCTGAATACTAGTGTATTTTTCCGAAGTTTATTGGAGCCTTTCAAGCCGAAGCTGCATTATGTGAGCACCCGGGCTGTGAGGGAAGGGGGGGGTGGAGCCAGAGTACCCAGAGGTAACCCCACCTATCCGGTATGGTGACCACCAACCAAACTCACTTGCGCAGAGTGGGCAGCAAACCCGGGCCGCCTAGGTGAGAAGCGAGTGTACCAACCACTGCGCTAGCCTTATTTCAACACAAGGATAAAGCAAACAAGCGCAGTCTAACAAAGTAATTTTGTTGATTTTCGTGATGGCATTTAATGTTTTTTTAGTAATCTAGATAAACTTAACTTCACTCAACACTATCCTCTCTTTTCTATTTATATTAGGGAACAAATGTCACAAAGACTGAAACTGTATTACTACTGACAACTTTTGCCCATAGAATAGAAAACTAACACAAGAAACGTGGAAATTCCACAAAACCAAATTTTTCTAACGAAATGCATAAGTCACCAAAATAATGAAAGAAAGTTCTTGACCCTCCCACCCCATATGCAATCACAAGCGAGGTCTAGATATAAAGTATCTACATATAAAGTTTCATTAAAATATCTCAATGTGTTCTCAATTTATTGAAGAAACCATTTTTTTGTATTTCATAATGGTGACCTTGACCCTGACCCCACCCACCTCATATGCAATCCCAAGCGAGGTCTAGATATAAGGCGTCTAGGTATGAAGTTTCATTAAAATATCTCAATGCGTTCTAAAGTCATTGAGCGGAAACCGTTTTTCTATTTTTAGTAACGGTGACCTGGACCCCACCCACCCCATATGCAATCCCAAGCAAGGTCTCAATATAAGATATCTATGTATGAAGTTTCATTAAAATATCTAGATGCATTCTTAAGTTATTGAGGGGAAACCGTTTTTCTAACTTTAGTAACAGTGACCTTGACCCCACACACCCCATATGCAATCCCACGCGAGGTCTTGATATAAGGTATCCATGTATGAAGTTTCATTAAAAAATCTCCATGCATTCTCAAGTTATTGAGCAAAAACCATTTTTCTATTTTTAGTAATGGTGACCTTGACCCCACCCATCCCATATGCAATCCCAAGCGAGGTCTCGATATAAGGTATCTATATTTGAAGTTTCGTTAAAATATCTCAATGCGTTCTCAATTTATTGAGCGGAAACCGTTTTTCTATTTTTAGTAAGGGTGACCTTGACCCCACCCACCCCATATGCAATCCCACGCGAAGTATCGATATAAGGTATCTAGGTATGAAGTTTCATTAAAATATCTCGATGCGTTATCAAGTTATTAAGCCGAAACCGTTTTTCTATTTTTAGAAACACTGGCATTGACCTTGACCCCACCCACCCTATATGCAGTCCCAAGCGAGGTCTCGATATAAGGTATCTATGAAGTTTCATTAAAAAATCTTGATGCGTTCTCAAATTATTGAGCGGAAATCTTTTTTCTATTTTTAGTATCAGTGACCTTGACCCCACCCATCCCATATGCAATCCCAAGCGAGGTCTCGATATAAGGTATCTATGTATAAAGTTTCATTACAATAACTCAATCCGTTCTTGAGTAAGAGAGCAGAAACAAAAAGTTGACACTGCCACCCCGCCCGCCCGCCCCAAAAACGACATAACCCAATCCAATAACCGAAATTTTCCTTCGAAAAATATGGTTAATTAATAACAGGAAACAAGAGCTGTTTGTAAAACAGGTACAATGTATGCCCCCACTAGGTTAAAAGCAATCTTTAAAATATCAAGTATACTGACGATCACATAAAAACTGTTGGATTTACATAGAAAGGTGAAACTGCTAAAAAGGTCCATTTTTGATAAATCAAAGGCTATAACTCCACAATTCCTCGGTTGATTTGTCTGATTATCGAACTTGGCAGAGATATTATGCCCACAATCATTTTCTCAAAGTTTGGTGAAGATGGGATGAAAACTGTTCGACCGACATCCGACATTAGCAAACCAATATAACCACCTACCATCTTCGATAAGGGGCATTATAATAATTTATTTCAGATGCTACAAAACAAATATATCTTGGAATTGTTTACCTCATCATGAAGCATATAGAGAGGTGATATGTAACAGCGCAGCAGCATGGTGAGGAAGTCTGAACTCGTCTCCGCACTGAAGTCAACAAGATGGAGAGCCTCATGCAGGGACCACACCCGTCGTAGGTCAACAACCTGACAATAAAAATTGACTACATACTGTTAGTGTTGGGTGTAGAAAGGTGGCTCACTTCTATTAAAGGAAATGTTACTATACATGTATATAGGGAAAGATCTAGCATCACAAAAGGTACAGGGTGCTGCTAAAAAGGAGCAGGGTGGAAATCCGGAACAGTCTGTTGACATTTTCTAATAATTTTCTAAATCTAGGGTATTTATTAGTCTAATGCTTGTAATTAAGGTTTTTAAGCATTGTCTATTCATTTGTGATTGAATATTTGCAGAAATATATTAAATTTCAAAAGATATTGAACATTTCTGTGTTGACCAGCCCAGTGGGGCAGCAGGGGGGTCCCAAAAAGGAGAAGGGTGCAGCACCCAACCCAGAGGGGCAGCAGGGGGGAACCAAAAAGGAGCAGGGTGCAGCACCCAACCCAGAGGGGCAGCAGGGGGGTCCCAAAAAGGAGCAGGGTGCAGCACCCTACTATTTAGCTCTAGATGTTTCCCTATGTATAAGTAACTGCAGTTTATATCAAGTGAAGAAACCAAAGTTTATAAAAGATGCTTCAAAAAAGCCTTAAGGCCAACCAAATCATGTTCAAGTCTTTTTCCCTAAACCAGATCTTTTGTCAGTGAGAATAAGCAAGAAATTGGACAATAAACACAGATGTGTGGCTAGACATTCAATACAATTGAAAACCTCCTTCACAAAACTGCACAGATAATTAGGGATGTCAACGGCTACCAAAATTGGTATCCGGTTATTCGTATGTAATATCCGGATACTATCCGGATAACCGTATAGATCGGCATTGGCGGCCAGAATCTGGCACATGTTAAAGTTAAATTAAATTAAGTTTGCATCTAGACGATATTTCTATTTTGAAAACACAATACTATTTCATTATTGAAAAAAGTACATGTAACAAACTACGTCGATTTCTGTTAGTAAATTGTGCGTTTTGTTTGTTTTGTGTAGCGTGCAATGTTGTTATGCCCTTCAATTAAAGTACCCCAATTAAACATTTGATTTGCGTAACGGTAAGTAGGTGTTAAGGCTGACTGGTGTATGGTAAACCCGTAAATTGCTGTTTTAGTAAACACGCAATGTGCTAATAAAATACACATAAACACAAAAACAAGGATGGATCGATGTTACTATATATTCTTTTTAATTGGCATTGTTAACTGGTAGAGAACCATCTCTTATCAAGAGGGACGCACCTATTTGGCATAATCGATTTGTGACATCTTGTTTGTTTAATAGGCCTGTCAAAGTTAGTGTGGTGTGAAAGCACCACCTGTTGTTTTATGATAATCGTATTCCGACCGAGGGGTGCGTTTGTATGCTTAAAAAAAACAAAGAAAAAAACATTTTCAATTTGTATACGAATATTCGTTTACTAACTGGGTAACCAGATATTAACATAGTAACCGAATAACCGGTTATCCGGATATTCGTTGACACCCCACAGATAATATTTGGGACATATGCTCACTGTAGCTTACCATAACGTAAAAGAGGCGTGTCATGGGAAAACCGGGCTTAATGCATGTGCTTGAAGTGTTGCGGACTGCACAGGCTAATCCGGGACGGCACTTTACGCTTCATGGTATTTTCTGTTTCAAAGAAGTCTCTTCTAAACATAAATCCACTGTAGGCGAAAAGTGCCGTCCTGGATTAGCCCATGGGGACTGCACAGGCTGATCCGGGAAGACACTTTACGTACATGCATTAAGCCCGGTTTTCCCACAACACGCCTAAAATATAATACCCATTGTCAAGTACTCAAAAGGAAGACAACAGCTGAAAGAAGGATCAATCATCCCTGTAACAATAAACCTAGGCTCTGACTTACAAAGAAGGATCAATCATCCCTGTAACAATAAACCTAGGCTCTGACTTACAAAGAAGGATCAATCATCCCTGTAACAATAAACCTAGGCTCTGACTTACAAAGAAGGATCAATCATCCATGTAACAATAAACCTAGGCTCTGACTTACAAAGAAGGATCAATCATCCCTGTTACAATAAACCTAGGCTCTGACTTACAAAGAAAGATCAATCATCCCTGTAACAATAAACCTAGGCTCTGACTTACAAAGAAGGATCAATCATCCATGTAATAATAAACCTAGGCTCTGACTTACAAAGAAGGATCAATCATCCCTGTTACAATAAACCTAGGCTCTGACTTACAAAGAAGGATCACTCATCCCTGTTACAATAAACCTAGGCTCTGACTTACAAAGAAGGATCAATCATCCCTGTTACAATAAACCTAGGCTCTGACTTACAAAGAAGGATCAATCATCCCTGTTACAATAAACCTAGGCTCTGACTTACAAAGAAGGATCAATCATCCCTGTTACAATAAACCTAGGCTCTGACTTACAAAGCTTCTTATTGAAAACTTCAGTAAATTTCTTAAATTTGTAAAATTCCTTAAGTCAGTGGCTGTTTCATGTATACATGTCAGTGTTCGCGAAAACTTGAAAAGTCAGTCAGTCATTCGGTCTGACTGGCTTTAATTATTTGTCAGTCCGAATGAATATATGTCAGTCCGACTTAACAAAAAGTAATAACTTGTAAAACATAACAAAAATGAGGTAACTGTTAAGATTTATTTTATTTTTCTATTGTAGATGTGTGGGTTGATACATTTTTATTTAGATTATGTAATCATAGTTACTTGTGGAAGTTCGAGTTTACGTTTATTACCCGCATTTGCACCATCATAAAAGTTTAATGGTAAAACATTCCACATTTTCAAGCTCTATACAACCAATGCTATTTAATCTACAAATAATAATGAGATGTTAACAATAAAAATATGAAAACGAAATCATCTGGCAAAATCCTCTAAAATAGCCGAAATGGTGTTGTTTATTTTATAACTGTTGTTGTTGACCTCGAAAGTGAAAGTGCCTCGCGAAAACTGAATAGTATTTTTCTCGCGTATGAATGGTAAACAAAATTCAAATGCGTTTTTAACGGCCCAGCAAAGACGGCCCAGTCCAAGACGGCCTACTTATTACGCTGCAAAAATGGTTTAAACTCCGTTGGGATAGGATTAAATTTTGTGATTTAAATGTAAAATACATTTTAATTATTGCAATTAGAGTTAGATTGTATATTATGCATGTATATTTATGTGTATTTCCCTTGAATTAATTTAAATGTTCCAAATTAGTATGATACCGAAACCAGTATAGTCTAGTCGGCCGTCATGGAATTTGGCCGAATTGTCCGATATTACTAAATTTACGTCACATCCGGTCTAAATTTCTGCGAATTGTAAATATTGTCATCGGATTTTGTCATCGGTCAGTCGGACTGATTTTCTTTCAACTTTTGTCGGTCCTGCACTAAATTTATCAGTCAGGACCGGTGGACCGACGGTTTTCGCTGACACCAACAGGTAAGTCTATCTGCATGACAATGCTTTGAACTAGTAAATATTGCTTGGATGTTTTTTTATTTTACCATGTTGTGAACTGAAATCATTGCATAGCATGATCTGAAATTTTCACTCAAGGACAACTTCAGTGAAATTTTTCCTTATAGGGGCTTTGTGAGTACCCGCCTTAGATATAACACAAGCTGTTTCAGGACAGAGCGTTCGACTATTCATACCACTTTAACTGAGTTATGTACTTGCATGCAAACCTTAACCTGAATTTTCTAAGTACAAAAAGGGGCATAATTCTGCTAAATTGCAGTTCTTAGTTATGGGCCTTGGCCAGTGACCTTATATAATGACGTCGAAGACATGACTCTGTGAAGTTACAATTGAATATCTGTAGTAGTTGCAGAGATATGAACTTGTTGCATGCAAACCTTAACCTAAATTTTCTAAGTATAAAAAGGGGCATAATTCTGCTAAATTGCAGGTCATAGTTATGGGCCTTGGCCAGTGACCTTATATAATGACCTCGAAGACGTGTCTAGTTTCAGTTGAATACCTATAGTAGTTACAGAGATAAACGTATGAACTTGTTGCATGCAAACCTAATCCAGAGCATTAAGCCGATGAATAAGCTGGGGAATGGGTGAGTAGAATAGCTCAGACTATTTGGTGAATAATCGAACTAAAAATGCTCTTTGTAGCTTACCAGTGGTCGAGGTTTAAGCTCGACAGTTCTCTGTACAAGGTACACATAACTCTGTATGATGAGCATCTCTCGGCTGGGCAGCTGTTTCTTCCACCATGTCTCAAACACCAGGGCAACACTGTTCCAGACTCGGTCTAAGGTGAACTGTATCCGCGGCAACAGACCTGGGTAACCAATAGGGATTTGTTAAATTGTAGCAAGGTTTAGTATGCATTAGAATGTCCAGGTAGTTTTCTTCTATACCAATATTTGTTTGTTTGTTTGTTTGGATTTTTTGCAGTTTTTAACAGTTTTTCAATCATATTACGGCGGTCAGTTAACCTACTAACACTTTTCCTGGGCAAGCTAAGCCGAACCAAGTTTACCAGTACTAAGTGCACATACAGTAACTGACAACTCCCCTTCTTGAATCAGAGGAAGGGAGAGAATGGCCATAGAAATAATGTCATGACCAAAAACACACACAAGTTATGTGGCCGGGCTGGGGTTCAAACTCACGATCCCCTGATCAGTCCAGTGCTCTACCAACTGAGCTAGCCGGGCCCGGCTCTATACCAATATTATGCTTATGGATAAGTATGTGTCAAAATTTAACTACAAGAACCAGTGAATATAATACAAATCAAGGGTTCAGTGCAAGACTAAGTCATGCACTACCTCTTTGAAGAATACATTATGTTGTCATATAAGATTAAGAGTCACTTGTTTCAAACCTATAGAACAAACCTCATACTATACTCAATGACTATCCATTTCCAATACAAGTCAGTAAAGGATATTCATAGAAATGTTCTCTGAAATTACCAATTCACCATGGGTTTTATCTAAGTGACTGGATAGAGGTTTTACATAATTAACAAGAGCTGTCGGAGGAAAGCGCGCTCGACTTTTCTTGTGCTTGTCCGAGTTACTGGCATTTTTGTTCTAAAACAATGGAAATTCCACAAAAGCCAAATTTTTCGAACGTAATGCATTAAAGTCAGCACATCAATAAAATTTGTAGAAAGGTGAACTAGAACTTGACCCCACCAACCCCATATGCAATCCCAAGAGAGGTCTCGATATAAGGTATCTATTTATTAAGTTTCATTAAAAATCTCAATGTCTTCTCAAGCTATTGAGCGTAAAATGTTTGTTTGTTTTTAGTAACGGTGACCTTGACCCCACCCACCCCATATGCAATCCCAAGCGAGGTCTAGATATAAGATATCAAATGTATGAAGTTCATTAAAATATCTCAATGTGTTCTCAAGCTATTGAGCGGAAACCATTTTTTATTTTTAGTAATGGTGACCTTGACCCCACACACCCTATATGCAATCCCAAGTGAGGTCTCGATATAAGTTATCTATTAAGTTTCATTAAAATATCTCAATTCATTATCAAGTTATTGAGCGGAAACCGTTTTTTATATTTTTAGTAAAAGTGACCTTGACACCACCCACCCCATATGAAATCCCAAGAGAGGTCTCGATACAAGGTACCTATGTATTAAGTTTCATTAAAATGTCTCAATGCATTCTCAAGTTATTGAGCGGAAACCGTTTTTCTATTTTTAGTAACAGTGACCTTGACCTCATCCACCCCATATGCAATCCCAAGCGAGGTCTTGATATAAGGTATCTATGTATAAAGTTTCATTAAATATCTCAATGCATTCTCAAGTTATTGAGCGGAAACCGTTTTTCTATTTTAGTAACAGTGACCTTGACCCTATACGCAATCCCAAGAGAGGTCTTGATATAAGGTATGTATGTATTAAGTTTCATTTAATATCTCAATGTGTTCTCAAGTTATTGAGCAGAAACTGTTCTTCTATCTTTAGTAACAGTGATCTTGACCTTGAGCCAACCACCCCATATGCAATCCCAAGCGAGGTCTCGATATAATGTATGTATGTATAAAGTTTCATTAAAATATCTCAATGCATTCTCAAGTTATTGAGCGGAAACCGTTTTTCTATTTTTAGTAACAGTGACCTTGACCCCACCCACCCCATATGCAATTACAAGCGAGGTCTCAATAAAATGTATCGATGTCTTAAGTTTTATTAAAATATCTCAATGCATTCTCAAGTTATTGAGCGGAAACCGTTTTTCTATTTTGTAGTAACAGTGACCTTGACCCCACCCACCCCATATGCAACTACAAGCGAGGTCTCAATAAAATGTATCGATGTATTAAGTTTCATTAAAATATCTCAATGCATTCTCAAGTTATTGAGCGGAAACCGTTTTTCTATTTGTAGTAACAGCAGTTCAGTGATGTATGCATATGCCCTTTTCTGTGAAATTGTGAAAAATGCGTCGTAAAACGCCAAAATTGTTTAAATATGTCTTATCATTAAAACAGGGAAATACAAACTAGTATCAAACTATCACTGTCACAAGAGTGACGGATATACCCCCACTATATGGCCTTGTCACAAAACTATGGCATCCATTCGAAAGAAATGGACAGAGAGAGAATGATTTAATTTGTGAATTGTCAACAGTGTATTTGGAAAAAATTAATTTCAATAGTAGCCATAACTCTGTCAACATTTAGTGGTTTGTAACCAAAGTTGAACTTGATCTGAATTTTATGACGTTACACCTATGTACCAAAAATAATTTACATATGTGAAGCCTTTCATGAGTTATTGTCCATGTTTTTCGGGAATTTAAGTCAAAAGGGGGCCATACATGTAACTGTGTCAAAATTTAGTGGTTTGTAACGAAAGTTAAACATGACCTGTATTTTATGATGCTACACAAGTGTACCAATAATTATTTAAATATGTCAAGCCATTGTTGAGTTATCATCAGGAAACCATGTTTTTAAGGAATTTAAGTAAAAAAAAAGGGCCATAACTCTGTCAAAATTTAGTTGTTTATAACCAAAGTCGAACTTGACTCGTATTTTATGATGCTACACATGTATACCAATAATTATTTGAATATGTCAAGCTATTATTGAGTTATCGTCCAGAAATAATGTTTTTAGGAAATTTTAAGTCGAAAAGGGGCTATAACTCTGTCAACATTTTGTGGATTGTAACCAACATCGAACTTGACCTGTATTCTATGATGTTACACATGTGTACCAAAAATTATTTGAATATGTCAAGCCTTTCTTGAGTTATCATCTGGAAACCATGTTTTTAGGGATTTTTGAGTTATCCGGAAACCATGTTTTTAGGGAATTTTAAGTCGAAAAGGGGCTATAACTATGTCAACATTTAGTGGTTTGTAACCAACATCGAACTTGACCTGTTTTCTATGATGTTACACATGTGTACCAACAATTTTTTGAATATGTCAAGCCTTTCTTGAGATATCATCCGGAAACCAAAAACCAACAGACCAACGGACCGACAAGCTCACTCCTATATACCCCCCCTAAAGTTCGTTTGTGGGGGTATAATAATATCTAGTGATTTTGTTGTATTTAATCACACTTAAAGTACAAACACATGATATTAAAGTGTGATCTTTACATTCATGAAACCTTACCATGAAACATTCCAGTTAAATTTCTCTCTTTTGCAGATTTGATAATGTCAATTATACTTTAAATTTGCAAAATGTCCAATGGCTTCACTTGAGATAAACACAAGAGTCAATAGAAATGTCACATGACTGAGATGTAAAAGGCTCATTAAGGGACAAAACAGGGGTTTCATCAATGTTATTTTGGTCACCACTATCAGTATGACAGTAAATCTACTTGGGAAGACACTAAAGTTGAAAGTGTTGAACTGCAGCATAATTTGTCTTCGGAGGCTTCACTTACTGTTTTCTCGCTTAAAACTGCCTGTTTAAAACGATGACTCATTCTCCTGTAAGATAAGCATGTCTTTTTATAAAAAAAATTCACAGAGTACTGAGAGTTTCGTGAAAAATGCATTGCAATTACTTAAAAAAAAAAAAAGAAGAAAATAATCAGCAGTGTTTACACTTTAAAAATCCTTCAAATGCTTGATTCAACACAGATTATAACCCAATGAGCGTTTACAGTGACCAGGATGAGCACATGTTTCACTAACCAACTGGTTCACAAAAATATCGATAAAACGTGACATGAGTCGTGTTAAAATCGAGTAGCCTTTCAAAGCGGTGTAGACATAAAACTATTACCAAAATTTGATCCTGTGTAAACAAAATTCACAAAATTAATTAAGATTTCATATTTTTTCGTCCACTTTTCAATTTATGAATTTTGGGCCAAAAATTGTGAAAAAAGTATACTTTTTAACTTTGTGAATGGTAACAAATATCAGCATGAAAACGAGGCCAAAACAAGATTCTGCGTTTGATAAACACACATGCCCTCGGTTGGTGCTGGGTAGCCCATTTCTTAGTCCAAATTAGGTCAAGGTGAAAGTGAGGTTGGGTGATATGGGTGGATTGGGAATGGTCATAAGTAAAAACTGTGTAAATATCCAAGTGTTGTAGTAAGCGGTGTTGGGGCTAGACGACACGGTAAAATCTAGTTAACCAAGAAATGGCACTTTTGAATTATTATAAGTCCAAATTAGTTCAAGGTCAAGGTCAAGGTCAAAGTAAAGTTGGGTGATATTGGGGATGGTCATAAGCAACAACTGTGTAAGTATGCAAGTGTTATATCAAGCGGTGTTTGTGCTAGATGAAATGGTAAAATCTAGTTTACCATGAAACAGCCCATTTGAATCATTCTAAGTGCAAATTAGCTCAAGGTCAAAGTAAGGTTGGGTGATATGGGTGGATTGGGAACGGTCATAAGAAACAACTGCGTAAATATCTAAGTGTTGTAGTAAGCAGTGTTGGTGCTAGACGAAACGGTAAAATCTAGTTAACCAAGAAATGGCACTTTTGAATTATTATAAGTCCAAATTAGGTCAAGGTCAAAGTAACGTTGGGTGATATGGGTGGATAGGGAATGGTCATAAGCAACAGCTGTGTAAGTATCAAAGTTTTGTAGTAAGCGGTGTTGGTGCTAGACGAAACGGTAAAATCTACTTAACCGTGTCACAGACGGAAGGACGGACGGAATGACGGACAGGACGATCACTATATGCCTCCTGCATCAAGATGCCGGGGGCATACAAAACGCTGAACAGTGACCTTGACCCCACCCACCCCATATGCAATCCCAAGTGAGGTCTTGATATAAGGTATCTCTGTATTAAGTTTTATTAAAATATCTCAATAAGTTATAAAGTTATTGAGCAGAAACCGTTTTTCTATTTTTAGTAACAGTGACCTTGACCCCACCCAACCCATATGCAATCCTAAGCAAGGTCTCGCTATAAGGTATCTATGTTTAAAGTTTCATTACAATTAGCTTAATCCATTCTTGAGTGAGCAGAAACGGAAAGTTGAGAAACTAGTTTACCGAAAAACTTGAACCTGTCCATATAGCTTATATGTAAAATTTATAAGTGTAAAAAGGCCCATAATTTTGACAAATTTCAAACTATAGAGTTATCAAAATTGGCCTATGAGTTCATTTTAATGTAGTGAATAAGTGTTCTAAGTTTGAATGAAATCCCTCAAGCCATTCCTGAGAACCCATCTTACCAAAAAACTTCAACCTGTCCATACAGCTTATATGTAAAATTTCTAAGTGTAAAATGGCCCATAATTTGACAAAGTTCAAACTAGAGTTACCAAACTTGGCCTATAGGTTCATTTTAATGTGGGTAATAAATGTTATCAGTTTGAATGAAATCCTTCAAGCCATTCCTGAAAAACTAGCTTACCGAAAAACTTTAACCTAGCTCGGACGCCGACCCCAATGCCGACGGGCGAGTAGAAAAGCTTGCCTTTTCTTTGAAAAGTCAAACTAAAAATTTATAACAATACCCTGGTATGTCCCAAATTGGACGTCACCTAAAATCAATGACGTTTTGTTATTTTTGTGTAGAGATGAATGTGAATTGAATAAATGAAAACTGAACATTTTTTTAGATTATTTACATCCAAAAATCTTAAAATATTTCACACATTACAGTTAAAACAAAACATCATCAAATTTAGGATATGTCCAATTTGGATTTCACTAAGAAATGTTTGCAAATACCATTTTTTATGTATTTCGCACAGTTGACAACAAGTACTACCTTGTACGATGCCTGCTGCTGACACCATCTGTTGTGGCACATAGAAGTCTTCCTTCGGAGCGATGCATGCCTCCATCATCGAGGCCACACATTGGAGCACTTCTGGAAGCCTGGCTTCGGCTGACTCAATGTCCATTTCATCTCCATCGTCACACCCGACTTCCAGGTCATCCTATGCAATGCATTCATGTTTATTAAGGCGTAAAAAATATGTTTGTTCAGGTTACTTGCCCCAAAAAATTATGGTAAAAAGGTAGAGATTTTTTTTCTTCTTTTTTTTTATATGGTAAATGGGCAATTAGAAGATTATAAAACTGATTTAATATCCAAAACATCAATACTATCCTAAACATTGTTTTGAAGTGGAACCTATCAAAACAAAACTCTTATTCATCCAAAAACATTTAATCATTGTTAAAAAAGAGTAAATAAAACAAACAAATATCTAACTCAATAAAATGTTCTAGGGTAGGGGCATTTTTTTAGTGTAGGTCAGGTATGAAACAAAACATATATTTTATAAAACATAAATACAAATTCTCAGCTTTAATCATGGCTGAAAACTTCCGAAAGCCAAATTAACCTTATCTGATTTAAAAGCAGGCTAACTTTGATTTTTTTTATAAAGAAGCTGCTGTAGCAAAATTGAATTTACTGTGGCCAAATATTGAAATGTTCTAATGAGAAAACAACTTATACGAAATGCTAATCGAGGGCTAAGCGTGAAACTATTGTATCTGCTTAACATTTTTATACCAGATACAATAGTCTCGCAGCAGGGTTGGGTTTTTTCCGGAAAAAACTTATTTTTTCCTTGCCAATGGCAAAAATTGGAAAAAACCGGCAAAAACTGGAAAAAACCGGCAAAATCTATAGACATTGAAAACAATACGTTTAGACTGCTTTATTCAAATTCAATTAACAAATACATGCACTTTTTACCATTGAATATATGCATATTTTCAATAAAAAGTGAAACTTTACAAACTTATTATTGGAATAATTATTCCAGGTACACCATCTACTCCCTTCAACTTTGCACATTGTGTGATTATGATACGAAAATCAGTACTCCAGCTCCTGTGAACCTCTCAGCATTCGGTAGCAGAAAACAAGTTTTCCTGCCTTTTCGATCCCAAGCCGGTTCCTTAGATTGGACTGTATATGGCTGAAGTTTGAAAACACTCTTTCAACTGAAGCAGAACTTGCGGGCAGTTTTTGTAGTCTAATCATTAGATCAACAAATCCTGGCAGAAAGTTTGAATTGTTCACAGCCTTCCACCAAACACAGCTATCCATGCTTGTTGCCGAAGTCGTCCAGAAAGAGGATGGATATGGTTCAGCCTGGGCCTCAAAGCTGATGACTGAGGAGATGTAACACTCGTTTTTCTGTGTGATCCAATTTCTTGCAATTTCTTTTTGTTTATCACTAAGATGTGCACCTTTGTATTTTGGATGAAGAAGATATGCTGCCAAATGGAACGGCTGAAGGGCTTGATTCATTCTACTATTAATGACATCTTTGTGCTCAGTCAGATCTGGGTGGTGAAGTAGAGTGAACCAAGCATCGAAGGCATCAGCAGCATTGGCAGAGTCACCCTGAATGCGATCTAACATTTCAGATATTGGTCGCATTTGTTTGTGGAGATCTTTTGCCTGCTGGTACAAATTGAAATCATTAACTTTCCTTGCTATGTTGGAGTCAGTAGAGTCACCATGTTCCTGAGTAATTCTTATCATGAACTCTCTGTTTCTCAGAAATGTATCAAGACAGGTCAGTTGACTGTTCCACCTTGTGTCCCCAGGCAGCTGGGGCTTTACACTCCCTTCACATTCACCCAGCCATGAGCTGGGCTGGTGGTGATTTCTGAAGTATTTTTGCACTTCAACAACATGTTTCATTACAGATGATGGTGTAATATCTTGTCCTAGCAAATTCAGTAAATGGGCATTACATCCATACACAAGCAAGTCATTGTCTTCCTCATGAAGAAGCCGTCGCATTTTTTCCATGTTCTTGGCGTTATCTGTCACAATATTCTTTACTGTACATCCATATAAAGACGATGCCTTTTTGATGGATTCTTTACACATATCACGGAGGTTTTCCCCTGTTTTGCTTGTTGCTTCTGTTGACTTGGCATCAATGAAGAATGCTTTCTTATCAACATGGACACACGTAGCCGTCACAGGATCATTATGGCAGTCACTCCAGCCATCTTCAATAAGAGTACAGTCTTTGCCTTCAATTTGTGCCTTTACCTGCAACTGTAGCTCTTCTGTAACAGAATCAAGTAGTGGTCCCGACAGTTTCTTTCTTGTTGGTGGCTTGTATCCAGGTCGCAGAGTGGACACAAAAGTTTTAAATGAATCATGCTCACTCACTGAGAATGGTATGTTACATGCAAAGAAGAACTTGGCTAAAAGTAAGTCCAGCTTTAATTTGGTTTCTTCCGATGTCACAAACACTTGGTTATTCAAGTCGGTTTGAATTCTTTTCTTTGGAGCTGGAGCACTGCTTGTCTAAGTTTCCAGGCCATGATTTTCTTCTGCAGAGCATTTTAATTCAAATGAAACTACCTCACTGCATGTCTTCTGGTGTTTTCTCATACGCTCTGCTTTGTTGCTTTGCTCGTGACCACACTTCTTGCAATGGGCAAGAGTCTTTCCATCTTTTTCTACCTTGTTGAAAAAGTCCCATACTGGGTCTTTATTTCTTCCTCCTCTTGTTGACATAATTATTGTAGATCTATATGCAAGTGATGAAGGTACATGTAGTTATAGTGAGTGAATTCAGAAACCGAATGGTTGTCTTACAATGGCTTAGAAGAATTTAAACCCATGAAAATGACCCAAGCAACTCTATGATAGGCCAAAAGGACATGCCCATTAATGTTAAGTGCCAGATGAATGCCTAACACACAACTACAATCCAATGTGGTGCATGCTCTGAAATTTCAGTACCTGTTTGTTCTGGAACCCATTAATTGTTCCCCTGAGGAACATTCCAGTGATTAGCAGCCCCATTAGCTAGCCCCAGTATCCCCAGTTCAATAATAAAGAGGCCATTATCACCTGAGTTGGATTTTGTTCTCCTGTTTTTTGCTGCATAACAGGTGTCTTGACTCAGACATGGCATTCAAGTCAAATGTCTGTCTTCTCCTTTCCCCCACTTAATATGAACACCAGGTGCATATATAAACACATTGAACCCTATCTCATTAAATTTAAACTGTATTTGTTTGTTGTTGTGTTTTTTTATATGAATTTTATACATAAATTATTTTGATTTTTGCCAGTTTTTGCCACCCAGTTTTTTCCTTGCCGGTTTTTTCCGGTTTTTACCATGGTTTTTTCCACTCATGGCAAAAACCTGACAACCCTGTCTCGCAGTCATCCCTCGTAATGCTTATTGTAAGCGGACTCCATCTACAGTTTCATCAGTTGTTCACAGGCTGTGATATCATAACATGCCAGAAAGGACCGTATTGAAGGCCAATACAATCAACAACAAAGAAGGCACAAGATGCTTATAACCGTTGAAAAGTGCAGCGTGTTGCATCAATAAATGGGCATGATAAATATGCTGAATAACAAGAACTCAATACGAGGATATCAGTGAAACTGATGGATGCTCTCCAATTATGTGCTTTGTCAATTCATAGGAATGAAATGCGGAGATCAGAGATATTTCTAAACTAAATATCACTGGAACTGAAAGACCTAACCAGTTGTGAAAACTGTATTTTGTAAGTATGCAACAAAAATACCACCCCAACATGCAAAATTATTACAAAAACTAGGTTGGCACAAAGAAATCTGAATTAGTAGCCAGGACTTTCGATTTTGCAAAGATACCTGTTAATTAGAAATATTATCATCAGAATGTGTAAAAGATGCTTGATTGTCAAACATTTTCAGAAATTTTAGTAGCCAATAAGAAAATTTTAGTGGAAGTGCTGACAGTAAAATCAAGGCCCCGTAAATATGTAATATGGTCATCCACTGAATAATTACAAAATCACGGTAACTACACAATCACCTGCTTGTCTTGCACACCCAGCAACAAGCCATGCACTCGTTCCCAGACGTGGTCAAGCTGTTTCTTGCTGCACGAGGAGAACGTTTCCTGGAGACACCAAGCCCCCTCCCCGTGACACTGCAGACAGAGACATAAAGCAAACTACCAGATAAGGCGCGTACACACATGATCTACACACAGAAAATCACAAGATACGCACACAAAATAAAATCAGGGTGTACATTTACGCACAAACTTCAAATCTTTGCATACACATGGAAATTAAAATCAAATCCATAACTGTTAAAGGTGTAAATGTGTAGACATTCCTTATGTTATAAAACAGACATGTTGATTATCTTCTTAAAATGGCTACTAAATACACAGACTATTAAAAATGTGTTTATGAATTGAATGTTGGATATTTCAGATATAAGAAATGTTACGTAAAAGTCAGAATTTTCAAATTTTGGAAATATAATTTACCCAAAATGTAAAGGAAAGTAATTTAAAACAATGCCTTTATATTTAGGAACTAAACTAAATTTGGATATTATTAGTCTAATTCAGGAGACGTGCTGCGAATTTAGTGTTACTTCTTATATAGGGCTAAATTCGCTGGAACGCCTCATCGCCGAAAGACCATTTATGATTTATGTGGTGGAAACCTAAAAGTTAAAATTTTCCTAAATTTCCATTATTTGCAAAAATAGAGTTATCTATCAAAGTATTTTACTTGAAGAACACAAAAACTGATTAACATGAACCGAAATTTACCATATATATGCATTTTTAATTCTGATTTAAACTTGTGTATAAATCTATAACATGTATGTAGACATTCCCAAAATTGCAGCCTCGATTAGTACTCAAACCAATCAGAGTGAGGCTATCCTGATACTGACCAATAGAATAACGTAACACTTCTACAGCGTAGCAGAATATCGATTAAAGTTTACACAATGGAGGACAGCGAGATTATTTAAAAATGCAGTAGTGTGTAGGTTTAAATGGCTCAGGCATGCAAGTGTTTTCATACAAATATTTATGGAACATTTATTAGGAATGGTTTATCTGTCCAGGTATGTAACTTTTATTGCAATCCGATGACAATAACTATCTAATTTAGGGACGTGAAAGTAGATATCAAAATCCTGTCGGGAAAATACAGACAAAGAAGGAAAACTTTCCACCACAGAAATGGTTGTTCCCCGGTACAGCCCGTCAGCAAACATTGCCCATATAAAAAGTACCTCAATGTTTGCATAGGGCTTACAAGTACAGCTAGGATATTATCAACAACGAAAGCGGTGAATAAATTGTGTTTTAAACTCGGGAATAAACATACTCCAGCAAACGCTAATGTGGATACACGTATATTACGCCGATTGGTCGATTGTTAACGTCATTGTATATAACTATGCGTTTTAATTGGTCAATATATATTTTTCCGAGCAACAAAACTCGGCCTAATGGGCGGAGCTACACGGTAACTTGATGGGCAGCGTCTATTTAAAGATTCTTCGCCTGCGACCAATAATCCCTGAATGTTTGATCAGCTTTGACATCGCTTGTCAACTGATTGGGATAATCAGCCATACATTGATGACGCAAGTCCGGAAATTGCCCTTGGTCAAAGGTGACGCATGAAGTAATTACCTCGCGAGTCAAACAAGCGTATTTTAAAATTCCCACACTTCAAAACCCGGGAGCCCTGTGTTCGCAAATTATGGAGGATTTATTATTTCGAAATTGATGTCAGAAAAGGAGACAAGATGGCCTAACCAGCACTGTCCTTGCATGTTCAATGTTGTTGTTCCCTACCTCTTACCTTGCCAATGAAATTGACCAATTCTTTAGTTTGGTCTCCATCAATGTACTGCAACAGCTGGTCTCGTTTCACCATGATCTGTAAATAAATTCAGATTTTTCACAAGAACAACACGTTTACTTGTCCGACGTCAGGTTTTTTTTCAGAAATTGTGGAAGATGCCCAGGCCCGTAAATTGGGGAAAAATAAGCGCAATACTGTCTTATTTGGGGACAAAAAGCGCCATATTGTCTTATTTGGGGAAAATTCAAGTTGATTTATAAAATGGTTTAAAAACAAAACCTTGTATCAAAATTCAAATAAACAGCCAAAGAAAGAATAACATTGTTTATTTAAAATTTCCGACGTAAGTTGTAACTTTGTATTTCAACTTCCCCCACCCTTTTTTTTGCCAAAAGTCAATCCAACCAATGAAGTATCGTATAGTAGAACAGACCACTTAGTGGCACTATCAGCAGTTTGCATCATAGAACAGACCACTTAGTGGCACTATCAGCAGTTTGCATCTAGAACAGACCACTTAGTGGCACTATCAGCAGTTTGCATCTAGAACAGACCACTTAGTGGCACTATCAGCAGTTTGCATCGTAGAACAGACCACTTAGTGGCACTATCAGAAGTTTGCATCAAGAACAGACCACTTAGTGGCACTATCAGCAGTTTGCATCTAGAACAGACCACTTAGTGGCACTATCAGCAGTTTGCATCGTAGAACAGACCACTTAGTGGCACTATCAGCAGTTTGCATCGTAGAACAGACCACTTAGTGGCACTATCAGCAGTTTGCATCTATCTTAACCGTGGTATTTTAACGACATTGGTTAAGTTGTGTGTTTTTATCACACTGAGGAAAAATTACCGATTATATTATTTTACATTTGTTTTTATTGCAAAAGCTGTTTTGGGGGATTTTTGTGTGTTCAATTTGGGGGATAGTCCAAATAATTTGACGTAATATGTGGATTCTGAGCTATTTTTTGTATGGACATAATCCACACTACGTCTTAACAGTTTGTGCCAATGTCATGTAGCAAAGTAATTTCATATGAACCACATTTCTCTGGTCAAACTTCAAAATAACAAAAGTATCATGCATATAATTATGTTACTAATACATATTGTAGAAGAAAACAGCACATAAATCAAGCAATTATCAACAAAAACTTGTAATGTTATCAAATAAACTACACTCGCATATACACATTTCTGTAATGAAATTGGTAAAACTAATATCGGTTTGGACGAAATCTATTAACAGCGGACACAGCTTTCTCCTGCGCACATGGTAAAACATTTTGTCAAAAGATTTGATTCTCTAGGTATATGCCTTCCATATTTTTACTGACCAATGAAAAAGCAGTATGCAAGTTTCACATTACACACAGCAATATGGAGAACTTTACAAAGAATTTGAACAGTGCATCAGGGATCTCGGAAACGCAAAATCAAGCGTATTTTGACGCATATTTTTTCAAAAGGACGCATGTCAAACCCATGCCAAGAATCCTTGAGACGCATGCTTATTGGCTTACTGCGTATACCCTGTTATTTAACACATACATGAGTGCCTGCAGTAAACTCGGCAGTAGTCGCGATAACAAACAATATTGGCCCAAGTACACACTGCAGCTGTCCAAGTCTTTGTGCTTTAGCTCTGCCCACAGCAGTCCCTTAGCTCCGCCCACAGCATGCTAGACAGTTACTGTTAATTTTCATTGGTAAATTACATTTGTCACTCATTGATGTGCTTTAATCAACAAGTCAATCAGAATGTGCTTAATCGCCGAGATGTGACAAAAGGCGTCCTCAATTCAAAACAATTAGAACATAGTTGACAAATTGAAACAAACAGCATTGTTAAAATGAGATACAAACAGCTTCAGCTGATTTCATTTATTTATATTGCCAATCAAATTTCAGGAATTACAACTAAATCTTAGTAATACGGTGAAATTTTATACGAAAATCTAGTGCTGAATTTTGACAGTGACAGGAATATAAAAGCATCGATCATTAATCATACATAAAGGAACTTTCTAGTAAATAACACATATGACAAGACATAAATTAACAATACTGGTGGTAATTTAAGTACAAAATTTTGTACAGTCACATATTTTCGCGACCTCACGAAAATTTTCGTCGCTGACTTTTCCTTTCACAAACATTTGTAAAACACATGCAAACACATATTTTGGTGTTTAATTTCAACCAATAATTGCTCCTTTTTTACATTTTTGTCTTGTTAACATGTTTCACCATTACTCTACTTGACAGTAACTTATGCTTTGGTACCTGCCTGTTGTACTGTAATCACCGCATTATAACTTTTTAGTAGGCCTACACATTACAAGTTTAGACAATCCATTGCTTATTGTCCAGAATTTACCTGTTTTAAAATTAATTATTGGTACAAAAATATTGTTTTAATTACATAACCAAATAATTATAATAATAAAAATAACAGTATTATTATTATTATTTTATTTATAACTGTCATATATTGTATAAATTGTAAAAATTCCGTTCACTCTCGCGCGTCACATACTTTACTTTTACTCTCTTTTTTTCTATTTGGGACTCCTACTTTTTAGGGGAAAGGAGTCCCAGGACTCTTATTTTAAAATCCTAGTGAGATCCCTGTGCATTTGTTTAAAGATAAGGATTAAGTGTTAAAGTAAGTTTTATGTTGACGTTTTGGCATGCACTTTATACTTCATGCTGAAGCATTGTTAAGTGAATAATCAGTGGTAAAATATTAATTTGCAGCTTGTACAGCTTCCAACATGAATTCATGTTGGAACGATGCTACAGGAAAATGACACCGATACGAGGTCAGAGTATTTGGGCGAAAAAAAAAAAGTACTTACTGAGATTGTGGATGACATCGAATTTCAGCGTCTTTCGTATTAGGAAAAAAACCTGGACATTAAAGTTACTACATTTCCACAGCCCTGATCACCAGTTTTGACATCGCCACAACACAACACATGCTTGTGCTCTATTTGTTTCACAACTTGATATTAACACCTTAATTTGGGGTCGAAATGTCACAGGAATTGAACAGGACCAAGTCCAAGGGTACATTTGTTGAGAAATCGGAATGAAAAATCGAAATGTCTGGATCCCATCAACATTCACCCCTTATTTATAAGACATGCAATGAATTTAGAGTTACTTTTTACATGGGGCTAAATTTGTTGGAATGTCTTATAGCCGAAGGACCTTTTATGTGGTGGAAACCCGAAAGTTTAAAATTTAAATTTTCATCAATTCCTATAATTTGCAACAAAAACGTTATCCATCGATATAGTTTACATAGACAACACCTAAACTGCTTAACATATGCAAAATATACTTAGGACATGCATACATTCTGATTTAAACCTGTGTATTCATCTACTACATTAATTAGGAATGGTTTATCTGGCCAGGTATGTAACTTTTATTGCAATCCATTAACAATAAACGGGACGTGAAAGTTGCGATCAAAATCCTGTCGGAACAATATAGACAAAGAAGGATTATTTTCCACCACCGAAATGGTCCTTCCCCGGTTATGCACTCCAGCGAATATTGCCCATATATAAAAAGTAGCTCAATATTCGCCAAGCGCTAACAAGTTATGCTACGGTCACCCCTTATCAATCAAACTGATAACCCGCGCTTTTACTCCGACTGTCATTAACATTCAAAAACGTAGAATGTATTTCAATGTAGCCTAAATTATTTTTATTTATTTAAGACATGAATATACTCACTTTTCAAAGCACCTTGCAGGCAAATTTCAGTTTGCACATTTATGTACAAACCGCCATTATTTTGCCTTGTTTACACCTTCAACTTTATTAATAGAATCAACTGACCAATAGAAATGACCACACTGGTACACAGCGGCGGTTATCGAGATCTATTTAAAAATGCAAAGGTGTGTAAGTTTAAATTGTTCATGCATCCAAAATGAAAGTGTCTTTATACAAATATTATTTATGGAACATTAATTAGGAATGGTTTATCTGGCCAGGTATGTAACTTTTATTGCAATCCGTTAACAATAAACGGGACGTGAAAGTTGCGATCAAAATCCTGTCGGAAAAATATAAACAAAGAAGGATTATTTTCCACCACCGAAATGGCCCTTCCCCGGTTATGCACTCCAGCGAATATTGCCCATATATAAAAAGTAGCTCAATATTCGCCAAGCGCTAACAAGTTATGCTACGGTCACCCCTTATCAATCAAACTGATAACCCCCGCTTTTACTCCGACTGTCATTAACATTCAAAAACGTAGAATGTATTTCAATGTAGCCTAAATTATTTTTATTTATTTAAGACATGAATATACTCACTTTTCAAAGCACCTTGCAGGCAAATTTCAGTTTGCACATTTATGTACAAACCGCCATTATTTTGCCTTGTTTACACCTTCAACTTTATTAAAAGAATCAACTGACCAATAGAAATGACCACACCGGTACACAGCGGCGGTTATCGAGATTTATTTAAAAATGCAAAGGTGTGTAAGTTTAAATTGTTCATGCATCCAAAATGAAAGTGTCGTTATACAAATATTATTTATGGAACATTAATTAGGAATGGTTTATCTGCCCGTTCTGGCCGGGTATGTAACTTTCATTGCAATCCGTTAACAATAAACGGGACGTGAAAGTTGCGATCAAAATCCTGTCGGAACAATATAGACAAAGAAGGATTATTTTCCACCACCGAAATGGTCCTTCCCCGGTTATGCGCTCCAGCGAATATTGCCCATATATAAAAAGTAGCTCAATATTCGCCAAGCGCTAACAAGTTATGCTACGGTCACCCCCTTATCAATTAAATTGATAACCCGCACTTTTACTCCGACTGTCATTAACATTCAAAAACGTAGAATGTATTTCAATGTAGCCTAAATTATTTTTATTTATTTAAGACATGAATATACTCACTTTTCAAAGCACCTTGCAGGCAAATTTCAGTTTGCACATTTATGTACAAACCGCCATTATTTTGCCTTGTTTACACCTTCAACTTTATTAATAGAATCAACTGACCAATAGAAATGACCACACCGGTACACAGCGGCGGTTATCGAGATTTATTTAAAAATGCAAAGGTGTGTAAGTTTAAATTGTTCATGCATCCAAAATGAAAGTGTCTTTATACAAATATTATTTATGGAACATTAATTAGGAATGGTTTATCTGCCCGTTCTGGCCGGGTATGTAACTTTCATTGCAATCCGTTAACAATAAACGGGACGTGAAAGTTGCGATCAAAATCCTGTCGGAACAATATAGACAAAGAAGGATTATTTTCCACCACCGAAATGGTCCTTCCCCGGTTATGCGCTCCAGCGAATATTGCCCCTATATAAAAAGTAGCTCAATATTCGCCAAGCGCTAACAAGTTATGCTACGGTCACCCCCTTATCAATTAAATTGATAACCCGCGCTTTTACTCCGACTGTCATTAACATTCAAAAACGTAGAATGTATTTCAATGTAGCCTAAATTATTTTTATTTATTTAAGACATGAATATACTCACTTTTCAACGCACCTTGCAGGCAAATTTCAGTTTGTTTTGAAACGTGTAATTCTTAAATTTTGCGCCATTTATTGTCTCTGATTACAAATTTGTTGTGAGAATTGCAAGAGCGGCTAAATTATACTAAGTACATATTAATAAGTAAGTAAGTAAGTAATTCTTTTATTACCGTGACATGTGCATACAACTGAGTAAACAAGCATATACAAAGCAAAAATGTAAATTGAGCACCCGGCCCAGTGGACCTATATGTCACCATCAATAAATATGTGATTAAATTTCGTTCCATGTAAATATTTACAAAATACTTTATCATAAGCATGATATGGGCAATAATGAATATCGAAATGGATATTGATACAAACAAATATTCATATATCACTATGAAATAATGGGATAATAACAAGCATGATTTATAAGTAAATGGTATTTCGCCTATGTAAATACGCTTTCACAATGAATTTGGCTGTTATCCTGGGGTGCAATGTTAATAACATGTTTAGTGTTTTCCTCACAGTTATCTGTTGACAGTAACGCTATAGTGCTGGTCCTAATGTCATCGTACAGAGAGCACTCTAGCAAGAAGTGTGATTCACTTTCAACTGTTTCAGAGTCACACAATCAACATAGCCTGTCTTCGGTGGATTCACCTATGTATCGTCCTATTTCAATGCGTAACGACACTATTCCCACTCGGAACTGGCATAGAAGAGATCTTTCGTATTTAGAAAGATTCAATTTGACATACTCTTCGCATTTAAATTTGCTCTCAAATGTTCGATATGTCCTGAGCTTTGGTGCCGCTTGTATATCACGGGACCATATTGCTGCGTAGTAACTACGTATGCGCGCTTCGGTGTCTTTGAGGTTAACTTTTGAGTCCCAACGTGCACATTATAGTTTTAACACACTTGGCCAATTATTGTCACATATTAATATTAATAAGTCGTGAGCACGACGTTTGAAAATCCTGACTAAATACTACATTTTTGACAATTGCTTATATTTGGCAAGTAAAACTGTATGATTGCGAATGTATGTTATGAATTTTCTTCTTAAAACACACACACACACGCACACGCGCACGCACGCGCATGCACGCACGCACACACAAAAGGAGGCCACGTTTTTACGCGCCGTTTTACTACGTATTTGACACTCACGTTCTGCCAAGTTGTCATCAATGTCTACTGCGCTTCGCCTCGATGTATTACTTAGTCACTTCGCTATCTGTACGCTACCGTTACCTTTGACCACCTGCCACAACGTTTATATCATTACGTAGCGTTGCGTGGAAGAACGCAGTATATAGCGCAGTTAAGCGTAACAATAACGAGAGTGATGCGTGACGTATCGTAGTTTAACGTAGCGAAAAACGTAGAAATTGACTGGACTCTCGTTCTGTTCACGTTGTTCTAGGTAAAGGCCACGTTGATCTAATTTGTGCCACGTGTACCTCTACGTAGACCGGTACGTTGTGGTATTACGTAGCAGTATTTTGAACATGTTCAAAGTTCAGATGTGTCGCTTACGTTGAACTAAGTACCTGCCAAGTTGCACAACGTAGCAAAACGAGGCGACGGAACCGTGACGCTACGACTGATGTATAATAAAGGCTTCAATTGAACTGTAACATAATTTTACATGAGAAGGCTATGCGTGTCATGTTCACCGGTTGTTTTGATACTGACAACGATGGTGGGGAAACATCTAGGTTCAGAATAGGTACCGAGTGCTGTTGTACAGGAGCAGAGAGACAAGCCGGATCAGATCTTTGACTTCTTAAATTTTTTTGGAATATGGTAATTTAATCCATGGGTTTTATCAGGTCGAGGATGGTCGTTTCATTTGTCATTGAATACATGCATTTCAATCAAAAAAAATTACCATATAATAATAATAAACACATAAATCTGAAGTAAATCTGATGATAATTTAGATATTTGACTCGTAGTTTTCAATAAAGCTCTTAATCTAGTATTTATAGATATACTCTTTATTATAATTCGTTCTTACCCGCAGTTATTAGAAAATGGAATAGTTTACCAGAATTAGTAAAAAAATAGCGACTCGTTGAATATCTTTAAATACAATCTTAACCGAAACGTAGTCAAGAACCCTTCGTACTATTATGTCGATAAGCGCTATCTACAAATACTTCATACGAAGCTAAGAACCAATTCAAGTTCGCTAAATGAACATCTCTATGTAAAACATGTCGTTGCTTCCCCACTGTGTTCCTGTGGTGATATTGAATCGAATCATCACTTCTTTTTTATGTGCCCATATTTTAACACAATACGAGCTAAATTAATTAACAATATTTATAGAATAAGTCGCAACGTAGACCTCAATGTAATATTATTCGGCAATATAAATCTAGACGATAATGTAAATTCCACCATATTTCTTCACGTCCAAGAGTATTTAAGCGAATCCCGACGATTTTCTTAACAATCCGATTCCGATTCCGTCGTCAGCTGTTTATTTATTCCGTGCATCACCAGTCCTCCACTCCTTGTTTTGTTTTTTATCCTTTTTTTTGTTTTGTTTGTTTGTTTGTTTGTTTGTTTGTTGTTGTTTTTTCTCGCCTCACTCGTTTGTCTTTCTAAAACTTAGAATACCTATAATATATACATCTTTATCTGGCTTCAATGCTTGTTGTTTGTTCTATAAAACCTTGCCATCTATATGTGTAAAAACTATTTCAAGGAGAGAAACTATATAAGAATTTAATTCTTTCGTTTCAATCCTTTCCTTATTCTTATTGCATTGTGCATCTATTTGTATATTTGCTAGTTGTACACGAGAAATAAATATGTTTAAACTAGTATTTATAGGGACCTCATCACAGATTGGCAAATTGACAATGTCCAAAAATTGTGTCATCTATGATGTAGATCCCCAAAAGATTTATATATATATATTCCGAAAGCTACGGCTAATGATATTTTAGCGTTTTTATTATATATATATATCTTGGGGATCTACATCACACACATATATATATATAACACTACTGGCCAAGAAATATATTGGAAATGTGTCGGTCATGAATTGAAATGGAAACCAGTTCCGTTTGTAACGCATTTCATCGCTATTTTGGAAAACACATGTATCACTTACATTAGGTTAAAATCTGCTACGATTGTAAATTAGGATGGCCGAGGGGTAAATGTGATAGATTTTAAATCCCGGCGGTCGTAGGTTCGAGTCCTTAGTACGACTAATCTTTTATTAGTTATATATATATTTATTTTTTTTATTAGTCCAGCTGCTTTAGTTTTTGCAGTTAAGACATTCAATGACATTTTTCAAAAATACGAAAATACGTGAACAAGTACTTTGAAGAGACTGATTACAATAACTTACAGACTTCCGGAAAGCTAAAAAAAAAAGTGTCGGACATTTGGTCTGACCACCTGTCAAAAGTTGCCGGACCGAAATACAATTTGCCGGACCGAAACATTCTTTGAAGTATGTATACATGTATACACTAACGTATTTTCGCGATCTTATTTGACCCACCGTAGTCATTGTTGTTTTAATTAATATCACACTACGATATGACAACGCGCATAACAAAAACAAACTCAGAAACGACCGTCCAAATTTACTGTTCACGATACATACAGTACACATGGATTATATTTACATTTAGTATGCAGAGGTTTTTCATGTAAAACCCGTGGTATGCTAAATATCCCGGGAAAATTATGCTGACAATCACAACGTCATGTCATCCGCAGCAAAAGCGTGGACATATTGACAGTGTTATAAAAAAAAATGTTTGTAGCGCAAAGAACTGTGAAATGTTACTTGTGTATAAAAGTTTCGTAGTGCAAAACAACACAATTAGGTGTCTGTATGTATGCCGCATATTTTTACTCAATCCTTTGTTGACACCATGATATTACCTCTAAAACGCGAAAGCAGTTACGCGGTATCGAGAATATTGTTGTCGTTTAGGTCTTTGACTTACAGTTACTTTTAACAACCGCCACGTGGACGGTGTGAAACACGTTTTTCACGAACCGTACTTGTAACCATGTTTGTTAAAGCGACTGCAGTGAAAGGACTTTGTCATGGATGGCACGCGCATTGTAAGCTGGTAACGCCAAACTGTTGCACTTGTTTTTGCGCAGATCGGGTTATAGTTGGTCTCACAACACAAGTTTAACTGAAAAGAGTAGCGATGAAGGCGCGAAAATCTAGACCAAACGGCATTCATTTGAGGTAATAAGAAATTGAATTAAGAACATGATCCACGGACGATTCGCGATGTATTGGAAATCGCGATATAGCGAAGCTGTATTCAATTGTTCAGATATTTAGATTTTGTTATCCAGTTATATATAGGAATGGGTCTTGAAAAAGCTGTCGGACGGTCGGACCGATTCTTAGGAACTAAATATTGGACCCACTCAAAATTTGCCGGTCTTGTCCGTCGGACCGACGGTTTTCGGGAAGTCTGAGTAATAATAACACAGACTAAGTAAATAAATTTAGTAAAGGCATAATGTATATGTTATGATTGTGCGTATTTCTCCTCACATTAAGACGAATTTATCATATTTATGTTTTTAGACGACACTTTACCCACATGCATTAAGCCCGGTTTTCCCACGACATGCCTCATTTCTGTACTATGTAGTTGCTTTAACAGGACATTAATTGGGTACGTAACTATGCTATGATGAGTGGCCTTGTAGCAATATGATGTTTCTAAGCGCACAATAATAATGTTATGTATGGTTGCCATGGTTACAGTTCATCTTAAATCTGTAGGTACTTTTTTTATCAACTTCACTGTCTATATTTGGCAAACTCAGATTCAAATTTGAATCAATGCGGTACAGTTTTAAGAAAGAAATTTCAATTTTGATAAATTTGTTCAAATTTGTTAAATTTCAAAACAATTCATCTTTGACCCCAACTCAATTATAGTAAGAGTCAATAAACAAAGGAACTTATACTTTTTAAGCTTGAGCATAATAATAATTATTTGCATCAGGTATGAAACAATTTCCCTTATATATGTTTCTGTCTAGTATCAGCTGCTTTATAAAATGCTGAAACATTCCTATATGTATTACCAGAAATTCGTTATTTTGAGTTTTGCAATATGTTGCCAAGGTAACCAACATATGTTCTGCAATATTAAGATTGTTTTACAGTGCTATAATATTATTAACTTTATTGCTGCAACAAAACCTTATGTTTGTGATTTATTGATACAATTGAACATATATTGAAGTTAATTGATTTTGCGTAATGACATGAACATAAATCATGAACTTGTCATGGCCATCGTCTTCATCATAAATGGACGAATATTGCCAAATGTATTATTCAGAGACAGTTAAAGGTTTTCTTTCAAACAGAGGAAAGACGCATTTTTTTCAGGAAATCCTGTATTCTTGTCAACAGATACATGTAATTCTGAAGTCTTCTTCATTAATTACTTACATATCATAAAACATGCACATACACACGCACATACTCGTTTCTCGTATACCTATTTATAATTAAACGATCAATTATGACACTAAGACCAAGTCGAAAAAAATCTTTAAGTATACCGATTATTACAACCATTCGTTATTAGGACTCAACTATGGCCACCCACACTTCCCATATGTAACAAACCTGTATGAGGCGTGTCGTGGAAAAACCGGGCTTAATGCATAATGCGAAAAGTGTCGTCCCGGATTAGCCTGTGCACTCCGCACAGGCTAATCCGGGACGACTTTTCCCGCCTACAGTGGATTTATGTTTAGAAGAGACTTCATTGAAACAGAAACCATGAAAGCGGCTCATCCGGGACGACACTTTACGCACATGCATTAAACCCGGTTTTCCCACGACGCGCCTCTAATCAAACCCGAGTCATTCAAATGGTCTACATTTCATGGGTTAAAATGTACATTACATGTACATGTAATAAGCAATTTAATGATAATAGCCTTTCATTATTGGGAATTTCGTTTAAACACAACCCTAATAACAGAAGCCCATACAACGGTTTTGCATTTTTATGGGTTGCAATTTCATGCCCTTTAATGTTAGATCATTTTCTCCAACTCTATGTCCGTGTCTGTTTGTTCGTGAACGCTGCCTTTTCTTCGACACAGCGAGAACGAGCTGCCCGCGATTGCTTTTGCAGAGAATACCTGGGTATACGTCAGGGTTCCCGCCGCTGCACCCAGCAGGCACCGCAGCCAATAGATCTGAAAATACACGTGGACACATTCAATGTTAAAAACATAATATGGGAATTGTAAAACCTGGTCACATCTTATTTTGTAGATTTGCTAATGTTCCAAAAATGATATATGCATTCGAAACGTGATTTTTTTTTGAAATGTCTGAAAACAAGTTTGTAAACAGATATTAGTTTGGTAATGTTTGCTATAACATTCCAATAATCAAGCCAACTAAAGTAGGTCCCGCATAAACATATACGACCATTTAAATACCCACTGTTGACTCATTTCCCCCGTGACGACGGCTGGACCAAAGTTCCTAGCCGGATTCATGCATCCTCCCGATATACGCCCCTGTAAGAGAGTAGTAAGCGTTAAATAATGTATTAATATATTTTATACACATTAGGTGGTGTTACAATAGTTGGTGTTTTGCAACTGTCAGTGAAGTTATTCGAACCTGCGATTTCATTTGATTCAATGCTCGAACATAATAGTAAATACCATAGGCGGATTTAGAGGGGGCTGGAAGCGGCGTACGCCCCCCCCCCCCCCTCCACACCGTAAAATTGTCAAAAAATCGATTTGTAATAACCGAAAATAACCTTCTCATCGAAGTTAATCATCTTTCTTTTCATGATATATAGAACTGTAGGTATAATTGGTACTTGTCTAGAATCTCTTTAAAAAGCTGAACTATGATATCGTGCACATTAACTATCATTGTTTTGCAAAATATATCATTTAAATGCGTGTATATGTTAGAAGGTACGGAATATTCCCGCACCATCTAACTCCAAATCCTGTTCCCGCGCCCTAATACTATGATTTAAGAGTGGCCCAAAGTTATCCGTTTTATTCTCTCCTGTTATCTTGGACATTTTAGAATCACAGTCTGTATCCTGATAATGTTGGCTCAGACGATAATGCATGCTCATCAGATAATGCATGCTCATAAGATAATGCATGCTCACAAGATAATGCATGCTCATAAGATAATGCATGCTCACAAGATAATGCATGCTCACAAGATAATGCATGCTCATAAGATAATGCATGCTCATAAGATAATGCATGCTCACAAGATAATGCATGCTCATAAGATAATGCATGCTCATAAGATAATGCATGCTCATAAGATAATGCATGCTCACAAGATAATGCATGCTCACAAGATAATGCATGCTCACAAGATAATGCATGCTCATAAGATAATGCATGCTCACAAGATAATGCATGCTCATAAGGTAATGCATGCTCATAAGATAATGCATGCTCATAAGATAATGCAGGCTTCAGCGGAGGAGCAGACAGTGGGGTACGTCAGTTTATGTATAATTGTCTATTTTCACTTACCCATGCATTCTTTTTGCGATAGATATGAATTAAGCGATCCATTATCTATCTATAGGTACCCTAACTTTCGAAAATATTCGTCATATAATCGTATTAATAGAGAAATGATAACCAAAACATCACCCAAATCAGCGGAAAACGGTATATTTTAATCATTTAAAAGTATAATTAAGCATTTAAAAATCAAACTTGTTTAAACAAAGCCCAATCATCGATAATGAAAATACACCCTTGCTTGGTTTAGTAGCGAACGTACATTTCTATAAAAAGTTTTTTTTCTAAGCTATCTGTACCCAATTGGATAATGGCTTGCTACATGATAAATACAAGAAAAAATGGCATGCTTAACTTAAATAATGATCGAGCTTGCTTTTTTATCATGCTTATTTGCAGCTTAATAGTATCCATGTACCTGTCTTTCTCTCCATTTATGTGTCAATTTCTCCCTCTGTCTATGTCTGTGTGTCTGTGTGTCTGTCTGTCTGTCTGTCTGTCTGTCTGTCTGTCTGTCTGCCTGCCTGCCTGCCTGCCTGCCTGCCTGCCTGCCTGCCTGCCTGCCTGCCTGCCTGCCTGCCTGCCTGCCTGCCTGCCTGCCTGCCTGCCTGCCTGCCTGCCTGCCTGCCTGTCTGTCTGTCTGTCTTCTATCGAAAATCGTAATGAGAATACATAAGGGGTGGGATGTAACTTCCTATATGTGCGGATTTATTCCCTATTTCCCCCAAAATGGTACTAGTATTTGACTGATCCTCTTTATTACCTTACCAGAATATGAAGGGCCACATTTGCGGGTCCCAATGTATCTTACATGCACTCCCAAGAATAATTACCGACATAAATTATATTGTTAATTATTATAACCTCTCCGAATCTTCTATATTGTGTTCTCCCGAAGGCTATAACAACATCAATAGCTGCCATTGTATAGCATATGAAGGAATATGAATACAACACACCTTTATCAAAATCACTTCCAAGCTAACCGAGGGTACACATTCTCATAGAGAATACATGGTTGGTGCCGGGATGTAGAAAGTTTATCCGGTGTGGCTTAGAAAATGAAAATAGGGCTAGCTTTAGCGAGCCCTATTTTTGTTTTCGGGCCAAACCGGATAAACTTTCTCCTTCCCGACACCTACCGTGTATTCCATTGATCCTGATTTATATTAAATTAAATTTAAAAACACCAAACACAAAAGTTTTAAATTAAAAAAAAAATTCTAGACGGGCCACGACCTAATAACTCGCTTGCATGAATGCGTACTACCCGGAAAAAATAGTTCTCTATTTCTTAATCACCTTTTTCAAAAAGCAAAAGTAAAATATTAATAAATCTTATTTGCTGATGTCAGTACGACACGAAAATGACGTAGTAAATCTGCTTTTGTTTTAATCCAGATTATATTGGTTTTTAAAGCGTTAAATTACGTCACACCAACTACGTCATTCATTTTGAGTTGTAAGTTTACACAATGTAGTCAAACCAGAACGCGAGTGTTTTTCAGTTTAAAATACATGAAATCGGAATAAATATTTAGTGTTTCTGTTGTTTTGGATGGATTATATTATGCAATAGCATTCAGATAAAAAGTGTATGGAATATTTGCCTCGAATGGAAACGGTGAGATTGATCCCTTTTCAATTTTCTACGATTTAATCGGATAGTATTAGTTGTGGATGGAGGACATTGTAACTGAAATTGAAATAAATCATAAAATGTTTAGTTATACGTTTAAATTTTGATAATTTTTTTTCACTTCTTTTCATCGGAAAATAATATAAAAGGTTATTTCTTTGATGAATATGCTCTGTTGGTTGACCAAAGAAAGTCTATCCACAAAGAATAACCCGCTTGCATCAGATTCAAGTGTGTTGAAATGGAATTGAACTGGAAGGAAGTTGTTGTTAACCAGTCAAATGGAATGTGAGGACAAACAACTCATTTGTTGTTTAACTCTGCTAAACTAGACAACACAAAGTTTATATCGATGAAAAACTCTGGTAAGTAGACTTTATGATGTGCCATTCTCGAGAATGTTGTTATCCGGCGCGTAGGAATACCTATTGACGGTATATCACAGTCACGTGATCTACTGCCGGATATCAACAAGTTTATACGGTCACCGCTTTATTACCGGTCACTGTTTGGGTTAGTAGCAGGATAAAAACAAATATGAGGCGCGTCGTTGGAAAACCGGACTTAATGCATGTGCGTAAAGTGTCGTTCCGCTTTTATGGTATTATCTGTTTCAATGAAGTGTCTTCTAACCATAAGTCCACTTTAGGCGGAAAGCCTGTGCTAATCCGGGATGACACTTTACGCACATGCATTAAGTCCGGTTTTCACACGACGCGCCACATATTTGCTAACAACCAGGATCTAATGAATTAACATATTTGTAAATATCAAAACATATTGCATACTTCACTCACACATTTCAGGATTTAAACACTCATCATATGTCTCTTTATAATTATGTGAACATATTTTAATATCTGACATCGTTACCTCCCTTTTTATGAACTCAAGCTGCGTCATTTGCAAGTATAAATCATGTCCCAGATGACGTAAGTGCTATATACATTTATACTATAATTCTCATTTAATCTCTAATCATGTTTCGATTCAAATTTGTATTGCATTCTGTATGTTACAGTGGGCATAAAAGTTCTAAAATGGCTCTATGAAATATTATAATAACGGGTAGATCTACCATTAAATGCATACTTTGTTTCCTGGGATAAAAAATGTTCAGTTATACACTGCCTCATATAATAAATAGAGTAGATCAAAGCAGCTCGGTTATATATTGCATTTTATTACCATAATTTGGCGTAAAATGAATACATGTACTGGATATCACATTGTTAGCATGCTTATAACGCTGATTTTCATACTCTACTCATATGGATGTATTATTATGTAGAGATATTATGTAGGATACACAGTACTTCATGTGACTTTAATCATATCATATTACAAATATTTCAAGAAGAAAATGTGATTCAAATTGTACAAATCATAGATAAAAAACATAGCTCGATCATTATCCATTTATGTTTTATTGCAGCCTATCATTATCCACCATGTAGCAAGCGATTATCCAATTGTGTGCAGATAGCTTAGAAAAAATTAATTTGTTTAGAAACTTACGTATGTTATTGAATCAAGCAAGACTGCATTTTCATTTTCGATGATTGGGCTCTGTTTACACAAGTTTGATATATAAAAAAACAATGCTTATATATTTTTTTTCCGTTTTCCGCTGATTTGGGTGATGTTTTGTAATCATCTGACGATTATTTTCGAAAGTTATGGTACCTTTAGAAAGATTATGGATCGCTTAATTCATATCTATCGCAAAAAGAATGCATGGGGTAAGGGAAAATATACAATAATACATAAACTGACGTACCCCACTGTCTGCTCCTCCGCTGAAGCCTGCATTATCTTTTGAGCCAGCATTATTTTCTGAGCATGCATTATCAGGATACAGACCGTGAGAATTATAGGCCGATTGTAATTATGGCGTTATCATAGGCAGTATTTGTAGTGTGTTCTATTTAACCTTCTTTTTATTTCAGCAAATATTATGCAAATTATCATGTCATATTTGTGTCAAGGTCACCCGAAAAAAAACATCCATCAACAAAGGACACACAAAATGTAGATGGTGGCACTAATTCGCTTACCTTCAAGTGAATGTATGCTGTTAATGTAAAGATATTCAAACATATTCAAAATTCCAACGTAAAACGACAGTAGTATTTTAAGTCAATCAATAAATTAAAAACGCGACTGCTACTATTACTAGTATTACTACTGCTACTACTACTAGTACTGCTACTACTACTACTACTACTACTACTACTACTACTACTACTACTACTAACACTAATAATAATAATAATAATAATAATAATAATAATCATCATCATCATAATAGTTATAATAATAATAATAATAATAATAATAAAATAATAATAATAATAATAATGATAATAATAGTAATAAATAATACCACTACTACCAATAATAAAATAATGATAATAATAATAATAATAAAATAATATTATGAATGCTATTTTAATATAACTCGTCAATAATATCCTATTTCAACCACATTTATGCACCAGCCATTTATTTCGATAGCTGGTTCGTTCTAATATACTGGACTCATTATTTCGTCGTATGTAACAAAAGCCATTACATACCGCGCATAAAATATTGGCTCCCACTATCAAGCCGACGAACAAGGGCGCCGGTGACGTCCCGTCAGTTCTGTTTTCATCAATGAAAGCAAACGTACCAAACAGCAACATAAACGTAATTCGGAACTCAACAATCAATTCTTGCACGGATGTGACGTCATTTCCGGGAAGAATTAATCTAAGGTTTCCATGCACTTCCGGTGGACTGACCTCTTTTAAGAGCAAGACTGCTGATACACTCGCGCAGCATTGAGACAAAACGTAGAAAATACATCTCAACACCGTGATTTGGCCGTCGGCAAGAAATCCAATTGACAATGATGGGACGTTTGCTAACGCGTTGATGAGAGCGGCGACGATGAAAGCTATGACGATGAAACGATAAGAGCCGTTGGCTGGTCGAAGCCCGGATTATAAAGTCCATACGCGATTGTGTAGAAACACAAGATAAATGTTCCAATGAATTCAGCAAAGAACGCGCGCCAGAAATTAAGGCTTTGTATATTCCTTAGTTCCCTTACAAGTTCCCTTTTTGTCCTTGCTCAGTTTCAGTTTTCTCTGCCTTTTTCATATTCGTCATAGTCGCTTATCTCGTTCACTTTAAATCAATATTTCGACAACGTGAGAGAAGCCACTGAAGTATTTTTTTTGGTAGTATAACGTCTGTTATAAATTATACAACTTTGTAACAACAATTACACAATCTTCACGTTTTTGAACCCAAATTTTGATTAGATCCGCAATTAGTACACGATGAGTATTGTACAATTGTATGGAGTTCGACCTTTTCACAGTGAAAAATGTCAGTAAATTTGCTTCAACAATTAACACGATAAAAATCAGTGTGATCCGCTCTATACCTGTTGTACTGTATAGTGTCAATGTCAAGTTCAATGGGGCATATCCAAGGCATTAACAAAATAATGTTTATGAAATAATTTAACACATATTTCCGAGAACTGTATACATATGAACGTTGTTGAACAATTTGACATCTCTAATATGATTATTTATGTTAACAAAACTACACAGGTAACAGTTTGTATAAGAACGAACACCTATTAAATATGTGTATTTATATTCAAATGGGTTATTAATGAAGAAATCAGTTTGCTGTAGAGCTGTAGAGCTCTATGATTCTGGAAATATTTATTTTCGGATTAATGTTAATGAATGTTTTTAAATAATTATTGCATGGTTTTAAATTTTGAGATAAACGTTTCGAATATTTTTTTAATATCTTATACCTATTATACATCTTCACCACGCATCTGATCTGTCTGTTACATTAAAAAGTTCATGATGTAATGTAATAAGCCGAAAATGTTTATCTCTTGAATATCTCGTGAATATTTTTTTTTTTCTACAATTTGTAACAATTGCCTTTAAAAGTCCAAACGTATACAAAAAGATAAGTGAACAAATCAGAATATTCGTTACAAGGAGGTCTGTGTTTGTGACGTGCCGCTATTTATAGTTTGCATTTAAAGGGTCCATCCAAATCATTGGAGGCTCAAACCGGTTTAAGGGCGCGCCAAACCTGATGAATAAACTATTGAGTTGAATTCCTGTCTAAATACTCGATGGTTGGACACGGAACAGATCAAAAGATACACTTTGTATTGTTTCAGCAAACAATTAAATCTAAAAGTTAATTTTATTTCAGATTTTCCGATTTTACCAGACTGTAAAATTGATTAAATCTAAGCGGCACAAGCTACGGCGGTGTTTCTTCGGTCAGGTGATTAAAAGTGACTAAAAGTGTATTTACATATTGAAATATACCGATATTTATGTGTTATTGTGACACAAGGATATTAAAGTATATAAAACACTACCAAGGTACGTTTGTGACTATCTGAAATGGAAATTATTTAACAAAAATGGCAACGTAAAACCCAAGCGCATCAAGCGGACAATATGGCGGAAAGGTCAAATTCCAGTACTAACGCCATTGACAAACAAGCGTTCCACTTGTGTTCATGAGAGAAGTTGAATTGTTTGGGGATCGAAAACCCGAGCGACATGAATGGCTCCAACATGTAGAGCTTTACCAAGCTATAGGCAAAAATATAAACCCAGCGTACATAACCGGTTTACAGCGTGTACGCGGTATGTGGCGCATATACTTGGACAATTTAGACGATAAAGTCATATTGATGGCGGAGGGTATAAGCCTGCGTGGAAAATCTATCCCCGTGCTAAATACTAACCCTGGTCGCATGGATAGCGACCAAACAATACGGGTACGTGTCAAGAACACCCCCCTGTCCGTTTCAAGACGGAGCTATTACAAGAGCTCTAACCCTAAAAGGAGCAGATGTTATCTTTTAATGTACCGCGAAAAACTTCCGGTTAACAACAAATTGACAAATTGTGAAACAGCAGACAGAGTCGCTATTGTATCGGCTTCTTCCCTGATAACACCCCTCCCACCAACAATGTCATTTGGCATATTCATAGGACGTGTCCTGCATTTAGGACAACGCAGCAATGAAAATAGGCCACTAAAATGCACCAAATGTTTACAGGATGGCCATTTGTTTGCCAAATGCCCAAATGACTGGGTCTGTGTAAGCTGTGAGGAAAAGGGACACAAAAAGTCAGATTGCCTAGTCAACGATATACGTAACACAGAGTCAAGCCCATGCACCTCAGAATCCGAGCAATCGGACGACGAAACTGTGGTTGATCAACAAAGTGACAACCAACCAACGACATCGATAGTAATGGCCACACCAGTAAAATCCCGGTGGCATGCCAGCCAAACAGAGGTAGACAGCACGTGCAAATCGGGCGCCAATCAAACCAGCCTTCTATCGATAACTTTGTTCACGCTAACAAGTTCGTGACCCCGTACACAGCGAAATCGGCGAATGTTCCAGAGCGTTTCCCGACCCCCCCCCCCCCCCCCGCAGAAGAGCTTCACGACAGATTGATGTCAAAACCAGGGAAAAAAGGGAAAAACAAAAACCAGTGATATTTAAAAATTTACAATGATTACACTCTTTAACGGTTGGAACGATTTTATGGATGAGCGTTTGAAATTGGATATATTTACAATCGAACGGTCTATAGTATTTAGAGTCAACTGCGCTGACGCAAGTTTAATAATTTAAAATGAAATTATTAGTTTATATAAAGATTTTAAGAACAATCCGTCTATTGGACATACTATAGATATAAATTTTATATAAAACATATTAAACTAAGTAAAGCATTACCATTCCTTTGTAAATTGAATATAATTGTTTATACTAGTCTTGTTTCTCAAGCACGTTTTACGCATGAAATAATATTTTTTGAATTATCATCATTCTTTTATTTTTGTGTGAAAAATCCTATTTTTATAGTTATTAGATCTAATTGTTCCGTAATTCACTTTTTTTAATTAATACTAAAAGTGGGACATATGCATGAGGTTGCAAGTTTTAACGCTACTTGTCATCTTAAAAATACATTATCGATTACCAAATCTTCTGTGCATAAATTCGAATAGTAACCACATATTTTTGTATGTTTCTGTACATAGCGGTATCAGAGCGGTAAACCTGTTCTACGCTGACCGCTACGCATCATTACTTCAAGTTAATAGCACAACGCGATTAGTCCCTGTATGTGTACATTTACCGTGTTATAGGTTTCGCAACAATTATATTCACAGTTTAAATGTACCTAAAGTATGTTTTATTATGCCAGCCATTTATATTTTTCACTGGGTAAAATGTATTACATAGTTATGCGCGATTTATTATTAATTGTTTGCAAATATGTAAATAATCACTATGGACGATGTTTTGCATATTATTTCCCTTAACGTACAAGGTTTGAGGGATAATTTGAAAACGAGCTAGACTAAACCAGTATTTACTAAACCAAAAAACAGATATTACATTTTTACAAGAAACGCATTTCTCTGAGGACTTGAACTTTACATTAAAGGAAGATTTCTCAGAATTGAATTTATGCAATTCTTTTGGGGAACATAATAGCAAGGGAGTCTCTATTTTAATAAGAAAACATTTGAATTTTGAATGATTAATTTTTTGCACGACACAAATGGTAGATATTGCTTTATGAACATTGAAATGAAAAACAATTTTTATTCGTTATTAAACATATATGCGCCTAATGATAAGAAGCAACGTAATCTATTCTTTAAAAATATTTCTGAAATACTTGTAGATAACTCTCTAGGTATTAAAGTTATAGGTGGCGATTTCAACGAAATAAATCAAACGACTTATCAAACGAATATCCACATCTAAGACAAAAATAGTTATTAATCCAAATCTTCAAAACTTAATAAAAAAAACAATAATTTAACTGATATATGGCGACTTCTTAACCCGAATAAATCTCAATTCACTTGGAGACGAAAAAATAAAAATGAAATGAGCCGTATCGACTTTTGGCTAATAGAATATAACATTGTCCCTTTAGTCTTTTCTACCGATATCAGACCAGCGGTTATTCAGTCCAATGAACACATGGCCATCTCAATTAAATTCAAAACACCTTTTAAAAGAGGACCTGCATTTTGGAAAATAAACAATTCGTTGTTAAATGATGTTGAATATTGTTCGCAAATTGAACAACTCATCGACGAATGCAGTAATTTGAACATTTCAAGCCGTGCCACGATATGGGAAATTTGTAAATTTGAAATTAAACAAACATCTTTACGTTATTCGAAAACAAAATCACGCCAGCGCCACAATGCATTACAGTTGCTTGAAGAACAACTTAATCAGTTAGTTACTAATAATAAGAATACTGCATCAGAAAAGGCAAAACTTTTACAATTAAAACATGAAATTGAAAAAATTTACACTTTTAAAGCAAACGGAGCTCGTATAAGATCAAGGGTTCAATTTGTAGAAGAAGGAGAACACAACACTAAATATTTTCTTAGTCTTGATAAGTCAAGACAAAATAGGAAAACAATTTCATCTCCACGTGTCGAAACTAAAAGGTTAACTAATATTAAAGATATTCTCAAAGAAGAGGTTGTATTTTACGAGGCACTTCATAAGTCAAATTCAATTGATAATCAAAAGGTCCAGTCTTCCTTAAATGAAGCACATTTTGAAACGATTTTATCAGAAAATGAAGCACAATTATGCGAAGGCGCAATTTCGTTAACAGAACTAAGCGATGCCTTAAATTCAATGAAGTATAATAAAAGTCCTGGGCTAGACGGGTTATCAGTCGAATTTTATAGAAAGTTTTGGACAAAATTATCTCCATTGTTGTTAAATTGTATTATAGAATGCGAACAAAATGGTGAATTATCAAGAGGTCAAAAACAATGTATTTTTTCTTTACTATACAAAAAGGGAGATCCTGAGAATCTTGATAATTGGCGCCCCATTTCGCGTTTGAATATCGACTATAAAATATTAGCAAAACTCCTGGCAACAAGGCTACAAAATGTACTACCAAAACTTATAAGTTTAGATCAACACGGAATCATGAAAAATAGATTTATCGGTTGTGATATTCGCCAAATACAGACATTATTGACCATGCTGAAACATTTGATATAGATGGCGCAATTTTATTCCTCGATTTCAAAAAGGCTTTTGATACTTTTGAATGGGTCTTAATGATTGAAACTTTACATAAATATGGCTTTAAAACCAATTTTATTAACTGGGTGAAAATTTTGTACACTAATATAAGCTCCGCCGTTATGAACAATGGATGGAAATCACATTTCTTTAAGATATCAAGAGGCATCCGACAAGGATGTCCCCTTTCAGCTCTATTGTTTAGCCAATAATATAAGATCAAATAACGAAATTCAAGGGGTAAACATCAAATGTGATAAATTGAATGCTAATATTAAACTAACCCAACTTGTAGATGACACTACACTATTTTTAAAAAACACCAACGAGATACCGAAAGCTTTGAAAATTATTGACACATTTGGGGCCGTGTCCGGTTTGCAATTAAATAAACATAAAACAGAAGGTATACTGACTGGCAATTCTAAAATTACTTCTGACACAAAAATACATGATAAAACTTTCAAACCAATTGTAAAATCTCTAGGAACCTATTTGGAACAAATCAAAACCAATGCGAAATACTAAACTGGAAAAGCAAAATTGAGACTTGTCAAAAAATAATTAATGATTGGAACAAACGCAAGCTCACATTCTTTGGAAAAATAGCAGTTATAAAAGCGATACTTTTACCCAAATTATCATATCTTATACAATCAATAAGCATACCCAAACGGTTTATTAGCGAAATAAATTCAATGCTTTTTAAATTCTTATGGAGTAACAGAAGCGAAAAAATTAAACGTAATGTGCTAATTGGAAATAAGCTTGAAGGTGGGTTAGAAATGCCGGATATTGAAATATATTCGAAAACATTAAAAATAAAATCGGTTAAATTATTGTGTTCAAAGGATGATGTCCACTGGAAAATTATCCCCAGATATTATCTTAGTCAATATGGAAAAGATAATCTGATCTTTAAAATGAACATCGATTCATGGAAATCTCTTCCTAGAGTAAAACATAACATACCACCTTTTGACAAGGAAACTGTTGAGATATATATAGAATTAAACAATATCAAATCTACTTTGAAACCTACAACTCTCTTCGATATAAGAACACAAATTCTCTGGGGAAACAAATTCATAAAGAACAACGGTAAATGCCTTATATTTTAAACATCGGGTTAATTCGAATATATGTGAATGACATTATCGATAATATGGGTAAAATAGCTGACACAATCGTGCGACCAAAGTTAAGCAATAAACAAAATTGGATTTCAGAAATAAATATATTACGTTCCGCTATTCCATCACAATGGAACACTACTCAAATCAGAGGACTCAAGAGCGTCCAACGTTAAAACCTTGTCCAAATGCCAATTTGGAAAAAACATTGACATCTCTACGCTAAGTAACAAGGAAATTCGAAACATACTGTTACAGAAACATTCTAAATCACCGTATTTACATTCCTATTGGGAAACCAACTTAAGATCGAACATTAAATGGCACTCTGTTTACAACATATTACATAATGTCATTGTTAACACAAAAGTCAAACAATTAAGATACAAAATGATACATAGAACTATACCGACAAATGAAAATATTTTCAAATGGAAAATAATTAACTCCCCATGTTGTTTATGCTTTGGAGATATAGAAACTTTTGAACATTTTTTTCATAGAATGTCCTTATGTTGACCCATTTTGGAAGAATATTAATGCCATATTTAGAAAGACAGGAATTATTATAACACTGAATACTGTTCATAACATAACAATTGGTTTCAAAGTTGATTGTGATGGTTATAAAGATGTAAACGTTATTTTGAGTCATGTTTGTTATACCATTTATAAATGTTATATGATCAGTGATCGAAGAATACATCATATCAATATGATGGAAACACTTCTTCAAGATATGTTAACATTGACGAGTTATTATAATAATAAAAATGATAAACACTTCTTACTATCTAAATTTGTTAATTTAATACAATCAAACATTTAACATTTAACATATTATGTTTTTTTCCCTTACCTATTGACAAGCACTTTTTTACTATCCAATTTTGTTAATTTATAGATAGAAAATTACATCATATTAATCTGATGAAAACTCTTCTTTATGATATATTAACATAGACGAGGCATTGTAATAACACAAATGTTAAACAATTCATCCTATCCAATGTGTTAATACAATCAAACATTTAACAGATTATTTTTCTTTCCCTTACCGTTTGACAAACAACTTTTGTTATCCAAATTTGTTAATTTAATGCGATCAAACATGTAAACATTTTATGTATTTTTTCCTTTTCCGACAGACAACAATCCATTTCGTTTTTGCCGGAATGTTATCTAAACGTCGGTTATACTTAGCTTACGCCTTACACATCACAGTACACTACATTGATAATGTAGTTTTACATGTTTAAATGATGTATGGTGTTTTTTTTTTTTTCTTCTTCTTATTTGGTTTGGTTGTCTCTTTTTCCCTCGTTACAATGACTTAGTAATGACTTTGTAATATAAACACTAGAAATCTATATATTATTAACACTACAATACACGTTCTGTTGACAAACATATTAGCGTTAGGGCATAAAACAAAACTTAAGAATTAACAGATTCTTTGTACTCCCGCCGAGGTTCGAACACGGGACCTTCGAATTAAAAGCCTATTGTCTTAACGACTCGGCCATTTCGATATTTATATTTCACCAAGCATTATTTTCTTTATATAAGTGTTCCACGTGATGTCAACAGTTTCAACGAAAGCAACAGAAACATTCAAAATTATTCCATCGTTTAGCGTTACAAACGCTTTACAATTTTAAATTTTCAACTGATGATTACTCATAAACGAAACTGGTTTTACAGTATATTTCTAGGTCCGTAGTGTTATTTTGCTCCCTTGTAAAATCGGTGACAAAAAGTTAAAAAATTGTCAATTCGTCAATTTGTGAACAGTTTCCTTTAAGTGACAGCTTATGATCTTTCTCTATTTACTCTTCTATTGCACCCAGTTTCTTTTTCTTCTGATCTATCCGAAACACCAAAATCTTACAATGATAGCCTATCATCAAAATGCAAATTAGATATAAAAAAAGTTAAACACCAGCTTCAGCAGCAGGAGAGAATAATTATTAGAATTCTACTTTTCGGGGTTTAGCATGAATTCAAAATGTTGGTATAGGTCTAAAGTAGGGGACCAGTTTGTTTCAATTTGCTACAATTAATTAGTCTATGCGTACTGGTGAAGTTCCTAAATCCGACAGTACTTAAATCCGGACACCTGAAAAGAAATGTGTTTGTACGATCAAGACACTATAAAAAAATTCTATGGTATCAGTTGATGCACACACCTGTCTCATCAACGTATGCCAAGTTTCAACAGAATCAATTGAGTATTAATTCATTAACTTACTATTGTTTTGTTTTTTCGTTTCAAATGTAAACATTTGAACACGGTGGATTGAAATCAAAACAGTAGGTCCGCTAAATAAAGCTTTACAGAGAATTTTTTTTAAGTAAACACCAAAACAATGTAAACAAAGAATACAAAACACGATTACTGACGAACCAGTTGTTGTTGAATGCTTATTTTTTATTCTTTTTGTTTTTAATTAAACATTTTTATTTTTAAGTGTCCGGATTTAGGTACTCTCCAGCTCTATTTTGATACGTGTTACGGGCCTTTTTTAAACACATATCACTGTTACTTTAAGATAGCAATTCCCTCTAAGATTTTGACCAAAACTTAAGATTAAACCCAACTTATGTTTAACTTTTTATTTTTGTTTGATGCTATTATCCTGAGAAATCGTCCAAAAACCACCGAAAGTGTCCGGATTAAGGTACTGTACCAGTATAGTTTCATTAAACATGTGGCTGTTAAATTAACCATATCTTTGGCCAACTATATTCATCCAAATCCATACTCATTGCATATTTCCAATCCTCTTCAATCGAAATCCGTATCAAATATATCGGCCCCCTGCGTAAATTTCGGCTAACATTTACATTGAATAGTTAGAATATTAAAATTAAAACATAATCATTTTGAGCAAATTTTGTATGGCTCTTTGATTAATATTAATTACAAAACAAACGGACTTAGTTGCGCGGTTCTCTTTGCAATTGACCATGATAAGTTAACTTTAAAACGAAAAGTTCCATCTACTGATGTTACATTTGCCTTATTAATTTTGTTGTCACGCGGACCACCATTTCGAAATAGGATACTCCCTGATTTCTTATTGTTTATAGTTAGGCCATACCAATTTTATTCTATGTTTAGCGTCCTCGGTTGTTATGTTTTTCGGACGCCTGAATGAAAAAAACAACAGTTTTGACAATGTGAAAAAACGAGTCGGAGAGCGTATAATATGAAAAAAGAAGGTGTGTTACTAATATTTGTAAAACATAGTAGCCAATTTACACAGCTACATACTGCATTACAGTAAGTTCCCAATATGAAGATGATATATAACCGTTTGGCAAGTAGTCATTTGCTTTAGCTTGTGCCACTGCCATCAATAAGTTGTTGTTTGTTTCTTCCTGATTGGTTGGTAGGTTTCGAAAAATCATGGGGACGCTTAACATAGAATCAAATTTGAATGGCCTTATGGCAGAATGTGCTCCTCAACATTCAGATACATAATTAAGTAGCGTTTATAATTCAATAGCAGTTTTCGCCTAACTCGCCACACCGTCTGCAAAGTATAAACATAACAGGGGCGTCGTGGGAAAACCGGTAATAATGCATGTGCGTAAAGTGTCGTCCCGGATTAGCCTGTGCACCTTCCGTTTTTATGGTATTTTCTTATTCAAGAAAGTCTCTTCTAAACATAAATCCAGTGTAGATGGAAATTGCCGTCCTGGATTAGCCTATGCGGACTGCACAGGCTAATACGGGACGACACTTTACGCATGCATTGAGACCGGTTTTCCCACGACACGGCTCATAAATATGATTAAATTCAATAATTGATTTCATATGTGATCAATCTTCGACGGTGTCCTTTTAATCGAAAAGAAACGGAGATAATTTGTTAATGGGATATAAAGCATTGTTCAGCTTTATGCTGTGTCTCCTTGTCTAGTCCCATGTTTGCAATTAATCGACGAGGAGACGTTTTCATTTGTACTTTTAACATATCTTTGCAATTCGGATTACGTTGACATTAAACCAGTAGATGGCATCCCGTTTACTACATCCTAAAGACGACTTTCGAAATACTTCTGTGCATTAATCCATCAAAATCCCCTTTGAAATTAACCAACAAACATATAATATCACTATATCGTTGTATATGATAAATTATCTAGTGATCTCGACGAATAATTGCGTGCGACGGATCGATGTGTTTAAATTTTCTGATCGAAGATTACAAATGTTCACACTCATTATCCTGTATTTTATATCTTATTAAATAATTACTACAAACGGAATGTTATTTCATTTGCGGTACTTTGGATAGAACCCGGCCCGTTTATCATCGGTTCCCTGTATCTTCCTTACATTAGTTTCTAGTTAGATCATTTTCTCCAGTTCTATGTCCGTTTCTGTTTGTGCACCAACATTGGTTCTTCTTCGACACAGCGAAAAGGAGCGGCCGGATATTGCTTTTGCAGAGAAGACCTGGGTATAGGTGAGGGTTCCTGCCGCTGCACCGAGCAGGCATCCGATCCAGTAGATCTGCAAACACATGTAGAACCTTGTGAGTCACAATACTTCACAGCTGACATAAAAGCACACATATTTAGTGTATAGGGGGATTCCTGTAGAGTTATGTACATACCCACTGCTGACCAATTTTCCCAGTAATGATGGCCGGACCAAAGTTCCTCGCCGGATTCATGCAACCGCCAGATATACGCCCCTAAAAGAGCAGAAGGTGCTGATGTAGTGATACGTGTGATACGCTTTAAAAGGACAAGTTCAATGTTCATAGTATTGTGTGTTGTGTCATTCGAATCTATGGTTCGTTGTTATTACAATGATCATTCATATCGCCACTGACCCATACAAGTTAAAACTATGAGTTAACTCTGGACCACATACTCACTCTTTTTATCTGGGACATTTCGGAACATCACGCGTGTTTCCGGTTTAGGTAGGATTTTACTACGTCATTTGCACTCTTAAAGCTCCTGATTTAAGAAAATAATAATGCTTATCTTAACACTTTCCCCGTTTGAAGTCACTTTACACACACCAATTTACAGAACGGTCTGTTTAATATACCAGAAGTAAGCTTGCGACAATGTTAAAATAAGTGCATACTCCTTTCTGTCAAACTAGACATGTCTAGACTAATAGGATTAAAAACGTAAACCAGTAGCAAACGCATACACATGTGCTGGCGGCACTGACTTACATACTACTAATACACACTGAGTGATTTGAAGGTGTATTTTAAAGATACTTATAGCGGTGAGTATATGAAAACACTTACGTACAACAAAATAAATATGCATAAATATTCCTTTCTTTCAATCTTTAATTTGTAATTTAATGCTTTTTATTTGCATCCGTAAGTCGCTTTCGATAGTTGCTTCTTTATATTAGTATGTTTATTACCCTCAACATACCGCGCACAGAATATTGGCTCCTGCTATCAAGCCTTCGTATAATGGCGCCGGCGACGTCCCGTCGGTTCTGTTTTCATCAATGAAAGCAAACGTACCAAACAGCAACATGAACGTAATCAGAAATTCGACAATCAATGCTTGCACTGATGTAACGTCATTTCCGGGAAGAAGTAATCCAAGATTACCATGCACTTCCGGTGGACTGACCTCCTTTAAGAGTAAGACTGCTGATACACTGGCGCAGCATTGAGACAAAACGTCGAAAATAAATCTCAACACCGTGATTTGGCCGTCAGCAAGAAAGCCCATGGACACGGAAGGGTTTACATGACCGCCACTGACGTGTGCTAACGTGTTACCGAGCGCGGCCACGATAAAAGCTGTGCCAATGGCCTGTACTATAAGAGATGTAGGCTGGTCGAAGCCCGGGTTATAAAGTCCGTACGCGATTGTGTAGAAACACAAGATAAATGTTCCAACGAATTCAGCAAAGAAAGCCCGCCAAAAATTTAGGCTTTGTATATCCGTCAGTCCCCTAATTAATATGCCTTTTGTTTTTTGTCCTTGCACAGTTTCAATGTTCTCTGTTTCTGTATTCGCCATTGTCGTTTAACTCACTTTCCTTTTCCGTTTTTGAATTCAGTGTATTCTATAACATAATAGCTTTGTAACTACATTAATATATCTGCACATTTTTTAACCATATTTTGTATTAGATCCGCGACATGTATACAATGCCTCAATATATTTATAGAAAGTGCGACCTTTTAAGGCTGATAGTGTCTATAATGCTTCAATATTAATTAACATGATATTATTCTAGATCATTGTGATCCGCTTTATTCCAGTTTTTAAGGTTTCACTGTTAAATTGAAGGGGAGTATCCATGGCAAAAAGAAATCATTTATGTTTATTTATGTGTAAATTTAACATAATTTTGGTATAAACTATTAATGTAAATAGTATTGTGTGTTGTATCTCTTTTTAAACATAATTACATATTTATTACCTACTTTACTATATAAATGATAATTAAGCATTTTCAACTGTTTATCACTTTGCTGAAACAAGCTCCTCCCAACAGGCAGCATTTTGTGTTATTATACCTCACTTTATTATTTCTCTATATAATGCATATAAACTGCAGAGGCAACACTTTGATATGTCGCCCGGCAATGTCGCCCTCTACCGCTATGTCGCCCGGTACGCAAATGATACGGGATTGTTCGGTATAATAAAATAAATATTGACTTCCTTGAGGGTGACAGTGCGTCTCGTCAACCCTCGACAAACACTGTCGACCTCGGCTAAAGCCTCGGTCGACAGTGTTGCCTCGGGTTGACAGTACGCACTGTCACCCTCAAGGAAGTCAATATTTATATAATGTTTCATGATTTTGATTTGTTATGTTGCCCTCATCATTATTCAAAGGGGAGCAACCTGCGCATAACGTTGCGCAATGCAACTTTATGGTAACACTGACTGCTACTGACTGTTTCAAGCAGGACGAAGTTGATGGTTGTTCTATTTTATAGTTGTGAGTCACAACTATCGTCATCTTAGTTTTCATGGAAAATAAACACATAAATGTTGTTGTTTTACTCATTATTAGAAGTAGGTAATAAAACACATATTTCATAGTGATTTGGGAACAGTCAAATCGTTTCCTTCAGTATCGGGGGCAACATATCCAACTGTTGCCCTCGGCGTAACGGCCTCTGGGCAACAGTTCAAAAGTTGTCCCCTCTACTTCAAGAAAACAATTTGACTGTTCCCAAATGCCAATGAAATATCTGTATAATGTTATCAGAACACATCGATAATATTTTTGTATGTTTGAAATAATAAGATAGTCTGCCTTTAGATGTGCTTTTAATAAAGAAAACCGTCGGTGAATTTGCTATTAAGGTATTCAGCCACGTGAGTCTGAATATATCTATATTGAAGTCAATGCTGTATAAGAAATGTAGATAATAATATTTGTACAAAAATGCTTATATTGCGTTTGAACTAATATAATGATGTTATAAACATTAAATGACACGTTTCGACTGAAGTTTTCAAAAGCGCATATTTATGCATACCATCCAAACATGTAATTGTTTTGTCGTTGTTTTTAATTAAATTTGAAAGTAAAAGCCATATTGCAATCAGCGTAAATGAGTATTTATTGAAAACTACGTCTATACATGTACAGTTGTGTTAAATTGTATTAATTTCGTGACAAAAGCCTTTAAGAATCAATAAAGATAATGCTCCAGAAATGGGATATGTAAGTACGTTCGACACCGCAAATGAAGATATAGAACATATATTGTCAATAGTTTATCTCAACGTGCAAACGACAGTAGACTTATTTCAACATTCATAAAATTAAAGATAACAATGCACAATGAAAAGAAAATCAAAGCAAAACAGATCTTCATGATTGTAACAAATTTCGTTTCCATTTACATATGCTCAGTGGGTGGAAAGAACAGTTAGTAGCCCTGTTGGAAAGCTCTCCTCAAGTTCTGTGTTGAATCATCACATACAATAAGACGAGTCTAAGCTGTTTTAATCAATAAGAGTTTGGAAAAAACGATTGATTAAATTGTTCCGTTTTACAAGATATGAATTGGAAACACTTTTTACGATTCAAGGCATGACTTTAGACAGGATAGTTAGTAACAAAATATCGAAATTCTTTAGGTCTAATGTGTCTTTGCTCACTAATGGGGGTTATATAAGCATAGAAGGGCGTTGCTGGCACCAGTCTCTCGGTCATCTTCAAAAGGAAGACTAGACGTGAAGACTTCCGCTATTCTGTAGAGGTGTCAGCTCGAGTGTTCTAAGCATGTTGGTTACAAAATCTTCCCGGAATATGTAGTCACCGGTTTTAATCTTGCGGCTCTGCGCTGGATCTATTCTAGATGATCAATTTCGTTTTGTTTTAGAAGCCTCATACTGTTGAGCAATATTCAAGTGATGACCTGATGAGTGAAAGGTCCGCGATGTTTTGGCATTTCGTGACGAACAGTGTTCGAGGTTCCTTTTAAGAAAGCCGAGACATTAACTTGCTTTGCTGCAGATCTTTTTATGTGGCTGCTAACATTTAAATACTCTGTAAAGGTAACGCCTGTGTTTGTTGCTATTGATGTAGCATTTCTTTGCATTGAACCGCATACCCCATGTTAATGTCCATTTTTCTAAGGCCTGGATGTCCTTTTGGAGTTGTATGTGGTCCTGTCGTGATTTGAATCGCATTTACAGTAGGCAGTCATCTGCGAAGAGGCGGAAAGTGGACAGGTAGGCCATTAATGTGACATAGGAAGGCTAGGGAGCCGAGGGTAGTACCTTGCAGCACACCGTAATATACTTTTACAGATTCAGATGCTCCACCTTCTACCACTACTCTCATGATTTTGTTAGTTAAATAGTTTCGGAGCCAACTGTTGATGTTTCCATCAATACTATATAGGCTCATCTTGGAAGAAGAATTTCAGGAGGGACTCTGTCGAAGGCATTTGAAAATCGATTATCACTACGTCACCTGGTCGTCTTTATGGTAGTGTTGGAGTAAGTCATGTACTGTAGAACCTGTTAGGATTCGCAAGAGTACCCAGATCTGAAGCCATGATTCTTAGAAATAAGTACGAGTATGTTTTTTTCGTTCTAAATGGATGTGTTTACAGATGATGTTTTCAACTAATTTGCACGATACACAGGTACGAGAGACAGGTGTGCAGTTTTTTTGCTAGAGTATGTCGCTTTTTTGTAGACTGGCGATACATTTGCACTTCTGTAATTTGCTGGTAATTTTCCAGTGTCAACCGATATTTGGAATATGTATTGGAGAGCCGGTATTATATTTTTGGCACATTTCCTTATAATGATGTGTTGGATGTTTTGTTCAGGTTGATATTTAGTTTATATTTTATAGTTTATGAACTCGTTTGGTAGTTATTTTCAATTGCGGTACTGGTGACTTTGGCCTCTGGTCCGGTACTGCTGTATGAGTATGTGTGCCTTTTCTTTCCTGCTACTGATTAGTTGGCCTTTCATGTTTAGGGGATGAACATCGATGTTATCTTGTCTCCTACATTTTACATTACACCAAAATGGTTTAGCAAAGTTTCCTTTGAGGCCTTTTTGGATAGTATTGTTTATGTGTTTTATTTTGGCCATTTTAAGTTTCCCTTTTCCATTTGTTCCCAATGTCTTTGGTATGCCTTATACGGCGACTAGTTTCCCATATTTTGTGCATGATTGTATACTCGTGTTTTGCGTTTCATCACGTGTTTCATGTGGTGGTTAAACCATGGGAGGGATTTTCTGTCCTTCTCAACTGAAATGGTATCAATTGGATTATTACATATTGCCGAGCAGATCAACTGATATTGATTTCTTATATTTAATAAATACAGTTTTCTTTAAACTAAGTGTTATGCCATTTGCAGTACTTTAGACAGAATCCAACCCGTTTATCATCGGTTCCCTGAGAAAATCCACGTTTTAGTTCGTGTATGATAGTTAATATTTCATCTTCTGTAACGACAGCTTTCAACATTTGGTAATATATATCCCTAAATACCTATGTTCAGCTCTCATTGTAAATCAGAAACTGCCAGCTCGTCATTAGCAATACATTTTTGAAGTATGCAACCAATCCGCCTATATGCATATTACCATCCTATGGTTATTCACAAACAATTACAAATATATTTATTATATTTAAAGTGGAAAAAACCTATCTAAGTGTACACATTATTACAGGCTTTACACTATGGAGACTCTTATTTGAACACAGTCCTTAATCAGATGCTCCATACAACGTTTTTGCGTTTTATGAGCTGCCATGTTAATACATTTGTTTGATACATTTAATGTTAAATCATTTTCTCCAACTCTATGTCCGTGTCTGTTTGTTCGTGAAACTGCCTTTTCTTCGACACAGAGAAAACGAGCTGCCCGCGATTGCTTTTGCACAGAAGACCTGGGTATACGTCAGGGGTCCCGCTGCTGCACCCAGCATGCGCCCCAGCCAATAGATCTGAAAACACATGTACCCGGTAGACATATATCAACATGTCAATTTGTTTTAATTGTAAACGCGTTCCTGTAAAGGTATTATTTATGCGTCCATCCTTCCATCCTTTAGTTCGTCCGTCCGGCGTTCCGTCGGTCCATCCATCCATCCATCCATCAATCCATCCATCACACATACATACCCACTGCTTGCCCATTTTTCCAGTTATGATTGCTGGACCAAAGTTCCTAGCCGGATTCATGCATCATCCCGATATACGCCCCTTTAAGAAAAATCAAATGTTACTGTACTGACAAACTATATACGCTGCAAGGCAAAAGGGCACGCTCAGTGTTTCACAGTAATAGTTAATTCCTTATTTGAGTAAATGAAACATTTTCACCATGCTTCGACAAATATAGAGAACACGATGCTTTAACTTTGGACCATTTTCTCACTCTGCTTCGACAAATATATAGAACACGATGCTTTAACTTTGGACCATTTTCTCACTATACTACCTTGGACATGTTGGAACATATCTACACTTGATTACTATGCGCAAAAGCTCTTAATTTTCCTGATTTATGCCAAAATAGACAGTTATCCAATCGCATTCGTCTTGAAGTCACCTTCAGCACCTCAGTTTTCGTAACGGCAAGTTAACACTTAGGAGTGCCTCTCGCAATGTCAAAGTATTTCCATATTAGTTTCTGCTGCAACTGAATGAAACATTTTATTTGCAAAAGACATAGCAAAGTTGGTGTCGCCACTGTTTCGTTTGCCACTGATACCCTGGTGCATATTGACGGTATTTCGCATAAAAAATAAAACACTTATTAAACAAGATAATTTCGTAATATTCTTCAATATATTTTCGAGTGTCAACACAATATTGATGGAATAATTAAGAAAACAATAAATAGAAAGACAAAAACTACAATTTTGGATACACGGTTACCGTATGATTCGATCTTACGCCAAAAATTCGCACGCTTGAATGACAACTGTCCGACTTAAAACAATGTTCATTTATGGCGCGGATGCGCGTAAAGGTACACTTCATGTAGATTTCTTTCATACCGACTTTACTACTACTGCTAATTTTCCCGCGCTCACAAAAGTATGACCAATGAGCAGCGTTTGTCAAATGTTTATGGAAACAAAATCATAGTATTTAGCAATGCTTCAATATTAATTCTCGGTAAATGAAATTTATGTTTGCAACTGTATTGACGATTCGCTGTCGATATGCCTCTATGACGCTAGAATACCCGTTATTCAATGTTGATAAAACAATGAGTGTAACTTGATTGTTATATTTTAATTACATTATATTTTTCTTCTGTATCAGAAATTCAGCTCGATAACTGGATCTTGATCATTTACCATTTTGTATGTGTCATATATATCAACTCTCAATGACGTACCGCGCATAAAATATTGGCTCCTACTATCGAGCCGACGAACAATGGCGCCGGCGACGTCCCGTCGGTTCTGTTTTCATCTATGAAAGCAAACGTCCCAAAGGGCAACATGAACGTTATAAGAAACTCAACAATCAACGCTTGCACGGATGTGACCTCATTTCCGGGAAGAATTTATCCAAGCTTTCCATGCACTTCCGATGGACAGAGCTTCTGTAAGTGCCAGACTGCTGATACACTCGCGCAGCATTGAGATAAAACGTATCGTATCGGCCCGTCGGCGACCTCAGAAATGAAAGGGCGCCGACGCGCCGAGACGATACGCCGACGCGCCGAGACGATACGCCGACGCGCCGACACGATGCGCCGAAGCGCCGAGACGATGCGCCGACACGCCGACACGATACGCCGAAGCGATATAAACGTCGCAATCTCGTGTGTTTTTTTCATATTTGGCTATAAAATTGGCCTAAGATACGACGAGACGACGTTAATATCGCTTCGCGTTCGCATCGTGTCGGCGCTTCGGCGCCCTTTCATTAGCACAGGTCGAAGTCGCGAAACTACGATGGCAGTAACAGGACACCGTATGGACGAACACATATCTCGGGTGATGGACATCTGTGAATCACTGACGATATGTCTGTTACTTAAAGCTTTACCAAATAATGATGCGCTATACTACGCGTAAATGAATTCGCAAGCTAAATTGCTTTTGAAGGGCATAATTAAGATAAGTAAAGCATGTATGTATGCGTGTCTTTATGAAAGTAACTAAAGTAAATTATACAATGAATACCAACTCTGCATGCGTATACCTATGGAAAGCTTTGTATGATATCCATAATACTTAATGTATATACATATATACCTATTTATTATATTCCTTTAGATATTCTGACTCAAATACTGGTGTATTTTTGGTAAACATTCAATAGGCCAGATAGAATTCCTGTATTTCACACCGTAAAATAAAAATCCGTATTCAACGGCTGGAAAAACCGGACTACTTTTACGGTAGGTTGTATTTCTCTCGTTGATTGTGTAAAGTTGTATTCCATGAGCCCGAAGGGTGAGTGGAATACAGCGTTACACAATCAATTCAAACTATACAAGCCACCGCAACACCACAGTCATGTAATATTCCTATATAAAACGAAATAATATACCGGTTTTCATAGTACATTACTGTATACATAACACAGCATGCACAATAGTATGTGTACACGTATGAACCTCAAATTATGTATACATTTATCCAATAAGAGCAGTCCCCTTACTTTAAACTGTTTAGCCCGTGACGTTAAAAATATGTTAAGTAAACATGTTCAGCTCCAGATATTTTCACTCCTCTATAAAAAAATATGGGAAGACTTTTCGATTTAAAGAGACTATGTCATCGAAAAGGGCCTCAAGGGGTCAATGTCTTCAAATATTCTGAAATTAAGATATTAATGCTAACATATCATCAAAGTAAAACGGGGTATATAGTGGGAAAACAGAGTACAAATTTGAGATAAAAATCAATTTATAATAAGGGTCGTGTTTGTTTGGCCTTTTCATGTTTATATTTTGACGTCAGAATTGTGGGCATTTTGTATAACCGTAGTTTACACACTATTCTTACCAAGAAGTATAGCGCAGTCGGTAAAAGCCCTGTCTAATGTCATTTCTTTTTATGGCTACAAAGTCGTGAGTTCGATACCCCCTTGGGGTTTTATTTTTTTCAAACATTTTTGCTGATTCGTTTTTATCAAATATCTCATTAAGTATTATATTATTTATTATTTATTTAATATACATGTTTAAGTGTACCGCATTTCTATCATCTAATATCAGGTATAGTGCAATTTGAAACCAATTTTTTGTTGACATTTTAAGACCCGCAAGACGTCACCACGATAGAAAAAAAATAAAATAAAAACAGTACTTAATATGTTGTCTAATACATCCACAATGTGTGAATCACGTTAAATCGATTAGGTTGAAGTACCGTAAGTATGGGTCACCATGTTACATTTATAAAGTATACCATGCAGACTACAAATTCCGAGACAGAAATCGATCAAGCCGTAGAGTATATCTGGTGTCTGCACCATTCCCAATATGAGAATCAGGGTGTATCGATAAGATTGAAGTGCACGCATGGGTCACTATGTTACATCTATAAAGTATACCATGCAATCCTACACAGGAGCACAATAAATATGCATATGTATGATGCTTATGTAAAAGTAACCACGAAAAGGTTTAATACTGGACGTCACTGACAGCTCCTGTTGAAATCATGTTACACTGCTTATCCCAATATACCAAATTAGCAAAAGGTGACTTAATATCTATGTTTTATAAATGATAAATACAGAGTAGGTATCCGGTATACTGCAATTGAACTAAAGAAACTCAAACAAATGAAAAAAACACAAAGGCAGGTTGACCGTCTCATCTCCTTGCTTTGACACGTGAGGAAGCAGGTTGATCGTCTCATCTCCTTGCTTTGACACGTGTGGAAGCAGGTTGATCGTCTCATATCCTTGCTTTGACACAAGTGGAAGCAGTTTGACCGTCTCATCTCCTTGCTTTGACACCATATTCTATTTGTTATCTATGAGCACTTATTCTAAAATTTGATAAAACAAGATCTCATTCTTAAATCTTTGATAACATACAAGTACTTTTCATATTCAAAAATGTGTTTTTATAAAACGTATGATGTTCGTAATTTACCAGTATTGGTATAAAGACAATTAGACATTCTTAGTGACCACTGCTGTTAAAAGTTATTTACAGCTTTTGATTTAATCTAAAAAGCTAAACATTTATCTTGATGCTGAAATTGTTCAATATTCATTGATTCAATACAAAGAAAATACTTGATAACCAACTGCTTTTACCTAGCTCATGTAGTGACAACTTTCTTTAAAAGCTAGTTACAAAAATGGTGGGCACTGAGGCCCTAAAAGTCTTTGGCAATACTTAACAGATTGACATAAGATATCGACATATAGTGGATAACGACCAGTTTCACCAAGAATTGCATCATTTGTAGCCTTCTTATTAACACCAAGAATGTATTTCAATGATTTTAGGTGTAACTTTTCACATGGCAATTTATAAAACGACATATCAAGGCTATAACCATCTTTTTTTATAATCATGGAGTCAATGTTTACAGTACTCCATATCCCACATGAGTACAAAAGTATAGGTTTTATAGTATGATCAAATAAATGGATAAAACTTTTAACACTTGCTCCTGTACATGATAGACATATGAGTAACTTAAAATAGGCTCTTGAAGCTTTGCTATACAAATCTTCTAGGCATATACTGTACAAACCATTGGAAGAAAATACAATTCCAAGGTATTTATATGTGTTCACTTGTAATATCAAATCAGATCTGTAATATAAAGTTGTTGTTGGAGGTTTTCCTCTGCAGAAGACTAACACACTCAGGTTAACTATTAAACAATTTTCCTCACAATAATAAGATAATTTATCTAAACAACTTTGTAAACCCTTTTGGGTTGATGATAACAAAATTAAATCATCTGCATAAAGTAGACAGCTAAGTTTTATATTTAACAAGACTGGATTATCCTCATCAATAAATATATATGGCGAGTCATTAACAAATATTTTAAACATATTGGGGCTTAAATTACCCCCTTGCTCAACACCGACTGCGTGGTCACAACTCCCAGTCAGGCAATTATCCAACTTAACACATAGCCGAGTGTTATTAAATAAGTCCTTAAGAGTCTTGAAAAAATTGCCAGAGACACCTATTATACAATTTACGGTATTTAAAGAAAGCATCTCTATACAAGACATTGAAAGGACTCTGAGCATATCTGTTGCTTTTATACATCAATTCCTGCCTCAAGTTTAACACATCAAAGTCAAACCACTTTTTATGCTTAATTTTAACTTGATTTTACTATTCTTTGCACTCCCTTTATTCAAAGATTTACAACATGCCGTTAAAATAATGGTTTGAAAATGTTTTAAAGCATTACCAACACGTTACGATGAACAATAGTTGCATGCATCTAGAAAGCTACAAATTTGCGTCTGGACTTCAGCTGAAGTAAAAGCCTCCTGAAATAGTGGTGCTGAGGACTGTGTCCATTTATAAGTGGGGGATACAGGTTTAAGTTTGGCTTCGGTCTTATTCTGAACAATATATGCACTTAATAGAACAGTTAATTTAGCATGGTCAGACAGATATGGAATTGGTTTATGCACTTGAAAATAGTTAATGCTTGACATAAGCCTGTCAAATATTATATTATCCCGCTGTTTCCCTTTACATTGGAAAGAGGTAAGATTACCAGACAAGTCACCAATCGTTCTTCCATTCAATATCTGAAGATTACAAGAAATACAAATATATAATATTTCTCGATTTTTAGAACAACATATTTTATCTTTGCTATTCCTTTTAATAAGAAACTGATGACTTTCAATATCAGACAACATAGACATGTATCTATAATCGTTACTACAATCCAAGTAATATAATTCCTCACCTGTTTTTGCATTAGTATCACCACAAGTTAATGTGAAACCCAGGCTAGAATATTTCTGTAAATCTTCCTAAAAAATATGCAGAATATCCAAATTGTGCATCTTAACATACGATGAATTGCTAGGAGCTATATATACAAAACAAACATATACATCCTCTTTGAACCCTAAAAACTATTTGCTTAGCTTAAGCCACTGAATTTCACTACTTGAGGAGTCGAGCAATGAAATGCCTTTACTGATCCTAGGGTTTAGTAAAATAATCATACCCCTAGATGGTGGAAAACCTTCTTCTGATGGTCTTGGAAAATGTGAAGTGTGATAACCATCAATATTAATACTGCAACTTGCCTCTATTTTAACTTCTTGCAGACAAAAAATATCATAGTTTGCAAGTTTCTTAAAAAAAGTTTGATCTTGAATCTTGTCAGTCTGTGCAATTTTATCATAGCAATATTTAATTACCCCGTTTGTTAATCAGGTTTCAAATATAAGTTTTCTAAAAAATTAAAGCAAAAAAGGTACAGAGATTGCATACTAAAGGATTAAAGTCAGTAATGTAAAAAATGTAAAAATATCTCAGTTGTATCAATATAATCAATATGCAACAACTATGTGTTACAGTTAACGACTGTATCTTAAGCCCTGGCAACTTTAAATATCTACAATTTCTCTAGATCTTTCTTCAATGGGTTAAGCTCATTTTCAATTTCATTGTTGTGTGTGTTTGAATATCTTTTTGTTCAGCTGTGACTGGTTCATGTCTTCATGGACATTTCTTAGCTGTTCCATAATTTTAACGATGTCAGTCTCTACAATTCTACTTGTTGCTTCTGCATTGCTTTCTGCTGCTAGCCCGCAGTCGCACACTTTTACCTGACAGGCTTGTCATAAATAGTGTCCTTTATACAGTCAGTTTGACAATGATTGTCGGTGTATTTCGTTTTACTTATCGGTACTTTCTTTGGATATTATGTGAAGTCAGTTTGGGATGATGTTGATGCCAAATATTGTGTATTGACTGTTTCACCAGTGAACACATATTTATCCTTAAATTCTACTTGGACATGTGAACATTATGCACAAGTATACTTCCTGTTCGAATTCTGCAAAGTAAACAAAACATATCCTGGAAGCTTAGTGCATCTAAAGTTGCACCAACTTTTGCAGTTATAACATTGGATTACTTCGGTGTTTGCCACAGTCAGGCAAAGCTATATGAATGCTCAATTTTCTTTGGTGCTATTTCGTCTATGTTTTTTGTATGTTGTGGTTCACATCAGTATGCTGCATAATGGGGCAAGAGGTCTAGACGTGTCTTTGGATTGGTCCGTGGATTGGGCACACTCACATGTGGACACATGGGAACTATCATATTCCCGAACAGGTTTCAGAGATAATGTAGACTGGAATGTCACAGCACCTGATGAACGCATTACACGCCAACCTCTTGTCGGATGAATATCCTTAAATTAAGTGACGCTACTAGCTCGAAGAAATCCGTAGAAAGTACTATATCGGACTATTATTGGTTTAACAAAGGCTCAGAAAAGTGCTCCTAAATGAAAACCTCAAGTTAACATTCCATATTGTGTCACAATGCCTGACAAAGTCATTATTCTTGTCCAGCACGTTCATGTTGATCATATTGAATAACTATACCAAGTCTGAAGACAAGCAGTTCAATAGGTTTCAAGAAAAGTGGACTTAATAAAGAAAAAAAATTTGCCGAGACAAAAAACAATTTGTCAAAAAAGGGCCCTTATTCAATCAAAATCCATCACAGAGATATGGTTCTTGTCATACACGCTTGAAAGTTTGAAAACTGTAGGTCAAATAGTTTTCAAGAAAAGTGGACCTGAACGCAGAACTTAAAAAAAACTCAAACTCGAAAAAAGGGTCTTCATTCAATCAAAATGCTTTACAGAGCTAAGGTTATTGACCGTAAAGAAAACAAACAAAATAATATGTACTAAAGGTCATAATTCAATCAAAATCAAACATAGTTGTGCTTTTTGTCATACACATTCAAATCGTCACGCTGTACATGTATACCAAGGTTGAAAGCTCTAGGTCAAATAGTTTTCAAGAAAATTCGACCTAATAAACACATTAAACAAAATCTAACTCGAAAAGGAACGATTATTCAATCGAAATTCATGACAGAATTATGATTCTTGACAAACACGCTCATCTCATCAGGCTGAATACGTATTGTTAGATTGCGATCAGAAGGTCGAATGGTTTTCAAGAAACGTGGACATAAGCAATATTTCAATCAAAATCCACCGCATAGTTATGGGTTTATCTTTCACACTCACCTCATCATGCTGAATGAATATACCAAGTTTGAAAGCTGTAGGCAAAAACGTATTAAAACAAAGTGGACCATACGAAAAACTTAACAAAACATAAAAGTCGGAAAAGGACCATAATGCATTCAAAATCCATGACATAGTTATAGTTCTTGTCCTTTATATTATCATGCTGAATAAGTATGCCAAGTTTGAAAGTGTAAATCAAATAGTTTTCAAAATAAGTTAACCTAAACGAAAAACAAAACAAAAAAAGCCAACGCCGACGACGATCAAGTAACGGCACTAGCTCTTTTTTCCCTAAAAACCAGACACGCTACAATATGATATGACATAAATTAAAAATTTCACTAACAAATAGTAACTATATTGTCAGAATGCGTATTAACATAAGTGATCAATGTTTGTCTGTCTTATTTGATGTTTTAGTGACATCTAACTCAAATTTAGGCACTTCTTTCACTATTTAAGTCAGAAATATGATGGTAACAGAAGTATATACTATTTTCTTTTTATTGTGTCACATAGGTTATGCTCTGCTGAATCGACAGTTTAAGTCAATGAATGATAATATAAATTTATAATGGATGTAAACAAAGTAGAGTAAATCAAATATCCTTTATTGTTATGGAGCCAGATTATGAACTTTGTTCAATAACTGTCGCGGCCAACTAGTTTATGGCCACATGATCGATCTCTAACTTCATCTGATTAAAATAAGTGAATATCGAAAGCCTCTGGTCTGTCCACAACACTTTAAGCTCGGTAGTCATAACATATTTGTATGGAAGTTAAATAATTTAAATATGATATTAATAATTTATTCGGCCATTGTTTAATGATGGGAGCATGTTGACAACTTGCATACAAGGCAAGTGACTTTACAACTGATTTAAAATTCTGACATACCATGACTGAGATAATGCAGTGCAACACACCATCACAAATTATCATTCACATAATGTATTTTTTTTATTCCTGGATAGCTTTAATTTATACGTTAAAGATGTATGTTTTGAAAAAATATAAGACACATAAGTACTGAAGTTGACAAAGAATACTTAAGACCAAAAATTTGGCTTAGCATATGGTAAATTCATATTATGCCCAAATCAGTAATACCCAAATATAATATAACATCATCTGAGAGGAAAAACATAGGTTTACCACAAAACTCTCAAGGTATATCATTTGGAGTGAAACAACCCTATGCTAAAAAAAAAATGGAAATTATGAAAGTTTAGTAAAACAGCAAATATTTTCCATGTTAAATAAAATAAAGTTTAGTTTTCTTCTAATTATAATCTAATAGCATTATTTAATGAATTCTTTTTGAATTAATGTAAATGAAATAGTGCTTTGTGTACAGATTTTAATTAAAAAATCAACTAGCTGAGGTTCACACATTCATGGTTACCAAATACAGAAAAATAATATACATTTTTATAATTGTGTGTTTAAAAAAATTAACTTGACATTTTTATTACATTGTCTTAACAAGAGTTTCAAAAATAACAACAACAAAAAAAAAAAAGAAAAAAAAAAAAGGCAAATCTTTAGGATAACTTGCTCAAGAATCTTCTTGGAGCTTGTGACTCTTGTTAAACTGTCACTGTTTTTGGATAAGACGGTGCCATCCATACCAGTTCGCTGATACATAACTTTCAGATGTTTTACAGTGGTATATCTCGTCAAAATTCCTCAGTGGAACATTTCCAAGTTTACACAATAAACAGTATTTTTAATTATCCGACAGAACACCAAACTTGATCACTAGACGTCCCGCTCTCCAACCATCTCGACTTACATCTTTTCCAAGTTTGACATGTGAATGAATGTTTTTACAGAGCGATGAGCACGTATCTCCTTAATGCATTATATGCTTTTATATACGAATTATGATGTTTAATAATAATAATCATTGGACGTTTATTTATTACTATTTTAAGTTTAGTGTAATGAAATACACCGGACCTATCGCGAAAAGTCATGATTGAATGTAAACATAAATTCCCAACAATGACGTCATTTGAAGGTATTCCCCATGCTAGAGTACCTTGTTTATGTTAAACATTTTTACTTTCATCTGTAAACACAAATAAGCATTTATTGTACACGTTTAATTGAAAATAACTCCAAATTCAAAAGGTAATGTTTATTTCGCGAAAAATAATTTCTGTTTCGGATCAGATCGATTAAGTTGATGGTTAGTGGCGAATGAGCCGAAGTTAACCGATATTTCGTATTTCCGAAGTCATTAGGATGTTTCTACCTTATTCCAGGGTATATCTGAACAATCGGCAAACGGTGGGAGTTAAATGGTGATAATTGAAAAGATCATCAAATTTCAAAATAATATGAAACTTCAAATGTATATTCTTATAATGATTATAATCTGAAATAGTGTAGCGTCGCTTTCGATGCGACAAAACCAACATACACATTACTTTACGAATTGTATTAATAATTATATTCCCATTATACAAATAATTTACCATTTCAAATCTTTGAACATAAATAATTTATTGAACGTATTTTATCCCATCATCATGACAACATTGACGAAATAACGCCCCGTGGGGTAAACTTAGGTGTATTTCCACACTGTGGGATATAGCAAACACGCTAGTCTAATAACGCCCCGTGGGGTAAACTTAGGTGTATTTCCACACTGTGGGATATAGCAAACACGCTAGTCTAATAACGCCCCGTGGGGTAAACTTAGGTGTGTGTCCACAATGTGGGATATAGCAAACACGCTAGTCTAATAACGCCCCGTGGGGTAAACTTAGGTGTATTTCCACGCTGTGGGATATAGCAAACACGCTAGTCTAATAACGCTCCGTGGGGTAAACTTAGGCGTATTTCCACACTGTGGGATATAGCAAACACGCTAGTCTAATAACGCCCCGTGGGGTAAACTTAGGTGTATTTCCACACTGTGGAATGTTTTTCGTATTAAGTAGGCCTATGTTTTCTTTCGCTTATTTCAAAATAAAGTCAGAAAATGATAGCATAAATAGAATACTAGGTTAGTGCTGAATATAACGATACGTTTTAATTTGCTCGGCACGAAAGCGTCAACCACTTACCAAGGCTCGTGGTTCAGGTTTTCTAAGCCCCGCTAAATTAACTGATCTTTATTCAACACTGTTCTAGTAGTCTTCAATTATATTTATGTAATGTAGAATACTTATGCAATATGGTTCGACGTTCTGGTACTTAACGTCATATAAAATTTTAAAGCTCTATCGAAACTCTCCTAAAAACCAAAACACAATTTGTTAACAATTATAAATCTTACTTGTACGCGTATGGTCTTTCTGGAAAACTAAGTAATACATCGCCGATAAAAACTAATGATCATATGTTTAGCAGTCTGATTTATGTCAGCGTCTCCTGTCGCATTTTATAAGTTGTATATAATATTTAATATTAACATGTACTAACACTACTTTATGTCATGTTTTTCCACTTCGTTCAACGTCGTTTACGCCGTAGCCTGACAAAACTCATCAATAACCTGAATTGTTAACAGCTGTTTAATTTGGCTGTAAGCAATTCATTGCTTACAAAAAACATTGACCATATGTTAACAATCTGATTTACATCAGTGTCTCCAAAAGCATTTTACAAGTTGCCATGTACTGACACTGCTATGTCGTGCACTTATCACACTTACTTGATCTTTAAAGGGACTTGTTCACATATTTTTTGTAATACTATTTTAAGCTATATTTGATATGAACCACCCATTCACGATATGCTTTGGGATTTATAATCACGCCGCTGAACGTGCGCAAAACAGAAGGTGTCATTTTGTTAGGATATTTGGGACGGTAAAGTCCCTTTAAAGAATAAGTGAGTACGTTAAGTGCACGACGCTGAACGTACGGAAAACATAGAAATTGTCATATTGTTAGGGTGTTTTGAAGGGTAATGGTTATCCTAAGTGGTTATGCTCTTGTATAAAGCGGAAATCCGGTTTGGATAGTATACATCATAATCAGTCTGGCTAAATTTATTCAAATCAAAATTTTACACAATGCATTATCTGGAATTGTTTCGTTATCAGTCAGTATGTAAAAGGTATATTAACTATAGAACTCGGCGAGTAGGAGGTGCCGCCTGACGGGGCATAACTCAGTACCCTGACGGGGGATAACTCAGGTACGTTCATAGCAATTATGCCTAAAACCGAACTTAACCTTTCTTTTATGCATACTAACACTTCCCTAGCGTTTCATAATGATTGCACAACAATATTCTTAAGTAATTGTTTGCAAAAGCCTTATTTGAACCATTTTAAAGAGGCATAACTCAAGTACAACAAGGGCAATTATGCGGAAAATCAAACTTAACCTTCCTTTTATACATACTAACACTTCCCTAAAGTTTCACAATGACTGCATAAAAAACTAAGTTATTGTCTGCACAAGACTTATTTGAACTGTTTTTTTTTAAAGGGGCATAACTCAAGTACGATAAGAGCAACTATGCCGAAAATCGAACTTAACCTTCCTTTTATGCCATCGTACTAACACTTCCTAAAGGTTTCATAATGCACCAGTTTCAAGTTATTATCTACTCAAACTGAAGTGGACGCCGCTGCCGCCGACAAAGCCGTCGCCGCCAACGCCGCCGACGCCGCGAAAAAGAACCCCTATAATTATATTTATTATACCTCAATTATTTCTCTATATAATGCATATAAACTGCAGCGGGCAACAATTTTATATGTCGCCCGGCAATGTCGCCAACTACCGCTATGTCGCCCGGTACGCAAATAATACTGGATTGTTCGGTATAAAATTAATATTGACTTCCTTGAGGGTGACAGTGCGTCTCGTCAACCCTCGACAAACACGGTCGACCTCGGAGAAAGCCTCGGTCGACAGTGTTACCTTGGGTTGACAAGACGCACTGTCACCCTCAAGGAAGTCAAAATTTATATAATGTCTCCTTTTCACAAAAATATCGTAAATGTATTGAAATTTAGGGAATGAGATGCAACAAATTTACAATTTAGTATGATTAACAAAGGTTAAAGATAATTAGGATTCAATTGTAATTTATTTTAGGGTTGGTCTACCAAGATTTAATATAGAATTGGTCTACCAAGAAACAGACAAAAACACGTAAACCTACGTCATGAATTACCGTAAAATATCTATATTTTCGGTCACTGTACATTTTCGGACACCCTCTTTTTCAGCCAAAATAATTATTTTTTGTCACTATATATTTTCGGACATCCTGATTTTAAACCATAATTAATGAATCTTAATTTTCGGACATTTGATATGACATGGTATTTTAGCAGAATTCTAACCTGTTTGCGTTAATCCGGTGACACATCGCACATGTGTTTTTACAACCGGATGAAGGTCATAAAAACTGGCAGATGAATGAGTGGAGGCGGTGGACCGTTACATTAGCAGTCTAAACCAGTCTTAATTATTTACCAATAGATTCTGCTTAATTTAATCATCTTTGAACTCGGTCGACAAAAATGCAGTATTGGCGTTATTTTCTGTAAAACAAAAATCATACATATGAAATTATTTAAAATTAATTGCAAACATCGCTAAAATTAATAATACTATACGGCGTGGTATTTAACAAGCACGCGGAATCATTAATCGATACTATCCGTGTATATTCGGCAGAGAATGTTATACACCGGACATATCCGAACGTAATTGCAATATTGTCATAGTGTCTATAAATTTTCGAACACCTGTAATTTGGGAATATTTTTGTGTATCCAAATTATCGGACACGAATTATTTTAATTATTTTTAAGTGTCCGAAAATAAAGATATTTTACGGTATGTCATCTTAAATTAAATCTTAAACAAATGGCGTGTCAAGCAGCAGACATATGATATTTAAGACATTTAAATGTATGTATAAGTTGAATGAAATGAAAATAAGAACAGTTGAAATGTTATGTGAATGTGAAAATAGATATATTAAATTGGATTTATTAAAATATGACAAGAACAAAGCAGTATTTTGTTCTTGTGGTGTCTACACACTTTCTAGCTTGTCAAACAGCGAAAACACCCAGGTAAGGTGAATTTAATATTATTTATAGCTGATGAACTTTAGAAAGTTCTTTCACAATTGCATGTTAACTTCGTTTGGTATCTTAAGTTAAACATGAGATATCTGCCATTTTCTCAAGTCAAGTCAGTTTGGATAAAGACAACCGAACTCTGCGAGGTTGGTTAAATTTTATCCATAAGTTGTCCAAAACGTGCACTTGTTCGAATATTGTTTTATTCAATCGATATCCAAGAATTCAAACCAAGGAGTTAACCAAAAGTTATCCGCTTGATAAGAGATATCCAGTTTTAAACAATTGGCTACCGTAGAAATTAGTGGGCATGGTAAATAAAAGTTATAAATTTAAAAAAATCCACAATTTATTACGCGTTTTGGTCATACATATATTTAGTGCAATTTTTTTTATGTTATTAGAATTATTAAGTGATAATGTTATTTAAAAAAAAAACAATATTGACGTTTTTCTTTTGCACAATCTGAAACAAAACAACAAAAGCAATAACAATATAAACCAATAATTACCTGACAAAAGCGTTGCTACACAAAGCGCAAGAACAGCAACAGTGGAATTCGTACGCATTTTCGAATTTTGTTCTTTAGTTACCACACGTTCTCACTCAGTCTAGCCAATGCTACAATGAGGCTCTACTTTGGAAAAATGAGGTTTAATACGATAACTGGGCGCTACAGTGTGAGGTTGGTTGCCTGTTTAAATCAAGTGATCCCATTGGTTGTTTTGCGCGCCAAACTAATGCAGCCTGTTGCAAAGTTAATTTTCAAAAAAGCGCCCATATTAGTTTAAGAAAATAGCATTTAACTGGCCTATCCTTGTAACAAGTAGATTCTGACTATTTCGGAAAATGTGCGTCAATAGGTCGTTGTGATTGTTATCTGATTTCCTGTAAGATAGTGTTTGGTATGGCTTACTATTAGGTCCTTAATTGATAGGACATGGTCTGACCAGGTCGTACCTGAGGTAGGGGCTGATAGGACCTATTTGAAGCAGGTACGACAAGGGGTGGTATTCCAGTAGCTTCTTAATGTTTAAGGTTAAACAATAATTTATACTTATTTGTAACCTTAACAAAGGCAAAAGTTAAAATATTTCTTAAGTTTGTATTCCAAAAAATCTTAAGTAAATCTTAATTAATATGTGTCTTATTTTTATTTTATCCTTAAATGGAACGCGTGGTCATTTGAATAAATTTTCGGCTTTTACCGTTCTAAATATAGTAACGGAAGATTTCAATACGCATGCGCGGTAGTGTACCAGACGATAATGCACCAAACATGGCTGACACTGCAAAAAAACTACGATCGCAAAACTTCAGTTCCATGATTGTCTGTTGTTAATACATATTATGGGTGAAAGTGTAGACGAAGGATCTAGCATAACCCGCTATAAGTACTTGAGGCATAAGTTTACACCCAGTAAGTCCATTGTTTAATTTATACGCAATTTGTACCTAATATAAATATCAATATCCCTACTCCTTAACTGGCTTAAGTCGTCAAGTTAGTATTGGATGATAAATTTTCATATTGTGGAAGAAAAATAATTGTTTGCCGTAAAGTAGCAGCGACCGCAATAAGGTCATATTTCTAAGATGGCGGCTCATGGAAGAAGAAATTGTATTTGATAGCTTGAACGAAGCGAAAAACTTAATTAAAATACATTAAATTGAATAGATTGTGCGCTGAACTACTGGTTTCGAAACCAATATATTGGAAAATCTGGTAAATTCTGAATTAATATATAAGAAATTACGAATAATAATTAATATTTGGTTATTTCGATCATTGTGTCGATTGGTGAACTTGTTTAGTTCTTTCTGAATTATTTGAGCTACAAAATTTGCAACCGGAGTGTCATTTTGTTGGGAGTTGTGATGTGGCAACTTTCTACTAAATACATTGTTAATTTGTAATACGATGATGCTTCAGAGTGAGATGCAGTACATGCACGTTATTGGAAGAAGTTATCATGTCATGGTGTTGGCTCTTAATTGTTTATTTTAATGGACTTGTTCACATTTTTTCTTGAAGTATGCCGTTAAATGTCTTAAGGGTATAAGTTGACAGATCAGAACTAAGGAGCTTAAATATAATAATAAAATAATAACAAGAAAGATTACAATTAAAAAAGAAACAACTCCCAGCCAGCAAGCCTACATTGGTCCAATATCTATCCGATATATCGTCATATTGGCAGGTTATCGCGAACGAAATTTAGCCGATATAGTTCGGAACTCTATCGGCCAGTCATTGCAGAAATTGCATATCAGATGTACATTTGCATTTTGGATGGCGGTTTGTTGGACAGAACCATTTTCGCACCGTTTTATTTTCCTTTAAATTTCATAAATCATTTAAACTTGATGACAGGTCGAATTGACAATATATTGGATTGATATAGGACTAATGTAGGCTGGTTGGCTGTGACAATATTTGTCAGATGTACATCCGATATCAACTGCACCCAATGACAGACCGATAAAATGCTGTTGGGCAAAACTATGTCGGCTAGATATCGCTCCCGATGATGGGCCGTATAGGCTTGCTGGCTGGGAAGTTGCTCCCACCAGTGTTAAAACCTCAGACCTCCGGATCAAAACGCCAACGCCATAACCACTCAGCCTGTCTGATTTCTATATTTGTCTCAGCATTTTTACGTTAATGCCCTGCATTAAGTAAGTGATCCACTTGTAGTCAACAAGTTGAATGAAAACAACAGAAACTCTTCAAATTATGCCATTGTTTAGCAGTACAAATGCAATAAGGCAAGTACATTTTTCCTGTCTACTTATCCAAGGACAAGCTCAATTTCAGGGTGTGAAAATGACGTAAAAGTTGGAATTTTATTATCAAATTATTATATACTCATACATTTGAATAACAAATTGTGTTTCATTTATTATTTAATAAAAAAATATCAGGAAGGCCTGGAATAAAAACTATACTTTTATTTAGACAAGTGACTATTTATTGTGGACAAGTAAATGTTAGCAATGAATTAAAGCAAAGTTATTAAGCTTGTGCATGACTTTCAAATCACCACAAACTGTATCTATACTCAAAAAGTATGTGAATCCTTAAAAAATATTAATAATGTACTTTTTGTAGGGAACTTTGTTTATTTGACAGATCCTAGTGTTTCCATATGGAATGCTGGAGACTTCACTTCGCTACAACCCCGTGTCACTACAAGATCATACCACACTTCGAGTCTTCATACCACATGTGGATCTCTACAGGGATAAAGTAATCCTGGGAGAAAAAGTGCGACCAGTGCGGGGCTCAAACCCACTACCGCCCGAACATTTACACAGCGCTCTACCATCTGAGCTAACTGGCCAGCTGGTTCTTACTCACGCACACAACACATCTCTCATTAACCTTTTAGGTTGACTCCAGGCACCCCTGTTATGTACTTCTGACACCATTAAAGTTAATCTGTGAGAAAAGGTGCGCCCCGTGCGGTGTGTGAACCCACAACTGCCTGAACACAAGCGTGGCACCATGTGAGCTAACCGGGCGGCTGGTTCTAAACCATACAATACGGGGGACTAATCAATTCAAAGACCGTCGAAAAACTTTGAAGATTAATAATATCTACTCGTATGTTGATGAAATAAATAATCACTTATCTATTAACTGCAACATTTGTTGGTTGGTCGATAAGTAGACCACTTTCGATTCCGCTCTTTAAGTCCAACAGTTTTCATCCGATCTTTGCCAAACTTCATGCAAATCTTTTTAATTATAATATTTTGGCCAAATTTAATAACCAGCCAAATCACCCCAGGAGTTGTGGAGTTATGGCCCTTGAATTATCTAAAATTGGAAGTTATAGCCATTTCTGTTTTCGAAGTCCAACAGTTTTAAGCCAATCTTCATCACAATTGATATTTTATGTCTTTGTGGAGTTAATATCTCAGTCAAGTTTATAATCAACGAAATCGTCCCAGTAAATATGGTCATCGAATAATGTAAAAATAGTATTTTTAGCTCTTTCCACCCTCTAAGTCCAACAGTTTACATCAGATCTTCACTAAATTTGATGACAATGTTTAAGGTTATTATATCTAGCCACCACTAATGATTGACTAAATTGGCCCAGCAACTGCAGAATTATGGTCATTGATTTATCTAAAATTGGCTGTAATAAAATTTTCTGCTCCCTAAGGCACAGTTTTAATCCAATCTTAACCAAAATCCTTTTGAACTGATCAGGAATAAAACAACAACAGAACTGTATCAATGTTGACTGTTTTATCACAGAATTTTACAATAATATACATGGTATCATTTTGTATAATGCATAGCAGATACAGCAATATCATTTTCATCAGTTATTATTATTATTATACCACATTTATATAGATATTTTATCATAAATAACTCATTGAAAAGTGCTTTACAAACACAGTTAAGATATTGTAAAATAACATAAGAAATGAATAAAAAGAATGCAACTCAAATTACATGGGGAAAATATAACAATATCTAACATGAAAATGGTTGGTAATAATATTTGTATACTATACTAAAAATTATTTGAGTTGATTTGATTGTCTTAAATAAAATTGTCACTTCTGGTAATTGCTTTTAACCAGCCTCACAAAACGTATCATTACCGGGGGTAAGGAATATGCTTAAAATGATACACAATTATAAGAAGTTTGAACTGCATCCAAATTGTTTAGTGAAATATTTATTAAAATTACATTATTTATGAATACATTTTAAAAATATAAATCTTTGTTTTTAGCTCACCTGAGCACCAGTGCTCAAGGGTGAGCTATTGTGGTCAGTCTGTGTCCGGCGTTTGTTGTACGTCGTCCGTCGTGCTCAACGTTGAGCTATTGTGGTCAGTCTGTGTCCGGCGTTTGTTGAACCTCGTCCGTCGTCAACATTTTGCTTCAAACAATTTCTACTCTGAAGCCACTAGGCAGAATTTAACCAAACTTGGCAGGAATGGTCCTTTACCATGTTCCTTCAATTTATTGGAATATATTGAAAACTCTTGTTGCCATGGCAACCAAAAGCTAAAAACTGGAAAACTTCAAAAATCTTCTTGTCAGAAACCACTGGCTGGATTTGAAAATAGTTTTCACAGAAATGTTTTTTGGGTGACCCTCTACTAAATTCGTTCCAATTGAAATTTTAAACCATCTTCTTGTTAAAAGCCATTATGATGCTTTACACTCAGGTGAGCGACCTAGGGCCATCTTGGCCCTCTTGTTTATGTTAGCCTAAGTGACACATATTTGCACAACATTATACCTTATTGAAATATTTAGCTTATGTGTTGCATAGTCAGAAAGCTTAATTTGCAAGAGTAACCCAAGCATCTGGCAATTGTTGCTGTGGGGATATTCGGATTTGAATCCTGATCTGACAAAAGCAGCAGTTTATTGCAAGACACTTTCTTGTAGACCTTTTTTTTAGTGAGTTCATTACAACTATTTTTCAGTCAATTCATTGCAACTGTTGTGATAGTATATTAATTAGGTTATATTCATTTTTGCTCTGTGTAACTCGTAAAAAAATTAATTTTGAAAACTTAAATTAATATCTAATCATTATAATAGTCAACATGTGTGCATTTTTATAAACATAAAAGAAAGTACCGGTAAACCGTAATATTCATCAGCGTGTAATGGGAACATAATGTGACACGTAGGAAGATGTTATATACGTTTTACTCAATTGCTAAGAACATTGTTTACATGCAGGAATTTATGTTATCAATTAGCCTTAATAAAAAAAAAGAAAGTGTAATTTGCCGCTTGCTGACATAACTGTTTCCAGCATGATCTGTATTAGCACACAAGACAGACATTTATTTGTATGCCCCCAAGGATGCCTATTGATGTGGGAGGCATAATATAGTGATTGTTCTGTCTGCCGTCCGTACAAGGTTAACTAGATTTTACTGTTTCGTTTAGCACCTGAATAACTATACAGTTATTGCGTATGACCATTTCTAATCCACCCATATCACATAACCTCAATTTGACCTTAACCTTGACCTAATTTGGAATAATTCAAATGGGCTCTTTCTTGGTGAACTTGATTTCACCGTTTTGGCACCAACACCGCTAACTACAACACTTGGATACTTACACAGTTGTTGTTTATGACCATTCCCGATCCATCCATATCACCCATCTTCACTTTGACCTTAACCTAATTGGGACTTAGAAAACTTTAAATGCGCAATATTTTAGCGATATCTATTAAACTACAGATATAACACTTTTGTTTCATTATTAGATCTCTATCCACAATTTGCCAAACTCTTTCAACACACAGATGTGCCTGATAATTTTCTCACTATCGACCGATATATCCTTACCCATTAAACTGACAAAATTGGATTATTATTTGATCACTATAAATATAAGTAGCACGACTTACCACAATAACAATGTTGGATTGTTATTTGTCACTAGCAACAGCTCAAGCGATACTGATAAAAATGTAAATGCTAGATGATAATTTGTTTATTTACATTGGTGCTAGCTTTACTTATTAAAATGACAAAAGCTGGATGATAATTTGTTACACCAGTGTTAGTCATGTTCACAAAAAATGACGCGACTGGATGAAAACTCGATCGCTTACACCAGTGCTAGTCTTGTACAACAAAAATTACATGGTTGGATGATAATTAGATTACTGACACCAATGGTAGCGTTGTTCATCAAAATGAGATTGTTGGATGATAATTAAGTTACCAACATCAGTGCTAACCATGTTCAACAAAATGGTAAGGTTGGATGATAAATACCGGCAGGTTACTAACACCAGCGATAGCCAAACTCATTAAAATGGAAAGGATGGATGATAATTATGTCATGAACACTATTCCTGGCCATGTTCATCAAAATGGCATGGCTGGATGATAATTATGTCACGAACAAAGTGCTACCCATATTCATTAAAATGGCAAGGTTAGATGATAATTAGGTCACTAACACCAATGCTAGCCTTGTTCATCAAAATGGCAAGGCTGGATAATAACTTTTGTTTTATAAAAGCAGTGCTAGCCAAACTGATTAAAATAGCAAGGCTGGATTATAAATATTTTACTAAAACCAGTGCTAGCAAAACTGATTAAAATGGCAGGGCCGGGTAATAATTATGTTACTAAAACCAATGATAGCAAAATTAATTAAAATGGCAAGGCTGGATGATAATTATTTTACTAAAACCAGTGCTGGCAAAACTCATTAAAATGGCAAGGTTGGATGATAATTATTTTAATAACCTCAGTGCTAGAAAAACTCATTAAAATGGTCAGGTTGGATGACACTAACACCAATGCTAGCCGTGTTCATGAAAATGGCAAGGCTGGATGATAATTATTTTAATAACACCAGTGATAGCAAGACTCATTAAAATCGCAAGGTATGTCATAAACACCATTGCTAGCCATGTTCATCAAATGGCAAGGCTCGATGATAATTATGTCACAAACACCATTGCCGCCATATCCATCAAAATGTCAAGGCTGGACGATAACTTTGTCACAAACACCAATGCTAGTCATGTTCATTAAAATGGCAAGGTTTGATGATAATTAAGTCACGAACTCCAGTGCTAGCCATGGTCATAGAAATGGCAAGGCTGGATGATAATTATGTCACAAACACCAATGCTAGCCATGTTCATTAAAATGACAAGGTTGAATGATAATTATTTTACTAAAACCAGTGCTAGCAAAACTCATTAAAATGGCAAGGTTGGATGATAATTATGTTACTAAAACCAGTGGCAGCAAAATTCATTAATATGGCAAGGCTGTAGAATTATTATTTTACTGAAGCCAGTGCTGGCAAAACTCATTAAAATGGCAAGGCTGGATGATAATTATGCTACTAAAACTAGTGCTAGCCATATTCATTAAACTGGCAAGGCAGGATGATAATTATTTTAATAACCTCCGTGCTAGCAAAACTGATTAAAATGGCAATGTTGGATGATAATTATCCAACTAGTTTACAAAAACCATTGCTAGCCAAACTCATTAAAATGACAAGGTTGGATGGTAATTATGTTACTAAAACCAGTGATAGCGAAATTCATAAAAATGGCAAGGCTGGAGGATTATTATTTTAATAACACCAGTGCTAGCAAAAAAACTCATTGAAATGGCAAGGCTGGATGATAATTATTTTAATAAACTCCGTGCTAGCAAAACTGATTAAAATGGCAATGTTGGATGATAATTATCCAACTAGTTTACAAAAACCAGTGCTAGCCAAACTCATTAAAATGGCAAGGCTGGATGATAATTATGTTACAAAAACAAATGCTAGCAATACTCATTAAAATGGCAAGGCTGGATGATAATTATGTTACTGAAACAAATGCTAGCAAAACTCATTAAAATGGCAAGGCTGGGTGATAATTATGTTACTAAAACTAGTGCTAGCCAAACTCATTAAAATGGTAAGGTTGGATGAAAATTATTTTAATAACACCAGTGCTAGCAAAACTCAATAATTATCCAATTATTATACTAAAACCGGTGATAACCAAACTCATTAAAATGATGTGGTTGAATGAAAAATAGGTCACTAACACCAATGCTATCCTTGTTCATCAAAATGGCAGGGCTGGATGATAATTATTTTGATAACACCAGTGCTAGCGAAGTTCATTAAAATGACAAGGCTGGTTGATCATTATTTTAATAACACCAGTGCTAGCAAAACTCATTGAAATGGCAAGGTCGGATGATAGTTATTTTTAATGACCTCAGTGCTAGCAAAACTGATTAAAATGGCAAGGTCGGAGGATAATTATCCAATTAGTTTACAAAACTAGTGCTAGCCAAACTCATTTAAAAGTTAAGGTTGGATGATAATTATGTTACTAAAACCAGTGCAATCCAAACTCATTAAAATGGTAAGGTTGGATGAAAAATAGGTCACTAACACCAATGCTAGCCTTGTTCATCCAAATGACAAGGCTGGATGATAATTATTTTAATAACACCAGTGCTAGCAAAATTCATTAAAATGGCAAGGCAGGATGATTATTGTTCTACTAAAACCAGTGCTGGCAAAACTCATTAAAATGGCAAGGCTGGATGATAATTATTTTACTAAAACCAGTGCTAGCAATACTTATTAAAATGGCAAGGCTGGGTGATAATCATGTTACTAAAACCAGTGATAGCAACATTCATTAAAATGGCAAGGCTGGATGATTATTATTTTAATAACACCAGTGCTAGCAAAAAACTCATTGACATGGCAAGGCTGGATGATAATTTTTTTAATAACCTCAGTGCTAGCAAAACTGATTAAATGACAAGGTTGGATGATAATTATCCAATTTGTTTACAAAAACCAGTGCTAGCCAAACTCCTTAAAATGTCAAGGTGGGATGATAATTATGTTACTAAAACCAGTGATAGCAAAATTCATTAAAATGGCAAGGCTGGATGATTATTATTTTACTAAAACCAGTGCTGGCAAAACTCATTAAAATGGCAAGGCTGGATGATAATTATGTTGCTAAAACCAGTGCTGGCAAAACTCATTAAAATGGCAAGGCTGGATGACAATTATGTTACTAAAACCAGTGCTAGCAAAACTCATTAAAATGGCAAGGCTGGATGAAAATTAGGTCTCTAACACCAAGGCTAGCCTTGTTCATCAAAATGGCAAGGTTGGATGATAATTATGTTACTAAAACCAGTGCTAGCCAAACTCATTAAAATGGTGAGGTTGGATGAAAATTAGGTCACTAACACCAATGATAGCCTTGTTCATCCAAATGGCAAGGTTGGATGATACTTATTTTAATAACATCAGTGCTAGCGAAACTCCTTAAAATGGCAAGGTTGGATGATAATTATGTTACTAAAACCAGTGCTAGCAAAACTCATTAAAATGGTGAGGCTGGATAAAAATTAGATCACTAACACCAATGCTAGCCTCGTTCATCGAAATGGCAAGGCTGGACGATAATCATTTTAATAACATCAGTGCTAGCCAAACTCATTAAAATGGCAAGGTATGTCAGGAACACCGGGGATAGCCAAACTCATTAAAATGGAAAGGTCGGGTGATAATTATGTCATGAACACCATTGCTAGCCATGTTCATCAAAATTGCAAGGCTGGATGATAATTATGTCACAAACACCAATGCTAGCCATGTTGATTAAAATGGCAAGGTTAGATGATAATTATGTCACAAACACCAATGCTAGCCATGTTGATTAAAATTGCAAGGTTAGATGATAATTATGTCACAAACATCAATGTGGGCCTTGTTCATCAAAATTGCAAGGCTGGATGATAATTATGTCACAAACACCATTGCTAGCCATGTTGATTAAAATGGCAAGGTTAGATGATAATTATGTCACAAACACCAATGCTAGCCATGTTGATTAAAATGGCAAGGTTAGATGATAATTATGTCACAAACACCAATGCTAGACATGTTGATTCAACTGACAAGGTTAGATGATAATTATGTCACAAACACCATTGCTAGCCATGTTCATCAAAATTGCAAGGCTGGATGATAATTACGTCACAAACACCAATTCTAGCCATGTTGATTAAAATGGCAAGGTTAGATGATAATTATGCCACAAACACCACTGCTAGCCATGTTGATTAAAATGACAATGTTAGATGATAATTATGTCACAAACACCATTGCTAGCCATGTTCATCAAAATTGCAAGGCTGGATGATAATTATGTTACAAACACCAATGCTAGCCATGCTGATTAAAATGACAAGGTTAGATGATAATTATGTCACAAACACCAATGTGGGCCATGTTCATCAAATTGCAAGGCTGGATGATAATTATGTCACAAACACCAATGCTAGCCATGTTGATTAAAATGGCAAGGTTAGATGATAATTATGTCACAAACACCAATGCTAGCCATGTTGATTAAAATGACAAGGTTAGATGATAATTATGTCACAAACACCAATGCTAGCCATGTTTATTAAAATGACAATGTTAGATGATAATTATGTCACAAACACCAATGCTAGCCATGTTGATTAAAATGACAAGGTTAGATGATAATTATGTCATGAACACCATTGCTAGCCATGTTCATCAAAATTGCAAGGCTGGATGATAATTATGTCACAAACACCAATGCTAGCCATGTTGATTGAAATGACAAGGTTAGATGATAATTATGTCATGAACACCATTGCTAGCCATGTTCATCAAAATTGCAAGGCTGGATGATAATTATGTCACAAACACCAATGCTAGCCATGTTGATTAAAATGACAAGGTTAGATGATAATTATGTTACTAAAACCAGTGGCAGACGAACTCATAAGAATAGTAAGGTTGGATGAAATTAGGTCACTAACACCAATGCTAGCCTTGTTCATCAAAATGGCAAGGCTGGATGATAATTATGTCACAAAAACCAATGCTAGTCATGTTCCTTAAAATGACAAGGTTGGATGATAATTATGTTACTAACACCAGTGCTAACAAAACTCTTTAAAATGGCAAGGCTGGATGATAATTATGTTAATAACACCAGTGCTAGCCAAACTCATTGAAATGACAAGGTTGGATGATAATTATGTTACTAACACCAGTGCTAGCCAAACTCATTAAAATTGCACAGTTAGATGATAATTATGCCACAAACACCACTGCTAGCCATGTTGATTAAAATGACAAGGTTAGATGATAATTATGTCACAAACACCAATGCTAGACATGTTGATTAAACTGACAATGTTAGATTATAATTATGTCACAAACACCATTGCTAGCCATGTTCATCAAAATTGCAAGGCTGGATGATAATTATGTCACAAACACCAATTCTAGCCATGTTGATTAAAATGACAAGGTTAGATAATAATTATGTCACAAACACCAATGTGGGCCATGTTCATCAAAATTGCAAGGCTGGATGATAATTATGTCACAAACACCATTGCTAGCCATGTTGATTAAAATGGCAAGATTAGATGATAATTATGTCACAAACACCAATGTGGGCCATGTTCATCAAAATTGCAAGGCTGGATGAAATTATGTCACAAACACCATTGCTAGCCATGTTGATTAAAATGGCAAGATTAGATGATAATTATGTCACAAACACCAATGCTAGCCATGTTGATTAAAATGACAAGGTTAGATGATAATTATGTCACAAACACCAATGCTAGCTATGTTGATTAAAATGACAATGTTAGATGATAATTATGTCACAAACACTAATGCTAGCCATGTTGATTAAAATGACAAGGTTAGATGATAATTATGTCATGAACACCAATGTGGGCCATGTTCATCAAAATTGCAAGGCTGGATGATAATTATGTCACAAACACCAATGCTAGCCATGTTGATTAAAATGACAAGGTTAGATGATAATTATGTCACAACCACCAATGCTAGCCATGTTGATTAAAATGACAAGGTTAGATGATAATTATGTCATGAACACCATTGCTAGCCATGTTCATCAAAATTGCAAGGCTGGATAATAATTATGTCACAAACACCAATGCTAGCCATGTTGATTAAAATGACAAGGTTATATGATAATTATGTCATGAACACCATTGCTAGCCATGTTCATCAAAATTGCAAGGCTGGATGATAATTATGTCACAAACACCAATGCTAGCCATGTTGATTAAAATGACAAGGTTAGATGATAATTATGTTACTAAAACCAGTGATAATTTGATCATGTATATTAAAAACGTTATAGTTTGACGTAAGTCATCATCGTCGTTAAACGTTTGAATCTTCATCGATGATTGGAAAATATTCTTATTCCAAACCAGACACGACCGGCTTAAGTTAATGTCAGCAACGAGTAACGTCTACTTAGTAAGGGTAGTATGACCTCAATTAACTTTGTAAATAATCAGGGTCATAATTACTTTAAATTGAAGTATGCCGCCTATTTAATATCGATACATTGTGGATATCGATTCAAAACAAACACCTAACTTTTATCAATGATAATTTTGTTTTTATGTATATACTGTGTTCCTACTGTAGTGTAACAATGTTTATAAATACTGTATTGTGACAATTATTTATAAAACATAGTTATAACATGCTATTTAATTTTTTCTAACATGGTAAGCAGTGCCCGTGGGTAAGTAGTTCTCGCGGTATTTGGAAAACAGCGCCACCTGCTTTGTTTACATCGGTAACAAGGTTCCAGTTCATGTCATCCAGTTGTCAAATCTATTTTCTGCAGAATTGAACCATATACTGCTAAGTGTTTGATTAGCATTTGTCAGAAATTGATATTAAATAAGTTTTATATCTGAAAATACCTTTCAATTGTATGTTCCCATTCACAAATCCCTTCACAAATCCCTTGTTTTGTGTCTCGTCTGCTAAACATAGGTCAAACTCCAGTAACATTTGTGTTGGTTACATGCAACTACATCCCTGCTCAATTTTTAAAATGGTCAGACTGTAGTAAATTTAATTCATTTATTGAATTTGTCTTTGTTTCTCATCACATTTGTTTTCTTTTTCAGAGAGAAAAACCAGTCCGAGAGAAGAAACCCTATGATAGGGACAACTTGAACAGGGCATTCCAGGCCACACTGTCAGGAACATCTGTATACAGAGCAGCACGCCTATATGGAGTTCTGGAGTCTACCCTTCGAGATAGGACCAGAGGCAATGTAAGCCTGGAATGTACTATTGGCCCAGAAAGACTCTTCAGTCCAGAAGAAGAAAAGAAACATGCTGACCATACTATTCATATGGGTAACATTGGATATGGTTACCCAATTTCTGAAATTCGTGGTGTAGCAGCTGGATATGAAAAGTCACTTGGGAAGAAAGTTGCTAAGGAGCAACTGTGTAAACCCTGGTTTTACTCTTTCCTCAAGAGACATAATGAGCTAAAAGGTGTGACCCCACAGAAACTGACCTCCTCAAGGGCAAAGTCATCCTCTGAAAAGACATCACAAACTTGAAAGAAATCAACAAAATCAAATGGGAAAATACAGCAATCACACAACAATCACAGGCAGTCAACAGAATGGTGAAATCAAACCGAAAGCCATCTACCTCTGGACTCGCAGTGAACCTCAGAGATGACCAGCATGAAGATGAGTCCTTTGATGACAGCCAGAACAGCATTGACACTGAGGAGGTTTTGTGTTGTGTGTGCTACAAGAGATATCCGGAAGCTTTGAGAGGCTGTACATCACTGGTTATTGTTAAATGGGGCCAGTGTGATCACTGTGGACACTGGGTCCACCTTTAATACTGCACTGCTGTTTCAGTCTTGAGGAGAGACTCTCCTTTCAGGTGTTGCTATTGTCCTGAGCATCAGGCTGAAGAGTAAACATTAATTATATGAAACATAGCACCCAATTGCTTTATGAGCAACAGACACATTAGTTGAAATAGTTCAGAATATTAATTGATTTTTATTTTGAAAACACCTTTGTCTATTGACTTCTGAGGACTGAATAAATTAATGGTGTTGTGTAACCTAATTTATTATTTACTGTAGTCTGACCCGCGAACTTAACTTACTTCCCTTTGAAGAAAATGGCTGCTGACTCACGTTGATAAACTTTTGTTTTTAAATTAGTTTTTCGTTATTGGAATATTTTTTTGATTTACATGAAGGTGAAAAGAATTTGTTTAGCTTATTAGTATGGGAAAACATATAAATTATATCGTTTTTTTATAAAATAATATCAACCATTTGCTTACTACCGCGAGCACTCCTACCTGCACCATACACAAATCATTTTTAAGCTATTACTGCAGCAAGAAAGAAGAGAATGTGGGACCAAATTCCAAAAATCCCAATTTCCTACAAATTGCAAAGACCTTCAAAAAATGGGACAATTTGGTCCAAACCCATAGGAGTCGGTACCAAGATATCATGCATGCACAGAATAAAACAGGTAGGTGTTTTATATTATTTTTGAAATTTGCAACAAATCACAGATGTTCAAATCTCATTATTTAATTGTAAGTATTTTATAACAAATACAGGCGTGAATACTGAAAATATGTTATATTTAACGATACAGTTTTATCCAAGATTTATTTAAACTCAAGTTTACTTTTAAAATTACTAAACAATTTCTGAAACAATGGTATTTACTGTTAATATTATTACATGTATTAATTTAATATAGGTAAACAATGAAGTTTTTATATTAAGGTTTTTATTTATTATAGAAGGTAGATAATCCTTCCTACCACATGTGTACAATTAAAGGGACAGTTTCACAGTTTGGTGTAGGCAAAATATTTCTCTAAAAAGGGGATTTTAAAACAGAAATTTTAAAAATCTATCGACACTTTGCTTTTGGTATAACAACCTACTAGGATATGTGTACCAGGTAGAACAATTTTATTAAAAAATAAACGACATTTGTCAAAAGTTTAATCTTGCACAATTTGCTGTTTAAACCTTATAATATGAACAATAAATGTATTATATAACAAGAAAGTCAGTTTTAGCACACTCCAAGAATTGTCTGTAGGGTATGAAAAGCTGTTAATGTCGTGCAACCACTTGATAGGATAATATGCAGACGAAGTCACAGATGTTGATTTTCCTAAGTCAATCAAGTGTGACAGATACATTGCCAAATGTATAGAATGAGCGGGACAAGAAGGACATCTGTATTCGATGCAGTATTTCTTAAACGATTTCACATGATATAAATATTTAGAAACTGTGCCTATGATACTAAAATGTGCGTTGCCATGCGACCCAGTATTTCCTACTCGCTGTCAAATGCCCACTCCTGCATCGGAGATTTTTCTCTTTAGAGATTGCTTTATGTCAAGACCTGAGAAATAAAATGCGAAAATACGTTACACATCTCTAAAATCGTATAGTAGGGCTAACATGTCAAAAGATGCATTGATGCTACTAAACAATCCATTGTTTCCCTTGCCGGCAATTATGCCGTCTGAAACTCTAAAAACAAATTGGTCTTTAACGAAGCTTTTGAACTGACCACTACGGCTCACCAACATCGGCCAAAAGGGGGCCGACTGCCAGCGGGGGACAACCAGTGTTCCTGTACATTTTTGTCACCATCATTTTAGAAATGCAAAGGGAAACTCCAATTAACCACCCCCGTCCAGCACTGTTTTAAACCATCAATGCCTACAGTTCCTGGAACCCACAACTTCGTATTGAATATCTTACATTTTTTATTAAAGTGAGACGAAAACCTATCAACTGAATGTGGACCCCATGTGTTGTCAAGATGCAAAATATATCATCACTCACCGACCAATCACCGGAATCATGACACCTACTCAATTGATCTGCTTTAATATTTTCACCCCTTGGAATCCAACCAACATAAATGTTATATCATTTGTTTCACAAAAATCGTGAACTCTCAAGCTGAGCTCATGCAGACTATTACTTTTACTTTCAGGCTGTAGAATGGAAATTATATTTTTATTTTTGTCCAACACTGAACAGATTTGCCAGAAAATGTACATAAAAACTCTTTAAAACTCTATAAATTGCCTCAAGCTCTCTCCAAGTAGAGCTACGTGATTTTTCTAAATCGGTTCAACTACCTGTCATTTCTGATTCATTCAACGATTCTCCCCAACCAGAGTAAAAACAATTATTTCCCGAAACACGTGGGACTTCCTCATGTCCGACTGAACCCACTTCCGGGGCTACCGGATCAAACGATCCGATAATACTATTATTACCAGTCGTGCTCTCTTCCGGGAGCGTCTCAGTTACTTTTGTTTTATCTTAGGTTCTACTGTCCACTTCCGGGGACATCATGATATCACAGCTCTCCTCCGTGAGCCATCCATTTACATAACTGTGAAAATCTGAACCATGTGAATACTCGAAACTACCTTGAGTACATCCGGGAGCACTTCTGCTCTGTTATAAATGCAACATTGCGTATCTAAATCTGTACCACATGCCAAGCCGCCTACCGACTGGCAATCAATGGACCGACCGGATTCGCCAATTACACCAGTATCGCCAGAATCGTTGCTTATGTTACCACCATAACCATCACCACTGGCGTCCGTATACTCGTTTGTCTTAACATCTCTGTCCTGTTTCAAAAGTATGCCTACTTCGTTCAACTTCCTAACTTGGCATTTCCAAAATTCAAGCTCTTGAATTGCCTCAGCAGAAACGAACACCCGGCAGTTCCATCCTACCCTTGACGTAATGCTTTTATGCAAAAACCTGCTCCTTAAACAAACTCTCCTTCCCAAAAACACTCATCAAAAGGATTATCTGACCAATCACTGCAGCAAGAAATCTCACTGAAATTACATTGCATTTATCTATGTTCATTTGACATAAAACTGAATCTATGGAAATTTCAAGTTCCCGGATTCTTTGCTCCGTAGTATGCAGTTGATTTAGGTCAAAATCAAAATTGTGCCCGTCTAAAACATTATTACTCTTTACCCCAGAGACCTCCAAAATTTAATAACAGTACGTAAAAGCTTGCAAAAAAATGTGACCGGTTACGGACACACCAAATGGCAAAGAATTATGTGCACAATACCGGATAACTGTGTTCGGTCCTGTCCATGAGAAACATAAATATTGTGTGTGTGGCTTGTAAATATCAACATGATGATAGGCACTTATTAAATCGAAAGTGAAAATTTAAGATGAACAATCAAATATTGATTATGCAACCCTAATATCTTCAAACTTAATCTTGAATAAATGCAAACAAGGATCAATGTGCCTGCAGTCAAGAACCATCTGAGGTTTTCCAGACTTGCCAAACGCCACTGTCAGTGGATAAATTACGAATGGGTTTTCTGCAACCTCCGAAATGACTCCTCTTTTCAACAAAATTGTGATTTCCTCATTAACAAAATCAACACTTTGCCTCGCTGATCTATTATTTCTCAGGCAAACAGAAAAAGTAATACTCTTGAAAGGCAATGTGTAACGCTTTTCTAAGACGTGAAGTACATATGCATCATTTGAAACCTCTCTCCATTTAGAAATATTCTCTTTCAAACGCCCAACCGCGTCTATTTCAGCTTCTGAATTCCATGACATTTCTACAGCTGGAAATGTTGTCTAAACTTTCTAAGGCATCTATATTTCCGTCATCATCTACAATATCACAACTTGTGAGCAATTCTTGATAATTTAAAAAAAAAAACCTGCATTAACACTTTTCTTGTTGTTATTTGATGGCCTTCCTTTGTGGACATTCTGTTTTACAGTGGCCGGCTCCGCCGCAAATAAAACACAGCCCCGGACGCTTCGACTGCATCCCTCCCGTCTGCTGCCTGTCTGATTGACCGGATGTAGACGTCCCCAGCCTCCTCTGAGGATACGGTTGAGCTCATCGCTCTTTGTATTCCTAAGCGTAGGACAATCGTTTTGCCCTATACTGCGTAACGTGCAGAACTTGTAGTTTGCACTGGTGTTGTTATTAAGTCATTTGACTATTCTTCATTTGTAAAGACAAAACCGACACAAAACTATAACATACTAGTAGCAAGGTGTTAGCTACCACTACTATCTCTACCACTATTACTACTTGTGTCACATACGTGTCTGTCAAAGGTCAAGGTCACTGCAATTGCAAAACTAGTTCTCCCACAAGAGCACAGTCAACTTGCTTGGCTGAAGTCATGGTTAAAACAGTCAAACGCGTGATTGTCAAGGCAAAAAAATGCCAAGAGTGATTGCATTTCTTGAGTTTAGAAATACTCCGTTGCAAGACCTCGGATTTTTACAATCACAATTGTTGCAAGGTAGACATAATCTCCATAATCGTTCAGTTAAAACTGAGAAACGCATACCTAGGACAATCAATACACGTGAAAAGCAAAGTTGGTAAAATATTATCCCATAAACAATGACAGATCATGTAACAGTCAAACACTGGATGGAGCTATATACCACATAAATCGCCAGTTACTCATGAAAACAAACAAAATAATTTTACAGGCATTTGCCCCTAATGTCACGTTTAATATATGAGTTCAAAATACAAGAACAACAACAATTTAATTCACCGAAGAAAAACAATCTGAAACCCTATCCATAGAAATACATAATTGATGAAGTTCAGGTTTAAACAATATCTGGAATGCTTGTCGAGCCGAATAAATTGTTTTCAGGAGATGGTTAACGTAATGGGTAAAGTAATTAGCTGTAAACAACAATTTCATGTGTGTTATCTCGACATGCTGTGCAGAATTAGTTCTTTTGTAAAATGATCTACATAAAACGTGACACTGCTGATAACTGTATTATTGTCTCAGTGTGGATTGGTGTAACTGAATTGAAATGCGTTTATTTGGTAAATGTGTGTGATTATTATTCCATGATTGTTTTTCTAAATGATAATTCTTTATTTTCACTAGAATATATGTAGACATGCGTTATTATAAATGGACTTATTATTCCTATTGTCATGAAATGTATTGATAAGAAATGTTCTTTCTTATAAAAATAAGGAGATGTTCCATAATTCAAATTCCAATTTAATGCAACAAATTATACGAGTATATAAATTACATCCCCAAATGCAAACACATACAAAAGACTCCATCAAATCATTTTGGTTCGTTAATAAAGATGGGCGCTAGGGACGGGTCGTTTTTTCTCATATGGTTATATTGAAAACTTCGAAATCTTCTTGACTGAAACCGCATGCAGAATTTCGAAAACATTTCATAGAAATGTTCCTTGGGTGACCCTTAACCAAATTCCTTCAAATTATTTTGATTCGTTAAAAAATTCATTAAAAAACATGGAGGCCAGGTTGTGGGGCAGTTTTCCTAATAAACTATCTGAAACTTAGAAAATCTTCTCGTTTTCAACCATCTAATGGATACGAAATAGTTTCACAAAAATGTCCCTACTATGTTCCTTAAAACTGGTCTATTTCGCTTGCTGTCAGTTGAAATTCGTTAACTTCCATTTAGTTCAAACATCTCTAAACAAAATATACCAGTACCTGTCAAGGCCCTTATAGTATTTAAAGTGTATTTAAAGTGAGAATTCCGTTGGGGGTGTCAATGGAGCGACAGCTGGATATAGTTTTGAATACTTTAATTAACCGGGTAGTATTAAAGAGGGTATTGAAATAACTACCCATTCCTAAACATACCTTTAACAAATATATAGGAATAATAAATGCTTAAAATAGATCATGCATTTGAACTGTTTTGTTGAGTGACACAAACTAATTATTTTTGAATACATGTATTTATCCAAAATATTGATACACGAATTCCTTTCTTTGCAATAATAAGATAAGATGTTTTACAAATTAAATGCATAGTTGTTGTTCTTTATTTATATTTTAATGTAACGTGCATTTTACTTTTTAACAAATATAAGATTCATGAATATTATCATCGTTGCATAATTCTAGCGTTTAATACTTAAAAGGCACTTACATATAAGATATATTAAAATAGAAAAGTTTGTTTTTCCGTATCTGAAGCTGTTGTCGGTTTCTAGCCATACCCTTTCTTGCTAGAGTTTGGCTGTTTGAAGCCCGACCCGTCTCATTTTTACTGTGATTTTAAGAGTGAGATTGTTTTAAGTGAGCATGAGGGCGTGATTTAACAGAAAGCGTGAGACTTGACAGATATTGAACACGCTATTACACTTTAACAAGACATTATGAACTATTAAACTCGGGTGATGGACCCATTTTGGCCTTTTTTTGCAGTGTTTTATTATGTGTGTTCACTTCGGATTTAAAAAAGTATTAAAATGACAGCTATTTTTAACACTGTATCATGTTTATTAGATGTTACACAAAATGTATATACAAGGTTGAAAATCTACGTATTAGAATTTACATGTACTCCATGATCTACGTCTTTAAAAGAACGTCCCTTCATACGCGACGTCGTCGTCTTTGATCTCTCCTTGCGGTCTCTTTTTTGTACTTCAAACTCATGTCCTTAAAAATTATTTTTTAAAAAGATAACCATCAAGCATGCGATTGTTTCTGGTTCTTTCTAATGTGATTCTCTTTTACAAACAGACTATCTCCGTCATTTAACATACATTTAACTAACCGTTAAAAAATGACCCCATACTAGTAACTGATCGAAATATTGAACGAATGTTGGCTGTGTCATTTCCACCGTTGAAAAAGGACCCATGGGGTCCATTTTTAACGGGGTCAGTATTTAATGTTACACCGTTATAAATTGTCGCAGATGTACGTCAGTTTCGATAGTTTTGTTTAACACTGCACTAAATTGAGCATTACTGACAATCGTTTAACAGTTGATTATACAATGATAAGTGTTTGCTGTTGTTTGGGAAGTACTTAAGCATAAGTCGTTTTTCTCAGGGATAATACTTATCATTAATGTGAAGACCTAATCTTACATATTTTAATACGTGGATTTATGGTTTATGCACAACATATCGATGAATCCCGTTGGTCCTGACAGAATCGATAGTGAATTTCAGAAATATCCACTGAACTGTGACCTTTCTCTTCTGGTTTAAAAGAATAAACAAGTACAATTAACTTCAGTTTTCCAAGAGTATTATTCTCTGGAGTGTCATTATTCCTATATTTACTTTTGACTTGTATGAGGTGCTAGAAATATAGCTTTTTGTAAAACGTTTCTAAAATCGGAATGCAATGATTTGGGCATCTTTACAATGCGATCTTCGTACGAACGTAATGAATTTCACAAATGGGAATTGTTTTCAAAGTTTATATATCTGAACAAGCTTCTTCACGCTAGGCCAATTTTCTCTGACCTCATTGATAAGAACTACGACGAAACGGCCATATTAAACCGCGGCACTTCAAAATGTATCAATAAGTTGTAACTTTCATGCACGAGGACATGTGTAGGGTCATGGATTTCGAGAGGCGTTCAGTGCTTTTTATTATTGTGATGGCACCTTTGGTGCTTGGTGAGTAGTCATTCGCCTTATTTACATGATTTACACCAAAATCGCTAATAACACAGTCTGTTGTGTTTTAACATTAATGTTGTAAATGTCTTTATTTTAATTATGCTTTTTGGAAATTACCTGGTTTCCTTCTCCAGCGTTGTTGAATTTTGTAGTTTCTGTACAACAAGCATTCATGCAAGGAAAATGTTATACATAACCAAACTATATTTCCTGTTATTTTTCCCCGGTTTCAACATGGTGTTTAAAACCTATTTACTTTAGCAAAGCTAATATAATTATGTTGTGTGATTTTATATTGCTGTTATGTAAAAACAATCATTTTTAAATATTGATTGTACATGTTGTAATATGTTCTTAAAAATCAGTTTACTCTAGCTAGACATATTTTGCTTTTTCTGTGTTTTGGAAATTCTAGTTAGAGATTCTAGTTGTAAATCTGTTATAAAAGTTAAAGAGTCAATAGAACTCACGTATATTAATATTTAAATATATAATTGGTTATGGCAAATTATAGAATCTTTCAAATTAAAACAACTCACCAGATTATTTCTAAGTCTAGTCATGTAGAATATATGTTTCTAAACTACACACTTGTTACTGCTAATCCGGTATTGCTTAACTTCGCAAAATCATTCTAAATATTTTTGATTTCGGTTTAGAACTATACTATGTGAACTTTTCTGTGTTATATTTCCTTCAACATTCTTTGTATTTTATTGATAGTTTTCATTGGTGACGGTTGATTTCGTATTTTCTGTTAATCGAGTGTTATTGTATTTCTATCCAGTTTGAGAAATAGTTTGCTATATTTGGAGTTGAAGGGTCCATGAATGGTTTTTAATAATGTAAATGTATAATTAAATGTTTGTTCAAGTAGACTTTACAATGATTGAACGTGTAGTAACAAGCTGAAAATTCAATATTAATGCTTTTGTTCATTAGCATTATTCTAAATATTTTCGATTTCGGTTTAGAAATGCACTGTGTGAACTTTTTTGTTATATTTTATTAAACATGCTTTGTCAGTTATTATACCCCAAACGAAGTTTAGGGGGGGGGGGGGTAAATAGGACTGAGCTTGAGCTCAAATAATTTTTGGTACACATGTGTAACATCATATAATACAGGTCAAGTTTGATGTTGGTTACAAACCACTAAATTTTGACAGAGTTATGGCCCCTTTTCGACTTAAAATTCCCTAAAAACATGGTTTCCAGATGATAACTCAAGAAAGGCTTGACATATTCAAATAATTATTGGTACACATGTGTAACATCATATAAAACAGGTACAGTTTGATATTAGTTACAAACCACTAAAGTTTGAAAGAGTTATGGCCCCTTTTCGACTTAAAATTCCCGAAAAACATGATTTCCGGACGATCACTCAAGAATGGCTTGACATATTCAAATAATTCTTGGTATACATGAGTAGCATCATAAAATACGGGTCAAGTTCGACTTTGGTTACAAACCACTAAATTTTGACAGTGTTATGGCCTTTATTTGACTTAAATTCCTAAAAATATGGTTTCCTAAAGATAGCTCAACAATGGCTTGACATACCTAAATAATTATTGGTACACATGTGTAGCACCATGAAATACAGGTCAAGTTCGATTTTTGCTACAAACCAATACATTTTGACACAGTTATGGCCCCTTTTGTGACTAAATTCCCCCAAAACATGGACAATAACTCATAAAAGGATTCTCATATTTAAATTATTTTTGGCGTAACATCACAAAATACAGATCAAGTTCAACTTTGGTTACAAACCACCAGATGTTGACAGAGTTATGGCTCCTATTGAAATTTAATTTTTCCAAATGCACTGTTAACCATTCACAAATTAAAGCATTTCTTTTGAATGGATGCCACAGTTTTGTGACAAGGCCATATTGTGGGGGTATATCCGTCACTCATGTGACAATTATAGTTGATTTTGTTCATTGGTGGCGATGAATTTTGTATTTTGTACAGTGAGTGTTATTTTATTTCTCTACACTTCGATAAAAGTACATTTTCTAATGAGGTGAGATGTCATGAATGGTCTCAAATAATGTGCAAGTATATTTAGCAGTTAGTTACTGTAGCCCAGAATGATCGAACTTTTTACAAGCTACCATATTTGTCAAAGTGTATTTTTATGGAATTATGTTTTCAAAACTAACCACTGATGTTTGTATTTAGTTACTGAGTACAATATTGGTATTGTTCACTACATAACTTTATTTCAATTTTGGTTTAAGATTTTCATTATTTGGTGAAGGTTGATATCGTTTTTTTGTGTTCTGTTAATTGAGTGATATTTATTAATTAAGTACCTATTTATTTTATGAAAAGCGGTTTTGTTGTTTCACTGTCCGCTATTTTTGATTTAGGAAAAGAAAGTGTAACATCATAAAATACAGATCAAGTTCAACTTTGGTGACAAACCACTAAATGTTGACAGATTTATGGCTCCTATGGAAATTATTTTCAAAATACACTGTTGACCATTCATAAATTAAAGCATTTGTATTGAATGGATGCCATAGTTTTGTGACAAGGCCATATTGTGGGAGTATATGCAATACTCATGTGACAATTCTAGTTGATTTTGTTCATTGGTGGCGATGAATTTTGTATTTTGTACAGTGAGTGTTATTTTATTTCTCTACACTTCGATAAAAGTACATTTTCTGATGAGGTGAGATGTCATGAATGGTCTCAAATAATGTGCAAGTATATTTAGCAGTTAGTTACTGTAGCCCAGAATGATCGAACTTTTTACAAGCTACCATATTTGTCAAAGTGTATTTTTATGGAATTATGTTTTCAAAACTAACCACTGATGTTTGTATTTAGTTACTAAGTACAATATTGGTATTGTTCACTACATAACTTTATTTTCGATTTCGGTTTGAGATCTTCATTATTTGGTGAAGGTTGATATTGTTATTTTGTGTTCTGTTAATTGAGTGATATTTATTAATGAAGTACTTATTTATGTTATAAAAAGCGGTTTTGATGTTTTACTGTCCGCTATCTTTAATTTAGGAAAAAAGTACAAATCCCAACCAGAAATTTTTGTACAACTTTTTTTAATGCAAGCTTCATTTTGTTGTATTTTATAGAAAGTGACTTTCACAGTATTAGTGCTTTGTAATTCATTAAATGTTAGGAAGTTTGACCGTCACAGGAACACTTTGAGTTTGGTTTTCTGTAATTCAGCATATAAATGTTGGGATGTTTGTACCGCCAGCGGAACACTCTGAGTTTGTTTTTCTATAAATGTTCAGATGTTTGTACCGCCAGCGGAACATTTTGAGTTTGGTTTTCTATATATCGGAATATAAATGTTGGGATGTTTGTACCGCCAGCAGAACATATCCATTACTTGTAATAAGGAATACACGAATTCGCTGGTGGATCATTAAATTTAGCTGTTAAAAACATTTAATTGTTGTACTGCCAGCGGAACTTTCCCTGCAAATTACTGCAAAAACTCAAAAATTTAGACAGAAAAAAAATACCTTTTGTTCCACCGGCGTAACATTTTTCGTGCTTTTTTATAAAATTTAGTGAAGAAAAATCAGGTTTATTTTCCAGAAGAATCCTGGAAAATGGCCCTTTTAATTGGGATTCAGTGGAAAATCCCTTTTTCAATTATAACGACTTCTATAGGAAATATGTATAGGTCATTATGTGATATAGCAGTATTTTAAGATATACGGAGACATACTTGTCATAAAAACTTGAACATGAACAAGCTCGTTTCGATTCAAACGTAATATTCCTTTGCAATTGTTTTCAGCGAGGTTGATTTAATGTAAATAGAAATGCACGAAAAGTGTGACTACATCAAGCTAAACGAGTCCAGATGATAACCAACCAAATAGATTGACGTCTTAAATGAACATATTGTATTTCACATGTTAGTATTCATAATGATGAACGGTTCACTACAGTTCAAAACCAACAAATTAACCAAACTCATTGTCTCGTAGATACATTTATGTATTGTATACGATATAATGATTCGAGAGAATTGGCGACAAACACCCCTCGTTTGTCTTATCAAAATCAACTAAATAAATAACAACAATGCATACATATACCTGATGATGATTACAATATTTATTCAGGTTCAGTCTCCGTTATATTTGCATTATAAAATGTCAGAGAAAATAGCTATTTCTGTTACAGCAGCAGTCCAAAATATGTTTATAAAAATAAAACTTTGCCGAAAACGCTTCTTATGGACATCTTACCGATCAAAATACAAAAACAATGCATTGAAATCTGTAAAATAATAACGCTGTGGTAACTTTTAATCGTATAGTTTCTGTATGTGAAAGCTTGTGATGACTCTGGAGTTAATCAACATGTACATCGTTGTATATTCCGTTATATTCCTATATACCAAGCGTTTTCGAACATTAGATATTATAAACGGCCTTTCGTAAATAAGAAACGTTTTCAGTCGAATAAATGCCAGTAACGTTCAATAGAACTGTTGCCAATTAACGATGTAATGATTTATATTCTATGGACTGCGGCTTTAAACGTCAGAGAAAACCATTTTATTTTTACGAGTTTTAAATACTTTGAAGATTTTAATACCAACTACGTTTTATTTTAATAACTGCAAAGTGTAGCGTATTATTCCACCAGTAGATTTATATATTTCTTAATAACTAGACAACATGCAAGTATACACAACACCAATGTGTCTATTGCCTGTTACAGTATTGCTGTCTCAGACCACATGTATGCCTTTGTCTGCACAATGCGACCGGATAAACCTAATTAATTGCAACAACACTTACCAACCCGAAGGCAATGAATCGGTCTGCTGTTCGGACATGATCGTATATGACAATTTGTAAGTAAGGCATTAAAAAATACCTATCCTAAAAATTGCCCCGACCCTAGAACATGTTATTGCGATAGTCAGATATTTTTTGTTTTATTTACTTTTTTTTAAATAATTAAATATTTTTGGGATAATTAAGTGTTTAGTTTTGATAGCATCGCCTTATAAACAATGTTTAAGGATATGCCCGATGTTTTGAATACTTATTCCGTTTTATGATCTTCAAGTTGACCATTTACCAAATAAAAAAGTGATAACAAAATAAATCCGTACCTACCTACTCTAATTGTTTTGGCATTTAACCTAAAATATACTATTTACGCCTAATGTGCATAATGCACCTATCAATAATTCCCCCCGCCCCCAGGGTGGAGGGAGCGGCGGGCTGACCCAGGAGAATTTGACTAATTTTATTTTTTAGCGTCTAATTTCCCACCATAGATCTAAGCATTTTTGTCTTAATCCCCATATTGGGGGAATCTTGGTCAATCAAATGGCTCCGGGAGGGGACTGATATAGTATATTTTCCGGGACCTGTAATCATTCGGCGTGTCAAATTACCGCCTGTCGGGAATCATTTTCAGTCTAAAGTCCCGTATATGCCCCCCGACCGCCGCCCCTCGGGGGTGGGGAAATACTGATTGGTGCATAAGTACATTGTAAATACATTTTAGATAATCAAAGTTAAGTAAAGTCAGGCAACGTCCAATCTCATAAAGTATATTATATCAATATATGTTTGAGGTAAATAATGTGTTTTTTCGCTCATTAATTTATGACTACTATAAAATTAAACAAACACATTTAAACGAACATAATGTTAAATGTTCAGTTCGTTAATAATGTAAAATTATCTGCACGTGTTCGTGTGTCCGCATAAAATAACACTGCTCATAGCATTGTTTTGATCCAACTGTAGATCTGAACAATAATAACACACACACACATGTACATTTATAAAAATGTATCGTACCAAAGTAATTGGCATGTTGCATTGCTGAATGGGTAATGCTTTCGTGTACTTTTTAACATTGTACATGGTTTTAAATATCCTTAAATATGGAACATAATATTTCAGTGCCACATGTTTAAGACTCTATCTTTTGTAACACATGTCCTTAGCAAAAGTAAAATGTAACATCAATTACCACACGTTGTCTGAACCCTTGCAGTGTATGGCTTATAGCAGGATTATGAACAGCGGTAACTTAGCGGTTTAATTACGTCTATGACGTATGTATGTGCGTCAAAGTTGTTTTAGTTTCCAATGAGGAGAGGATTCAGATGTCTGTATAATTCTTAGACAAACAAGATGGCTGAAATGTAACATACAATCTATTTGCATTACGTACCACGGCTTTTCTACAGGGCGGCTATTGACTTAATTATCACTGTTCATTATATCATAACGTCTGGTGTCCTACTTATCACCAGCTGAACGATTATTTGAATAATGTTAATATGGAACATAGCGTATGAAAATGATACTTTGACTACCACAAGTTATACGTTTTACATGTTATTTCTTTGAACCATTAGATATACTGACAAATTCATTGTACATTGTGTACATTTTACAGGTGTTACTTCGCTAAGGCCAAGTGTGTAAACCCATCACTAACCATTCTCTATCCCGGTCAATGCATCCACACCACCCCTAGTCCGCTCAATACAACATTGAATTCAACCGCCATATCTACGGCTTCCCCCGCTGCCTCCAACTCCTCTGCTCCGGATGACATCATACACGAGCAATTCTGTTTGCTGAAGGACCAGATACACTGCCCGGATACTTTGGACCCCATATGTGGCACGGACGGGAAGTTTTATAAGAACGAGTAAGTAACACCATGTGTCAATGCACTTTTTGTCTTTAATATGAAATTATTTTCATTGATAACGAGAAAATTTCATTTAATAATTATTTTAGCTAACGCAATGTCCGACTCAAAACTTGAATTCTTGTTAGGCATAACTATGTTTAGTTGTGACAATGAAATAGTTAATCAGAAACATGTTTTGTTCGTTCATGTACAAATACCATCATATTAGGTCATCTTCGCATAGAGTTATCAACCAGTTAACACGTACTTGTATTTACAACAAGCCGTGTTGTAGGTAATTGATAATTTGCATTACTTTCAGCTGTGAATTTGCTAAGGCCAAATGCAATGACAGTGGCCTAAATGCAATAGCAGACTTAACGATTTGTAAGTCATCTCGTCAAATCCGATCCGTTGCTTCTGAGAGTGTTGATATCATTCGGGAACAATTCTGCATCAACAAAGACCAAATAACGTGCCCAACATCTTTTCACCTAATATGCGGGAGCGATGGTAGATTTTATATGAACGAGTAGGTATTATTTAAGCCAGGAAACAACCATGTATTTTTATTACAATACAGCAGTAGATGTAGTAAGATACCGTGTAGTTCACTAGTTGTATTAGCAATAAAAATCTACATACATTAAGCAAACAAAACATTCGGTATTTATTAATTAAGAAATTATGTTTGTGCTAAAATTAAAGCGTGTATGTAAGATCTTTAGTGGCATAAATACAATTAAGGAAATTAAGATAATTAAATTGTTTTTCTATTTAAAATGGAATGAAAGTTAAGAACACAGATTGCTTTTAAACGCACAATGAGCTGGTTTTTAATCACCAAATAATTTTAGTCTGAACAAAGGGAAACTCAAATACATGTATATACGTTGACTTGACAGTTGGTTTAGGCTACACAGCACTAATAAACGGTGCAAAAGTCGACCCTAGTACTTGTTAATTTATTCTATATTAAAGTGTTTCTTTCGTCATTTTTTTTTGTTTTTCTGTTTGCTTCCAAGTTTTACTGTCAATTTCATCTGCTTATTTTGAAAATAATTGATATAAAGGTCGTACATACACACTTTAAACTAGTTTCCAACAATCAATATATTGCAATACATTTAGAATTTCTCTTTTTCTTGCAGATGCGAGTTTGCGAAGGCTGAATGCGAGAATAGGAATTTACGATTGTACAACAACTTAAGTTTCTGTACTATCAGACTCGTTTGAGGCAATGAAAGTCCATAATGGTTTGACAGGCATGCTACTTTGTGCGTTGAGTTCAGATATGTAGATCATTCACATTTGCATAATCGTGTAAGGCCAACCAAATGTTTGAGTACTATTTCCATAAAATAATACAATATAACAATGCTGTGAACGTTATCAACTTATATAAGTCCCTATTTCGTCCATGATTTTGCATGGACCCACGATCATGATAACTGAAATGCTATGTTTGAAGTATAACACAGATGTTCATGATTACTGCGGCCCCAGTTCGTGAGTGCATGAGCAAACTTTGTAAACTATTGTATATATAACCGAATGGGAGAATTACATGATAACGAGTGAATGACGTCAATGGAACTAACCTGATATCGTATTTGAATCATTTAATATCTATCTATTGTAATTTCAAGTGCATATTCCGATAAGATCTCCATACTGTTGACTTTTTGCAGACTTACCATACTGAGTTAGAAGATCTGTGAAACAGAATCGAGCATAACATTCGCCTTTAAATAATAAACATGCTATTCCTCCCATTGGTGCACCGTTGAGATTATTTGTATTTGTGTTTATATGTGTATGTCGGGAAAATGTTGTAATAATTATACTCGGTTGGAGTAATGTTATGTTGCTATTGGCCGTACATTAAATGTTTAGACAGTTATGACTTTGTTTTACCAAATATAACATGTGTAGGTGTTTTAGTTCATATATTATGTATGTATTCGGCTGACGGAATTTTATGTTGCAATTGAACATATTCTTTGTGTGTATATAGTTTGCAACACCTTGTTTTACCAAATAGAACATGCTATCTTTAGAACCACGTTGTCGTGACATGACGTGCCTGCATTTGCAAGTTCATCGTAAATATTCGTGTTGGCAGGTTTTAAATACTACTTAGATATTGTAGACAGTATTAGTAGAATAAACTATTGACCCCATCCAAACTAGAATAAACTAAACATCCTACGCTGTTTGACATTGAATCCATGTTATTTTTCTTAGATAATACTGCTCTGCTATCAGCTGAATTTTTCGCAGGTAGATTTCTTTGTTTGACGGGACTATGTGAACGAAAATTTGGTTTCCTATTGCACTATAAATGATATTAGATGATAGAAATGAGCTTTACTAAGACATGTCCTTAAAATTAAGAATAAATAATATATAACATAATGGGATATTTGATAAAACAAATCAGAAAAAAATGTTTACAAGTAATAATTAGAATCCCAAGCGCGTATCGAACTCACGACTTAGGAGCCGTACGACAAAATGAATGTAGACAGCGCTTTAACCAACTGTACTATTCTGCTTTTTAAGAAAACGTGTGAAAACTATGGTTACACAAAATACTCACAATTCTGACGTCAAAATGTAAACATGAAAAGGGTCAATCAAACACGACCAATATTATTAATTGATGTTTGCCTCAGAATGCGAAATATTTTCCCCATTATATATACCTCATTTTAAATGTTATTAAATGCCATTATTAATGTTTTTTTTAACAAATTACCACTCCCCCCCCCCTTGGGGCTCTTTTCGTTGACATAGTTTCTTTAAGTTTCATGCTAATTTATCAAATGCTGCTGCAGTATATTTCATGTGGTAACTCTTTAGAGTGTTTTAGAAAATGAATCTGCGCCTCAGATTTAGAAAAACACAGTAATGTTTATTAATATAAAAGTGAAACTAGAACATTGGCATTGCTTGCTAAAACTGTGAAATGATAAACATATCAGATTCAGATAGCAATATTTGGTCGGAAGATTGTGCTTATTTATTCAATATCACAACATTCTAATCAAAACAACTACAATAACAATGCCGACACTATGCACATCTCAAATGATGCACAAGGGTCATTTTCGAAGCATAATCAAGGACTTGTAAGCATACTCTACGACTTGTAATTTCAAGATCGGAATAAGCAAAAATTTCAGATTATAATGATAAAAGTTCACTATAATTATACTATTTGCAGCAGTAATCAAATGTCCAAAACGCCAAAATAACATATTAAAGCGAAACATATTGACAATATACCCATAATTATTATCATTGTACGTAATCTTCCCCAAAATTCCGTTAAATCATATATGTAATACCGTTATATGCATATGAATTCACCCACTTGGAGGTTTTCATAGTTCCGTATTTAGTCTATGTTTTTGGACACCCTATGTTTTTGGACACCCTCAAAATCGTTCAAATTAGTTATTGTTCGTATCGCTATGTTTTCGGACACTTTCAGAAAAGGGAAAGGAATACAATTGTTTTCGGACAAATATTTATATAACACCTTTTATGAATAAAAGTTTGTCAGGGTGCGTGGTTTTCAGACGTTTCCTCCTTGCTTTGTTTGTCAATGTAATCATGGCAATTAGCAAGTTGTGGAATGGCTTCATCATACAGAATCGTGTCATAATTAACGCCTCCAGCAATAAATGTAAACCATAATCGCAGATAGAAATACTTATTATTATTATATACCTATTTATATCCTCCAATCATATGTCGTCATTCGTGCCACGTGACCGTCCAATATTTTACCATATTGGACGCGCGTGTGTACACTATTTTCCGTATTGAACGGTCCGAGTATAAACATACGATAATGTCCGATTACCCCATAACTGAACGAATGTGCAACCTTTACTTTTACCTCGATCAATGATGACTCCGATGCGTGCACTTTTTCAAAAACGTCTTTTAAAACCCAGCAACAATCATTTACTTCCTGTTTATATATCCACGATGATTTTTCTCTTGTGAACCGTGCTAACCGGAAACACGATTTGTTTTCTCCGAGCGTTGTGTAATAACCTGATATTATAGTCCGTCCCTCATTGACGATTTTTACGATATCGCATATGCTATGTTTTTGAACTGATTTCAAACGATTATTTTTTTGTGACTCTATATATTCGAACAGTGAACAAAATTATTATTATTATTAAGTGTCCGAAAACATAGATTAAATACGGTCAATATTTTTATACTCTTTGTTTCCAATAGAAATATGTTTCATTATTCCTATATTTATGCTGTCGTGAATGGTACTATAATACGCTCCGTTACTAGTGTTAATATACTATAATACTGTTACTCATAGTAATTTACTAAAATACTGTTATTTGATTGTCAATATATTGTAATTGCAGTGTCATATAGTAAATATTAAAACATTCGAATACGATATGTATACATTAATTGGCAATAACAAATAGGCACAACATTGTGTGGTGTAGAATTTATTTCAACAACACAATTTTACATGACATGTGATATGAAGATTTTCTGACTTATCTAAGGAACATTCTACAGGTATGGTTGCTATAAATATTGGACAAACAAAGGTAACATTAACTGATATGAGATGCGCATAACTTTGTTTCTAAGTCACACAAATAATCTTAAATAAATTTGGCGACAAATGTATTACTTAAATAGGGTCAGAAGAACAATGTTGATTGACAGTTCTACGCCTGTTACATCTAGTAAGGCTTAAGCTACATACCCCTATACAGCTTTACAAGTAATAGAATATTGGCGTGCCAAAGCCGGGTTATTCTTAATGCAAAACATGCAATTTGAATGAATCACAAAGATTAACACATGAAACAATATTTGATCCTAGTTGAAGCAGAGACAGTTATTTGGTTTGTGGAGAGTAATAACAGTAGTAGATCTCGCTGCCACTGGCGCCAGTGGGCTCGTTCCAGAACTCCATACCCGGGTGCACTTTGCCGATCTCGGAGTTGCTGGGCGTCTTAAAGTCCTCGTCATCCCATCTCAGCCATTCCTCAACCACCTGCAAGGAAAATGAACAGAAACTTGTAAATATTTTGATTTCAAAATGGATATGTGTTGTAAAATATAATTTCAGCTATTTTCAAAACTGGAACTTGTCAATCTTTTAATGTGATAACTGGAATGCGCATGATACCTGCCTATATCCTGAATGATGTTTGATTTTCCTAAGCACATTTTAATTGCATGATATCGTATTCATATCATTATATTTAGAAAACAATTAAACTAAAAATATTTTGTAAAACAATATGCAAATTATGACAGGAGGGCGCGTATGTTGGCAACATATACACTGTACTTTACAAATCAATGAAGCAAAACCAGGAAACATAAAAGGTCTGTCAAACTATTCCAGGATCGTACAATGAGAGCTAAAATTATGGTGCCATTTTAATATAAATGCACAACTATATTTGATCGTGGCGATTGTTTCCTGATGATTGCTTCCTGCAAGGAGGCTACGCACATGCATGTTGGCGACCTTCTGGCACACGTCACGTTTGTACTGGAACAGGTAGAATGGCTTGTCGGTGGGCAGGACAATGGCTTCCGTGGGCATACCGTCAGATCTGGAAATAACGCAGACGTTTAAGAATCGCAGATGCAAAGTGCAAAACTAATTGAATATTGTTTTCCAATCCATATCCAAACTGATTATGTTAATTATATGCACCTGTTATTTTCATGAAATTAATAAGTATGTTTAAACTAAGACCCGCAGATTTCCAGTGCAAAGTCTTAGCCACTTGGGGCAATATAAAAAAATTCATCATGTAGGTCATGCATATACATATGACATAACTGGATTGCACTGATGTTGCAAACCATTCGTTAGATGTCTTAACAAAAAGCAATGCATCAAAACAACATTTCTAAACTTCTATACCCATTTTCGAAACTATTCGTACACACACGAAAACCGAAAGTATAACGCTTATAGCGATATCAGTATAGGAACTGGACGTTGGATGTTGTTGCTTTACGCATGTTCTCGTGGTACATGGCATACGAACCTGCAGCAGTATTTCTGGAGCGTGTCCTGGTCGTATGAACCGTCGGGGAGCACTCCCTGCCAGTCGTTCCTGTTCAGACTGTCCTCATCGTCCCACTTCACGTAGCCCTCCTCGAAACCTACAGCGAAAATAGATGCGTGTGTTGCATTTGATTTACAGAGTTTTTTCTTGAATCATATGACAGACACAACACAGCGTAACTACTTAAGTCTCAGAGGTGTGATATATATGGTGTCCGCCTTGCAATCGGGAGATGAATTCAATCCCTACTCGGGGTGTGTTCGAATGATATTTCTAATATGACACGAAGTGCCAGGTCTACCTAGAAAACGGAATCGAAAGTTTATCACTAAGTATTAGGCGTTCGACTTAATCGAGCTTAAATAAGTCTGTTTAAACTAAACTAACAAAATACTTCTCTAAAGCAAGGCTACTTTCCAACCTGTTGTTAAATGTTTATGCAAGAAAAATTGCGCAAAGTATTACGTAGTCACCACATTAAGGGATACTAATTGAATAATAACGATAATTGCTTGTACGCCAACATATTTACATAAACTTAAAACATGTAAATAATATCAAAATTATATTACAGCACACAAGAAATGGTCAATACATTCGCTTATTATATGACCTATAAATAAACACTCTCCCATTGGTCCAGACAGCTATCGGCAAGCAAACATAAATGTCATATTCACTGGCCTGAACTGATGTTCACTGGGCGAAAAAAAGAATTCAGCTCATATTCAATGACCTAAAATAGCATTTTCTGAAAATGAGCAAGTTCAGACTTGGTTCCAGGCACACAGTTTAAAAGGTATTAGATACCCACAAATATACCGGAACCAATGTACATTTCCTGTTCAGTGACTAAAAATGTCAACACTAACAGACGATTTCACTGTGAAATGTTACTTTTATGACTTAATTACTTGACCATAAGGATAAGCATACTTCATTATTATGTATAGTTTTCGGATATTGTGATATATTGGAATAAATACAGGAACTTCTTTCTTTGATAAGAACTGAAAGAAAAACAAATAACGTTGATCAATAATTACTTAAAAAATAACAGTTTTCTTGAATTAAGACAGTCATTTAATAAAACAAGTGTTGACTAGGGAGCCAGTGAATATGGTCTGATTTTCACTGGTAGAAAATCATATTCACCCCGGCTGCGCCTCGGTGAATATGACATTCTACCAGTGAAAATCAGATCATATTCACTGGCTCCCTAGTGAACAATTGTATAATACTGTATTCGTTTTGTTGGATATTGTATGGATATTTTACATCGATAAATTATTTGATTATATATTTGGGATGCCAAAATCAATTACCTTCGGGGCATGCTCCGTACTTGAAAATACAGTAGTCTCCCTTTGGCCAGTGTCTATCGAAGTCGGTTGGCTCATTCTCTCCCTTGGTGCAGTACTCAAGCTGCATCTGGCCGACCTCCAGTTTGCCTATAGGACAGAGGCAAGGGCTAGTATTCACAAAGCTCCTAAGGTGAATCTTAACTTAGGTTGGACTTAAGTGAAAATTTCAGATCACATTTTCAAAGTGAAATCCAATGATTTATGTTTACAAAAGGGAAAAGTACTAAACATCTAAGCAATATTTACTTGTCTAATACATTTTCAGGTAAACCGATTTGTAATGAAGCAGTAACAGACCTAAGGGATTTTATGAATTTAAGAAATTAACATAACTTTTTCCTAAGGGGCTTTTCGAATACGGGCCCTGGTCTTTGTCCTACAACTACATAATTTATGTTACACCTTATGAATATGTTGTTATGTGTAACCTCGCAAATTCTGCGAATGATTAACGATCAATAAATGTGAGGTTTTTTTTTTCAACATTTGCAACCAACTTTTCCACAGAAACGGTATGTTCGAAAATAGAATGTAATATATTTATGTTACAAATGCATCTGTTGATTCTTAGCAAATGGTTGCAATGAGTAAAATCGGATTTTTAACGTATGATTCAGAAACATGGTGTTAATATTTGAAATAAAATAAAAATCCATAGTAACAATTTACAAAGGCAAACATAACACTAAAATTAAGTCTAATTCAAGTTTCAAAAGTTAGTGGGAAATAGCTTATTATATATATTAATATTTTAACACAGACTAGATTTTAATATACTCGCTAAAAGCTTATTGAACGAAATCTAATAGAATAAACCAATAACAACGCCATGTACCAGCAAAGTTGTTGTTAAGGGACCAGGCGTTGTCAGGGGTCTGCGTCTCGGTGTCCTGGAGTCTCCAGCCCTCGTACCACGTGAAGTCTCCCGCGGGGCAGCCGGTCTTCGGCTTGGCCAGGGAGTACGTGCCCTTGGGCCAGGTCACAGGGATAGCCAGGGCGGTGGCTTATATAGTATAAAAAGATCAAACTTAATACTGATTTCCAAATGCAGTTAAACGGCATTTTACATTAAAAAAGCAGGTTCGATTAGCCAATGTATATCAAACTAATATACGAAGTAAAATAAGTCGAAGTAAATATAAGCGAAAGAGAGCACACATATGTAGTATCATATTAAAAAACTGCAACAACACAAAGAAGTACAGACATTACAGAGACGGGGCCTGATATAACAACTAACAAACAAATGACAACATGGATATATCTTAGCATATAACAGCTACAAGAATACATAATTCAAAGCATTAGCCTTGAGAAAAGCACCCGACAACTGTCAAATATTAAAAAAATAAATATCATATTACTTACAGACGGATGGAACAGCTCCGACGAGACCTGCGTACTCGGTAATTGCCTGTTCGAGGTTCTTTCTCATGTACGTCAACGCTGCCTGAATGCTGTGTGGGCATAGTCCGCGCTTCTCGTAGTCATCGACCTGCTGCCAGTGTGAGGCGTCCAGCATATCGGAAATGACGGTCATGTCGTATCCAATGGGTTCAGGGTTTGCCTCACTGCCGAGTGTGAGGGTCTCCTGTAGCTGCCCGACCACGGTGCGGTAGTAGGTGCGGAATCTGAAGGCGATCATGTCCACAACCATCGAGGAGGCGTGATTCATGAACACACCACCAATTGATACATCGCGGGAGGACTGAAAAGGAAATGTCAATGGTTTGTATTTTATCTGAGAATTATTTTGAGAAGCTTTGAATTTAACTTTATTTCAGTGAAACATTGACCAGATAAACGAAAAGTTCACATTACTTATCGGTAAAAAGTATATATACAATGTCAATGAAAAGAAATAGATTTTTGTATTATTATGTTGTATTACTGAAAGTTTTGTATATTTATATATGTTTTGCAGTTACTATGCAAAAGGTTTTTCAGTAGGCAGTAATAGTGTTAAGAAAGTATACAGTAAAAGAAAACTTGCAACATCTTACATACCACATTCAGTACATATTCGACGAAGTCTTTAACCGGAGATACGTATCTCTTGACAACTTTGTTTCCAGTCTCCACTGCAGTTATAACATGCTGAAAACAGAAACATTCATTAGACACAACTACATTAGGTACATGTTGAAATTGCCAGTTCGAGGCAAATTACCCTACTGGAGTAATAGTAGTACTAAGTTTATTTTAACGTTAGGTCCCTTTGGTTATTTCTACTTTTTATGGTGCGAGGATTATGATGATTTATTTTAATACTGTGTTATAAATGTATTTGGTGTTTAACTCCCAACTACTGTTCCGAGATGTTTTATAGACATAAAATAGCGAGTCTGTTAAACAATGGTTTGAGTATAAAAGAACTCGTTAATAAATGAGCTCGCTAAGTAACTATGGGACGTACAGTTCCCCATGTCTCCAAAAATTCCTTGTAAATGGTGGAGTTATAAGAGAGAGGCAGTCTGCAAACAGCTGCGGCGAATTCATCGGTGAGTCCGTAGTGGCTGCCCTGAGAGAGGGCCATCTTGTAGCGGGCCTGACCGGAAGTGCATGTCGTTTGGTCGTCCTGGAACACGTAGAAGTCGCGTCTTGTCTGCTGTTCGACGGCCTTGTATCCTGCACGGCAATTTGTATTGGTTAGTCCTTAATTTTAGCGTTGTATCATGCTTCATCTCAAATATGTATTTGTGTTCTTTCCAGACAATATACATGTTATTATTTTTTACTGTAGCAATTGGGTCTCTTCAAATTTTGTTTTAAACAAGAATATTAACAAAGCAGTATTGTTTCAAACCAATCGAACATAGTGAGCGATTTATTTTAGTAATCTTGCTCATAGAATAAGAAACCAGTGCAAACCGTAGAGAAAAAAAATGATAGAAATGAAAGTTTGAGATTCAATATATATGCACTCCAAATGAGACCAATAAAATGATAGAAATGAAAGTTTGAGATTCAATATATATGCACTCCAAATGAGGCCAATAAAATGATAGAAATGAAAGTTTGAGATTCAATATACATGCACTCCAAATGAGACCAATAAAATGATAGAAATGAAAGTTTGAGATTCAATATATATGCACTCCAAATGAGACCAATAAAAAGATAGAAATGAAAGTTTGAGATTCAATATATATGCACTCCAAATGAGGCCAATAAAATGATAGAAATGAAAGTTTGAGATTCAATATATATGCACTCCAAATGAGGCCAATAAAATGATAGAAATGAAAGTTTGGGATTCAATATATATGCACTCCAAATGAGGCCAATAAAATGATAGAAATGAAAGTTTGAGATTCAATATATATGCACTCCAAATGAGGCCAATAAAATGATAGAAATGAAAGTTTGAGATTCAATATATATGCACTCCAAATGAGGCCAATAAAATGATAGAAATGAAAGTTTGAGATTCAATATATATGCACTCCAAATGAGGCCAATAAAATGATAGAAATGAAAGTTTGAGATTCAATATATATGCACTCCAAATGAGGCCAATAAAATGATAGAAATGAAAGTTTGAGATTCAATATATATGCACTCCAAATGAGACCAATAAAGCTATGCTTCCCAAAGAAAACCTGATGTTATCTATATAAATATCAGCTACCTACCAGGACTCAGGGTGAATGCTACTGCTGCCAGGGCATCGTTGTTGGTACCTAAAAGTAAAACAAACCTATTCTAGGACGTAGTTGTGTATTTTCAAAGCTTTCGATTAGAAAAAAAAACTGTTACAAATGAGCTTCGATCTTTATTGGCTAATTTATCAGATTAGGACTTAGCTTTTCTAAAACTATTCTTTATCATGGGGCAAGATACACTAAGTTGTAAAGTTAGGGGGTGGCGCTTACCTGAGGATGTGACTCTCTCTTTAAGCTTGTTCTGGTACGAGTGTGTGTCGTGGAATGTGACGAACTCGTGAGCCTGCCTGCATTGGTCGTGGTGCTCATAGACGATTTCAGCGGGTACATCCACCTGGCTTGACAGGGACAGGATTTTTCTTGTGCTCAACAGACCGGGGTCGTCGCCGCCGGCTGCCCAGAAATTGCCGTCGGGATTGCCTTTCACCATGTTGTATCCGACACCGATGTAGTGGAGAGCTTCCGGTAGCACGGCTGCACGTGCGAGCGCGATACATACGCATGCGCAAAGGAGTTTGTTCCACATGTTGAGCACTGGAATGACAAATAGAAAGGATATATAGATGTGTGACAAAAGGAAAACACGGCAGTAAAGAAATGAATCAACTAACGTTTTCCGATCAAGGAACACATATTGTCGTTGGAATCAATATTCTTCCATAATTTCGTCATATTTGGAATTTTTAAGAAAACTAATGTTTGCAGTTTATAATAACCTAATGATAATGATTACTGCATTGTATAATTAAAACAAATGCTGTCACTTTTTTACAATTCGTAAATGGGATTTCTATTTGCATTGTATATAAACTGAAATTAACGTTCGTGCGATGTTAACCGTTTTGTATTGACGCAATTTATATTGTCGCAGAATTGCCCACAGTTTTTACATATAATACAGTTGTTAGCAGCAATTAATTTTAAATTCTCTTAAAATATCTGGTAAATATTATTCTGGACAGGTTTGCGGTTACAGCCACATTGAATACCATTCAAAGTCAATATTGTTTAATATCGCATGCATCGATACGCTAAAAACACACAGAGGAATAGCTCAAATCATGGTAACCATTAGTTTAAACTGGCATTTCATTATAATAGGTAAGGTCAAAAACAGTTTATGCTAAAGTTTAGTCGTAACCCTACGACGAACCCAGACGCGATAACAATATCCAATTGCAAAACGTGGTTACATAATAGCGCAATTTGGGCCTAATAGGCACACGAAGATAAATATAGGTATAGAATTACATTATTTAAAAAACACATTATAAATCGTACGTTTATTATTATTATTATTATTATTATTATTGTTATTATTATTGTTATATTATTATTATTATTATTATTATTGTTGTTATTATTAAAGGCACTGTTGTTTCAATGCATCAATTGTTTGTTTTTTAAATAGTGTCCTAAAATCACTACAACATTGTACCGATTTCCAAGTTCAAAAAATATTACCTAAATTATTTGAGCACTAAAAAGAAAACTTGCAAGATCATGAATTTTTGGGACCTTGATAGCTCGTCTCAGACAAGTAAATGTCAATGGTTAAAATCCAACCAAAACGGGTCGTCTGGCTTCTTCAGTGGTGTACCTGTAACCTCACTACAGAGTTATGCCACGTTGTGAGTTTGTACAGAAGTTTGCCTCAAACTGATAACCTTTACTTGTCTATCTGAGTTCGGTCAGGATGAAAGACATCTGAAGAGATTTGCGGCGTGAACGCCAGAACATTTAGGTCAGAGCGTTCTTCAAACGCTCTTGACACAGTAGCTATTTCATTCAGCAATTGTGCAACGGTTGCGTACGAGAGTATATGAGTGTACAAGGACATCGACGCAGTCACAGGTGCAATTAAGTGAAAGACATGGGTCGTTATTCACAAAGCGCCTGAGGGAAATCTTAACTTAAGTTGTTCTTAATTGAACAATTCAGACAAAACTGTTTGTGTGCAATCCAATGATTTCTGTTCATAAAAAGGGTAAAATAATAAACATCACAAGTTGTGAAAAAAACTGGCTTGTGTTTGTAGTACAGTGTTTAAAGTACATGCACACCCTTAGGACAGACGAAAATGATGAACAACTCGGTATATATGATGTTGCCATAAGACAACTACGGTAGTACACATATAACGTTGAAAGTCACTGATTTAGTAGATATGATCATTTCCTCAATGCACTAAATGCTTTCACGCTACTATGTTTGCCTACCTTTTTCTTTATACGCTACGTTGCCAAAAGGATATATCGAGTTTCGGTCAATCGGAGAACTGAATATATAGTTTCAATCGGAGGATCGAATTTATAGGCAGTCAAAGTGCAGTCGTATCACGTCATGCTCAAAATTCTATATTTGCACTACACGAACTGTGTTCGTATCATCGCGTAAGACGTCTAGTATTTTATGTACTCTAAATAGGTCAACTCCGTACTTGGTATCATTATCTTCAATAAAGCAATTGCGAATATGGTTTGACGTACGTTCGAAAATTGATGACGTGAAAGCATATTTCTTAGTGGTTTTGTGATTACCTCTATTTCACAATAGTACGGAATGATCTTAAATACATGAACAGCACTGTGGTATTCTACGGAATGATCTTAAATACATGAACAGCACTGTGGGTATTCTACGGAATGATCTTAAATACATGAACAGCACTGTGGTATTCTACGGAATGATCTTAAATACATGAACAGCACTGTGGGTATTCTACGGAATGATCTTAAATACATGAACAGCACGGTGGTATTCTACGGAATGATCTTAAATATATGAACAGCACTGTGGTATCTACGGAATGATCTTAAATACATGAACAGCACTGTGGTATTCTACGGAATGATCTTAAATACTTGAACAGCACTGTTGGTATTCTACGGAATGATCTTAAATACTTGAACAGCACTGTTGGTATTCTACGGAATGATCTTAAATACTTGAACAGCACTGTGGGTATTCCATACACCGTCCCTTGAGAGCTACAAGTTGCTTTTAGCCTTCTGTGCACATGGCTTTCAAAGGACGATATAGTCTGTGCCGCCAAATGTTTTTGATACGTAGTTTAGATAAAATAAAACATAGCAAATAATGATTGTGAAGTTACTTTCAAAAATGAAAGAAGACACGTCCTTAAAAATGATATTGTATATATTAAATAAATTTTATAAAATACATGATACATTCTTTTGCAGTAGAAATGTGTTAATGATTATACAGAAAATAATTTAAAACACACACACACAAATCAATATCTTTTCAAGTCAATGAAAATATTCATGTGCCCAAAATAAACATGCATACTCTTATCATATTATTGTTTTGTTCCATTACAATTATTTTAATAAATTACAGAATAGTCCATAAATACCTTAAAGTTTTATCAATGAGAGTTTCCTGATGCGTCCACTCTCATCCGGTCCCAGTGTTCCGTCGGGGTATTGCTGGCTACGGGTTTATATAGGCACTCTTGACGATTATGAACTCTGATTGCATTAACCCGCTATTGCCCCAGACTTGATGAATTAGTATTCGCGTGCAAACACCCAAGGTGTGGGGCGTTACACAAGTTTTAAATGGATTTCGAAAAGTGAAAAAAAATAATATTAGTAGCATCCTTGGTAGCATTTTATTTGGTTTTAAATTTTAATTGGGACTGATATTTCAAGTATGGTGTCATTGCAGTGTATCTTAGAAAAAAACATGTGTTTTAAAAAAATACCCTTTTAAAGTATGTAACTACCGCTTTATATACTGCAATGGCCCTTATAAAAATGAAAATTGAGTTCAATGTTGATTTATACATGTTTTTATGCATGAATTGCTTACGTATTATTATAATGTTTATTAACCGTTTTATTGCGTTTACATGTACGCTTTGCTATTTTCTTAAAATGTGTGATTTTATGTTTGTTGAATAATGCTTGCCTAAACTTAATTAACAGCAACCACTGCAATAATATTAGGTTATTTAACAGCGTTCTGTACAGTACGGTGATATATTTGGACGAGTACACAGCTGACATACCATATTGGACGAGCCGGTATTGTACAGCACGCTGTTAAATGATTTTTTTATTATATACCTATATTTTTTGTATTATTTGCATATTATTCACACTAAAACTCACAGTCCGCGGAACAGTGCGCGCGCTCACAATAATACTATATGACGTCGCTCTACGTGATAAATAATTTGCAATTATACATGTTTGTCTTTTATTCTGTAACCTGCACTAACATCTAATTAATTAATTAATTACCTTTAACTGCAAAAACAGCCTGCCGTAAGTTAGAATATATTTCCAAGAAAGCGACCATGACCTTGTTCTAATTGTAAACAGTAAGGGTGCAGAAACTATATTTAGACGTGTCATGTTTAAACGGTGGCGTATTCAACAGGAATTAAATGTCTGCATCGCGTTTGATTAAAATAGTATTACACACTGACGCAGGTTGTCAATATATATATATGTGTGTGTAGCTGGTCATATATTTGATATAAATATGCTTTTGAACGTATATATTTCTTTCTGTGTAGCGAGATGATTATGCAGGAGATCAAGAGCACATATTAAAATGAGTTACTTCACTGCTGAAGCAGCGGGACTTGACCAGACATCTACTACAAAAATATTAGTGAATCTAATTCACATCTGGTAATCGTATATCACATTCAAACACTATATTATAGCTTTTGAACTACCGGTATCACGTCAGAGCACTTTTGTTCATGATAAACCATGTTACCGTTGTCTTTTACAGCGGGGCAGTGGTAATCTATACATTGCCAGATTCTAATACATTTCATTATTCTAAAGTTATTTTATTAACAATAAAAACCACGAGATTCTGTTTTGTTTTAGACGTGTATTTGATAATAAACCTAGACTCTTGGTTAACTGTTTGTTCTGTTACTTATTATACTGAGGGCCTAAACACTATTCCTACATAGGTTCTAAATAAAAGTAAGAGTTCCTTTATTATTTAATAAACTGTGAGTCAGGGGTTGGTGGTGATTAATGCTGTGTACAACAGCTTGTTGTGACAACTTTATTCAGCAGTATACAGGGGTGATTTTCAGTGTAATCAGAATGACCGTTTACAAAATAAATGACCCATTATCGGGACCCCCTGCAGAACTCCTGGTTCGATCGGAAGATTAATTTGTGATGGAATAATAGCTTTGATGTTGACAGCAAGACAACTTTATTTGCTTCCAGACTAGTTACAATGATATGTATTATTTTATTATGATAGCATCATACAATACACACATCGCAAGTCTAACGGATTTTCGAAGAGAGTTTAATCCTTTTTGTTCGAGATCATTGGTTTAGACAAGTCTGTATTGTTTGTAAATTAATAATTGTAGCCTTATGTCAAATGTTATTGAGTATGTTAGGTTTACTCGAGTTTATCTGTGATTACGTTGAACATATTTACGGACTTATGTCATTTCGAAATGATGATTCTTGTGTTGATTGGGATTCATTCGGTACATCAAGGATACTAGAACTACACGTACAGAATAATAAAATGACACACAATCTTGAAGTAAACGGCATGACAGCAAGAACTATTAAATAAAATAATGTCTACTAATTATTTTCAGATTTGCATATTCAATCCTAGTTTGGAACTCGCCACAGATGAAGCAGATGAAGATAAACTCGTTTAGATTTAAAAGAGAACAATGTTTTTTTCTACCAAAAACAAAACTGCGTATAGTGTGTTTTTATTTTATTTTATCTAAACTGAATTCCATTGCATCATTTTTCATTCATTAATCGACAAAAGTCATCAATAGAAATATGGTTTAATGGTCTTTATAATGTGCATAAAATTTCAAAAATGCGTGTGAACACAAGCATCGGCGATTGGCCGGGTATTATGACGCTGTTTCCATGGACGTACACGGAAACATTGAACGCACTATATCACGGTGACTTCGTGCTTTCGTGCGCTCATGATTGTGACACACTTGTGCTATGTTTCATTGCTCTCCCAACTTAAATTCAAATTTAACAGGGAGTCGTTCTACGCAACTCATGATTGTAGAAACTGAAACGCCGTTATCAATTCTTATTAAATTCTGATTTGATAACTTATACTGTACAAACACCCAAACTAATTGCCAGCTCCAGGTATGTTATCGCCGGAACCGTAACTGGTCGTAAGGGTACAAATACATTCCACCTACACTACTCTATAACTCACAAGGGTTGACAAACAATGATTGCTCGTATCTCTAAATAAACTCATAAACGTACATAGTGAAGGGAGTTGACCAAACATATATCGTCTTAGTTCGACCGACATAAACGCATAATGTCTAAATTTACTATTTTTCAGTTCCGTTCCACACATATTCATTCTCAATCTTAATGTCCCCGGAACAAAGAAAAACTTTGCACCTTTTAATTCTATATTTATTTCAGAAAATAGTCAATGTTTTGCCACTTTCATTTAATTATTTTTTTTCATTACATGTTTATTTTCTTTTTTTTCTCATTTTATTAGATGAAACATGTATAATCATTTTGAATTATGAATATATATATATATATATGATTTTTTGCAGCAGGACTACCAACAAGGTAGTGATGTAATTATTTTAAATACGTTTAAGCTAAGCAGGACTAACAATCAGACAAGTGTGATGACTTGTTATTAATTTATTTATTTTATATTTCATATTATATGCGATGAACAAATGATTCTGTGAGAGATTGTTTCATTCGCAAATGACATTAACTAAGACCTTCTACGTGTAATTTATTTTAAACTTGGACTTAAAGGATATTTGAGAACAGAACTCACACTAAAACGTGTACAACTTACATGATATCTTGTAAACATTATTAAAAATATAGTTAAAGATCTAGGAATAGAAAAGGTACCGGGTGCTGCTAAAATGGAGCAGGGGGAAAGCCGAACCATTTCTTTGAAATTTTCTAAACATTTTGTTAATATTGGGATTTTATGAATATTTCTATATAATTTTATATTTCTAATATTTGTTTCTAATGAACGTTTATAAACATGTTTTCTTCATTTAAAATTGAAAATTTGCACAAATGTGTTAAATTTAAAAAGCTGTTCCATTGTTGACAAGCTTAGAGGGGCAGGTGGGGGGGGGAGCAAAAACGGCAGAGCCTTCTGGATCTTTCTCTATAATCACATCGACTCACATAATTAGTTTTAACAGGCTCCAGGGTCTGTAGTTGCAGTGTACACTTCATTGTTCAGAGTGTTTACTGATGTGGATTTATTTGTTAAGGAAACAAAAGAATACGGAACAAACAAACACCTGATTTAATCAGCATTAGATATAATTTCGAAGGGTGAAAAAATAGGGTGTCTTTGACGATATACTGTGTAGGAAATAAGCCCGTTAGCCAGAGTGGTTTAATATAGGCGCAAGAGAACGACAAATATGTGTTATATCGCGACAAAAAAAAAAAAAACACAAACATACGAACATTTTGTTTCGATTCTTACATGATCTGACAAATAAATGTCTGCAAATACAATGAGAACAACATTTTATCCTGCCAAATTCCCTCGGTTACTACAAAACCGTCCCGAAGTTTACAAAGCAAAGCAATTACATGTAGTATACTTAGGGTTGTGCAAACGTACCACTACGTACACTATAGTAAACAACGTACCACTACGTACACTATAGTAAACAACGTACCACTACGTACACTATAGTAAACAACGTACCACTACGTACACTATAGTAAACAATATTTTATCGAAGATATTGGTTTGCCTTCCCACGACCAACCAGACGAAATCGCCAACAACGATCATATTATGTTCATGGAATGTATCGTATAATGTATTGAAATCTTGTTAATAAGAAGAGGTGTAGATGATACTTCTTTTACACCATGGCATTTCATGACTCAGAAAGATGGTATTCTGTTGCTTGAGCTGGTGAACTTTGAGCCATTTACTGTTTTACGCTAAAACCGTAAAACCGCAGGATTAAGGGTCAGTGGGGTCAACACAACGTGCTTATGCTAAAACACAAGCGTCAGGAAATGCAGCGGCGTCCCAGCCGACCACACTTCCGGCGACCTCAACAACCGGGCCGACTGAACCAGGTGTAGGCTTTTCTCAATAGGACTGTGGGGAATGACGTGCTTTTGACTGTACTATAGGTTCATGGAATATCGAAGGTTTTAAGTCATGTATCAATGACTCTGAATTTATAAATATAGTCCATTATTTTGACATATTATTTCTATGCGAAACGTGGCTTAAAGAAAATTGATTCAATAACTATAAACGATTTTTAAACACTGAGAGGGATTTATATATATGCTTTGTTTATATACCGCCAAACACGTCGATTTATTATAATAGACGTGAAACTGGATTTTTTGAATTGTTAGAATTTGGTGTTCGAAAAAAACAGTGATCTTGGTTTGACTGCAATTTTAGGTGATTTAAACTCTCGTACGGACAAACAATATGATATTTTGTCAAATGTTAATGATTTTGAACGGTTTATAGTTTATACCAACATAAGAAACATGTTACGCAACTGATTATATGTACATTTCCAATCAGACATTCTTTGGATATGTGCGTTTACACATCAGGCATTAAATTGATTGATTTCTGTTTATCCAGTAATCTAAAAATAGTCAACGGAAGAAGTGGTAATGACGCTTATGTGGGGAATTATACGTATTTGTCCAATCACGGTAATAGTATTATTGATCACCTGATTGTTTCGGGAGATTTATTTCCCTTAGTTAAAAATTGTACTGTCCATGATTTATACAGATTCTCTTATCATGTTCCAATATCATTTGTATTACAAGTGGATATGAATCAAAAGTCAGAAAGTAGTGATAATGGTGCACCAAATGTCAAATTTACATGGAGTAGCGATAATATAGCAACATTTAAAACAAATGTTGTGGGGTGGTGGTGCAGAATAATCAAACACATTCACATAACAAATACAAACTTACAATATATGAAAATTGATGTATTTCATTAAATAAATTACATTTAAATAAAATGAATTGCATTTACAATAAAAATACATTAATGAATGCAAATACAAATTAAAACAAATATTAGCACACTCACCAGGTTGGATGTATAAAAAACTGCAATGGAAGCAAATTAGCAATGGAAGTCTTGTGACTTGAACGCTTTACAAAAATGGAAAGAAGGCATGGTCAGTCATTTCACATCTCTATCACATGTTTTTTTTTTCAACCTGACCAATCAAAATCTTGTTGATCATAAACCTTGCATACTGACTGGACAATATATAAATGACATCACAGTACATGGCTGGACGCACACGGTACAGGGGACTGAATCTCACAAATGGAGCAATTAGATACACACAAGACAAGGGACATAAACACTACATGATACTAGTATATAAATAGATACAATATAGAATGAAAATTGACCTATTGTACATAAATATGGTGCCATGTCAAGCTATTGTTGATGGCGTTATAAGCGGTCAATGTGATTTTGATGACAGTATATAGAATCATTTTCAAAGTTATTATATGATAATACCTTTGCTGCATGTGAAAATACTATCAACATAAGAGGCACGAATGCTGGTTGTAAATTTAGAAATGAATGGTTTAACAATGATTGTGAACAAGCTAGGCGTGAGTTAAGATTGCAAATCGAGCATATAAAAATAATAAATCTGATGTATGCCGTCGATTATTAATTAAAAAAAACGTAGCCGTTACAAGAATATAACACGCAACGACAAACGTAAATAAAATTTAAAACTGAGGAATAAATTACATAATATGGCTAAAACACAACCTCATAAATGTTGGAAAGAAATAAAGAAATTGCGCAGAACTAAACCTCAAGAAAATAATATTAGTAAAGACAAGTATTTTACATTTTAAAAATCTTTTTGATAATGAAGCATGTTGTAACGAAGATGTAGAGAACAATACAAGTAGTGCCGATATTAGAATAAATCAATTAGATAGTGATTTTATTGCAGATGAAGTTGTAAAAGCTTTACATTTGTTTAAAAAGGGTTAGAGTGGTGGTATCGATGATTTAACGCCCGAAATGTTTATTAAAAGCAGCGAACATTTTGCACATATTATATGTAAACTGTTTAATTATAGGTCTGCAAATTGTCTTTATCCTAAAAGTTGGACTAAGGGTATTATAGTGCCAGTGCCCAAACAAGGTAATATGAATGATGTTAACAATTATAGCGGAATAATACTAACAAGTATTTTTTCCCAAAAAAATTCTATATTACTAGACGCTCGTTTACGTAAATGGGCTGACGACATTAGCCTCATTACTGACCGTCAATATGGTTCTAGAGATAAACGAAGCACAGTAGACTGTATTTTTGTATTGTCTTCTATTATAAATAAAGTTATACATAATAATAAACGAAAATTATACTGCGCTTTTATAGATTTTCGCAAAGATTTGAAGTTGTATATAGAAACGGTATATGGTTCAAAGTATTACGATAGGGAGCTTCCACAAAACTTGTAAATATGCTCAACTAGATATATGAAGAAGTCAAATCTTGTGTACGTGTCAAATCAAATAATAATAATAACAATAATAATAATAATGCTCGATCTCAGTACAGTGAATTTTTCGACAGTAATATGGGTGTAAAAAGGGTAAGCCCCTGTCGCCATTGCTATTTTTGTTTTGTTTTTATAAATAATATGGAAGAATATATGAAACAAGATAATTTTGATGCAATAACTATTGACGAAATTCAGTTATTTATGCTGTCATTTGCGGATGACACTGTACTTTTTTCATACACTAAAGAAGGACTCCAAAATCAGTTAAACAGTCTACACAGTTATTGTAATATATGGGGTATTACAGTAAATATTTATTTAAAAAAACACTATGTTATGGCTTGTAGAAAAGGTATTAGAATGGAAAATGTGGATATTCGCTTTGATGGCATCAAACTCAATATTGTTAATAAATTTACATATATTGGTGTCACTTTATCACAAAACGGAACATTTTTGCAAGCACCGAGACAATTATCCGAACATGCACTGCGTGCTTTGTTCTCTTTAAACAAACTATTTGATTCCATGGTTTTTGACATACGTGACAAATTATAAATATTTATTCGACTGTGAAATAGTTTCAAACCTACAAATTGAAGCTGTTGTCAGGAGATAATATGATAATTATCTGCAACAGGGGTATTCCAATGTTAGAAATTCTGAGAAATTAGATTGTTACTTTATTTTTTTAAAATAATTTATTGTTGAAAAATACTTATTATGCATTAATAACACAAACCTAAGAGTCTTATTTACAAGATTTAGAATGTTCAGCGCATAACTTAAATATTGAAGAAGGTAGATATAGAAATATTAATCGTAAAAATAGAATATGTAACAAATGTACTATGAATGTTATAGAAAATCAGTATCACTTTTTGTTAGTTTGTCCTTTGTATATGGAATTACGTATTAAATACTTACCCAGATACTATATCCAATGGCCCAGTATTACAAAATTTAACCGCTTGATGTCGTGTAATAATGAATAACTATTAATAAATATAGCTTCTTTCTTAAGTATGGCAAATAACATGCGTAACGATCCGATAACGTAATCGAGTATGCTTGTATTTCTTTCTTACCTTATGCCACACAATATTTATTCCATGCTTTTCTCCAATCATTATTTATTTTCCTTTTATATGCAAGTTATACATTTTGTCATTATAGGAAATTACATTTTGTCACTTACTTTGTATTGTGTCATCTTCGTGTATTATTTAATTGTGTATGTCTTGGCAATGTACGTTTTGAATATGCTAATAAATCTTTGACTTGACTATTTTAAACTGCAATTCAATTGAATGATATGTTCTCTTTTATTACTATTTAATTTGAACTGCAATGCTACGGGGTTTATTTCTAGTAACAAGTATGTGTATTGTGATTATTTATTGGCCAATTGTGATGTTCGGCATGCCTTTAACCTGTTTAAAAGACCAAATTAGGCACGTCGTGGGAAACCTGGGCTTAATGCATGTGCGTAAAGTGTCGTCCCGGATCAGCCTATGCAGTCCGCACCGGCTAATCCGTGACGACAATTTCCGCCTACATGGGATTTATGTTTAGAAATTACTTCCTTGAAACAGAAAATACCATAAAAGCGGAAAGTGTCGTCCCGGATTAGCCTGTGCGGACTGCACAGGCTGATCCGGGACGTCATGTTACGCACATGCATTAAAATATTAACAAAGCGAAACACCATTGCGACAGCAGGAGAGAACTCTTATTAGCAGCCCAAGGTCATTTATTTATGGCAAGTGACCAATTGCCAAAAAACTACACAGCACATCACAAAAACTCATAACAAACACAAAACACACATGAATAAATCTGGGGTCACCGCCTTGGAACGTCCAATGCAAAGCATTGTGGGTTTAAACCGGTTTACGGGCGCCCGAGTATCAATTACATCTCGTCATGCAATTTTAGGAAGAAGCCGTAATATGATGGGTGTAAAAAGCCAGATAACATAGTTTGTTGTATATGTTTATTTTAAACTGAATAAAACTTACTATAGTATTCTACTTAAATAGGAAATGTACTATCTCAACAATTTTTTAAAGAATCATATGCAAATAAAATTAAACCGATAAAACGTTGATGAATAACAAACTAGAATCAAAGTTCAGAAGACGTGATTTTCGAAAATCCTTGAAATTAGAGCTTTTCACCGTTAAAATACTTTTCGTCTTCCAGTCGATAACTCATTCATGTACATTAGACATGTACAATATTGGGAAATCCCCAATATTTGTTGCATGTTGACAAACTCCACGCAGCGGTTACCTCCCTATCGGTTAACGGTAACCACTGCCATTACATGTAAAATCCTTCCAGATCTGGAAGGATTACGTATTTGTAACTTTTACTTATTAAATGCAACTCAGTGCAATTTTCTACATAATTGGACTTTTTATATATCGTTTGCAGTCAATAATGAAAACAGAAAAAGAAAATAACTACTTAAAATCATAAATAATATTTAGAAGATTTAAATCGATCATCATCACGTGGTTTATTATGACGACAGGGATTTGATTAGAGCTATGCTCGATACCAGTCAAATCTCTGCGCGGAGGTTGGCGTGTTGACTTAAGTTCTATGCAGATAAGTTCATACGACACATGGACACATTTTTGTTTCTGTCACAAATACGATTAAATATGTCGGTATCGGCGTGGCGCTGAGAATACATTTGTCGTTATGAAGAAGTTCATTTAATTAGAAAACATTTTTTTAAAAACATGTCATATGGTACATTTAACTGTTTATTTTTTATTTTATTTTAAATTTCCTCGATCATATTCGTCCTCTCATTTGTGTTGTTCAAAATATGAAAAAATGAAATGTTGATATTGAAATCGTATATATCCCCTTAAGTAATTAACTTAAGCCGGGTTTCCCACGACACGCCTCGTATGGTGTTAATAAGGGTTTCTCTCAAGCTGAGGCATCTGGAGTTTCATAATATTATAACTCAACAAAAATATTAAAGTGTCAGACATTACACCTTGCTGGAAATGGTTTCATCAAAATTCACTGCAAAACAATAACTTTGATATAAATTCTATGAGGGGGTGGGGGGAATAAAGGAAAAACAAAACTCAATAACATTTATCATCAAGAAAAGATAAACACTTATGTATTTCATGCTCCTTTTATGTTTCATTCATTTCATTCCGACAAACATAACCTATTAAAGGCCTAGTTTAATTCTTTATTTGACCCCACCCCAATTGTACTCCATTGGGCATTTTGCTCCCGTGTATTGGCACCCTGCTGTGGTCACAGTGTGGTGACCTTTATCAGCTGAGATCAATGCTCAGAGCTCTGCAATTGAAACAGTGCACTCGACCATTGCTCAGCTGAGAGAAAAGATTGCAGATAATGATACGACCAACACAAATGTGGAATACCCAATGGAGAGGCCAGACATTCCTTAAACTGGGCCTTTAAATACAGACCTTATTTATTTCAATATAAATAAACAATTACTCTGGCATTCAAAACACTTCATCGGATAGAATATATAAACAGATAGTTTTCTTGTAGTTTCGCAGTTTGTTGTAGAAATAAGATTGTAAAAATCGTTTTTGAGGTGCCTAATCCATGCCAATTTAAAAGGTGTGTATTTCTTATATGCATATATTTAGCACAACGAAATAATGCATGATATTCACAATCAATAACAATTATACACACTCGGTCGTTCATTTTAAGGAATACTATTTAAAATCTTGATATTTAACTTGTGGTTTCAATATCTAAATTTTGCTAGAGCTATTGTATGTTTCAATGGCATGTCTATCGACAGATATCTTTCATTATTATACCTCACTTGTCTAGAATGATAAAGTCCTATTACCCGAGAAAGAGATATTTTGACTGTCAAAAACATTTCAACCTTTTTGACACGTGACTAAGCGAAAGTGACTGTCAGGTCTTGTGACCGCCCTGACATTTTGAATGTCATATAAGGGCAAGTAACTGCGTCAGTGTTTTTTAGCTACATCATGAAAAAATTGCCTCCCTTGTCTTGATTCAATGTGTAACAAGCGATTCTCTTCAAAGTTAACTGTCTGAAAAATAGTTTGCAAGTATTTCTATAGAGAAAAGAAGATTTAGGCGTTTTTCAATCTTGATGGGCAGAATTGAGCATGTGCTTACCTTTTTACTCAATGTTTGTTCGGTATAATAAAATAAATATCATACGGCAGCGTGTGTGGCATTGATATTGTCAACCCTCGAAACAGAATGTCACCACTCGGCATTCGCCTCGGGTGACATTCTGCCCTCGGGTTGGCAATATCAATGTCACACACGCTGCCATATGATATTTATGAAATATCAAGTAAGCTCTTGAAGTACTGATAGCGGTGGCATTTACTAGCATTAAATATATCATCGTGCCAATTCCGTATAAAAAACGTCAGCAATTCTCTGTTGAAATAATTTAATAAATAGTTTACTATTTCCAACAACTTGCATAACATTTTATAGCACAACTTTCAGGCATCAATGAGGACCTATTGCTCTAGGTCAGAGTTAAGAATCGTCGTCACCTTCCAAACTGCATTCTCAAGAAATGCAGCCTTTATAGTGATCATAGTCATCGTTATGCAGACAAAGAGACGAAATTCAAGGACAATACTTTAAAAAAACATCACATAAAATAAAGCACTTTTTTAATAACAAATACAAGTGTAAATGTACATGTACATGCAAATAAACACAAATGGCCACCTTAGTATTACAAGGCCATGTTTTCTAGGCTCTTGTACGGTGTCGTTATATAACTGACGTTTACAAACCTGTACACAACGAGGCCATGTTTTCTAGGCTCTTGTACGGTGTCGGAATATAGCTGACGTTTACAAACCTGTACACAACGACAAACAATTTGCATTACACTGGCGTGTACAACCGTAGTAGTATAGACGTGGTATAGTCGCCATGGAAATAACATACATTGACAAAAACCAAAAACAAAGGACTATTTCAGTTCCCGCCATTGTTTTTTACTGTATACAAACTAATTGATATTATCTTAGGAAGATATCTTTCTATAGGTTAATTTTGCATATACTATCTTCAGTATTCATTTCCATTTTCAGTGAACACAAAAACGTTTCCAATCCAGCGTTGATGGAAGCAAGTTAAAAAGGCCTCAAATTAAATTTAACGGACACAAGTTAAAACGGCCCCAATATGGTTAAAACGGCCCCAGATATAAAATAATTGTGGTCAGAACGGCCTCATATTTTTATCGGTTTTCATAGTCTCAATGTGTGTGCAAACAACAAAAAATATGGTATTTGTTTATTTCAGTTTATTACATAACAATTAACGTGAAGCACAACACAATAAGAATACAATAATGTGAAAATATATATCAAAAACATATATATCATTTGGAAGTTAAAAAGATGTGTACCTGCAATGGTTCTTAACATTAATTTTAAAATACATGGATTATAATAAATAAACATTTACATATATTTGTTATCTGGATCTGATGTGTACCTGAACAAAAGTTCTGTAAATTAATTTTGAAATACAGTGATTATGATAAACATTTACATAATGTTTGTGATATGGGTCTGAAATAAATAGAATTTAAATTAATAATGTCCATATGATTGTCCATTTCATCGCTCATCATCACTGATCGATAATCATCGCTGATCATCGTTAATCGTCGTTCATGATGATATCGTTCATCATCGAATTAGAATTATAATTACAATTGACGGGTTTAACAAATACTGCCTTTTTAATTGAGATATATTGTACATTATAAGATATATAGGTAAAAATATTAAATGAACAAATAAGGCACTGTTATGGATTAAGATAATAATTGGTGAATTAACATTACCTGTTCCATGCATCGAAAATGTTGCCTTGCATGGTTCGCACGGATCGCCGCTGGAGACGCCGCAACCTCATCTCGCTAACTAGACGGGCATTGCAGGTCACTTCCAACGCTTCCGCGTGTAGCAGGCGCCCCAGTGTGTAGAAGGGTGATCGCCGCTGGAGACGCCGCAACCTCATCTCGCTAATCAGACGGGCATGGCAGGCCACTTCCAACGCTTCTGCGTGTAACATGCGCACCAGTGTGTAGAAGGGTGATCGCCGCTGGAGAGGCCGCAACCTTATCTCGCTAACCAGACGGGCATGGCAGGCCTCTTCCAACGCTTCTGCGTGTAACATGCGCACCAGTGTGTAGAAGGGTGATCGCCGCTGGAGACGCCGCAACCTCATCTCGCTAATCAGACGGGCATGGCAGACCACTTCCAACGCTTCTGCGTGTAACATGCGCACCAGTGTGTAGAAGGGTGATCGCCACTGGAGACGCAGCAACCTCATCTCGCTAATCAGACGGGCATGGCAGGCCACTTCCAACGCTTCTGCGTGTAACATGCGCGTGTATGATTTAATTGAATGATACTTATATTGTCAGTATCGAAATCAAATATGACGATCAAAATACACATATGCTTTGCATACGACATCAGTAATAAGTTGAATATATAGTACCTTCACAATCAATGTTTGTGCGAACGGAGGTTGTACACACTCCATGATGGAACAGACTGGTTGTACACACTCCATGATGGAACGGACTGGTTGTACACACTCCTTGATGGAACGGACTGGTTGTACACACTCCATGATGAACCGGCAATATCGACGACTCCATCCACGTACGTCTGATGTACGAATACTGGGGTAGCAGACGAGGTACATTGTTCATGTCCACCACCAGGGATTCAAGGGTATCTCGGATGTATTCCCGTTGGACAAAGGGTAGGCAGAACAACATCCGCAGAAGTGCATGCGTACCATGATCGTGCATATATTCCGTAGACAGTCCCATGTTCGGTAAAAGAGAGTTTATAATTTCCTAACACAGTTGAAACAAAGGCACTACAAGGTTATTAGTATATTATTATTAAATCTAATTGGATGATTATATTGCATTTTATAATAAACACTTTAAGCATTTGCGCAATATAAACATGGTTATTATTCGTACATTAATAAATATTATTGGAGGATAATATTGCGTCTTACAATATACTGTTCAAACATTTGCGCTGCACAGTTATTATTCGTATACTATTATCTCATAATAATGGAAACAAATGAAATGTATCTCAAGATTTACCTGAACTGGTATCCAAAGCGCCTGGCCCCAATGGAACGCACATCCTTTAATGGCCAGGTCAGGAATCACACTTTTAAGAGCCTTACATATAGTGGCTTCAAAATCACATGTTGTCTCTCCTACCTGCTCCATTCCATTCAGTGCTTGTTGAATTGCCTGCAAACCATGTTTACGGTTATCAATTTGACATTTTATTTTTTCACCGTACTAATATATAATTGATTACTGTTAAACAACCGTATTGTGTTTTAGCATAGTTACATATGTAAGAAATCATGTGATGAAATGAATGTGAACTTAACGTAATAAAATCATTCATTGTATCGCGCAAGGCCTTTTACTTGAATACCTTTAAAACACGTTCATAATCTCTGGCCGTTCTTCCACTCATCGGTTCAAATATGAGTGGCACCTGCTTCGAACAGTCTCCTGTATATTCTGATGAAGGCATGGATCGTCAGAAGCATGGTGAAGGGGGCACGCATGACCTGCGAAAAGCAATTTAAAAACGATAACTTTTTCTTCGTGAAATATGTACAATAAGCTGGGGTTTCACATTGTTTATATTTAGTAATGAGTTATACGAGTACAATTCTCGTATACAATGTATCACTGTAAAATGTACGGACAAAATACGTTAACGAATCTTCGTACTTTAATAAATTCAACTTCGTAAATTTGTATAAAAGACAGGAAAAAAATAATTAAATAGCATTTAATAACAATAATAATAATAATAATAATCATAATTAATTATGTGTACCTTAAACGTGCCATCAGTGTACCACCGATGGGCCTCTTGCAGCAAGTCTAGCCGGTCGTTCGTAGCAAAGATCAGATACCGTTTTTCGTCTACCTCATCTTCACGTCGGTAGATCATTGCATGGCGTTGTGGTCAAGCGTAAAATCCAGAGAATCTTGCTCTTCGGGACGCAGTTCTTGCCTGAACCTGTAGACTGCGCGTATAATGTGGTCGCGGCGCAGGTCCCCCACATAATTCATTCCGGTGTCGCCATTGACTGCTTCGTCAATTATTTGTGAAGCGGGCCTTAAATACCGACTTGCCGACATCTCTTTTGACTGAAATGAAAGAAATAATGAATGATATAATAATCAATTACCAAAATCGAATACATGTACTTTAAAGAAAATCAATGTACCTTAAAGTTATGTAATAATAAGAATTGGTTATATGCCTGTCTAGTAAATAGGTCCCTGTAATAATTAAGTAAGGAGGCTCATGGATGTTTCTTTGAGTTGGCCGAGTAAACGCCCTTTTTCTCTGTCACACGTCATAGTCTTGTTTCTAACGGAACATCGTCTCATCGTTTTCTTTGAGCGCCGTTGCTGAATAATAAGTTGTTATGTATATCTAGCAGTTTGTGACCGTCGGTAATAATCAGCATAATGGTATGGGATCTACATTGATTCGATACATATATGACGTCACAAACATTAAGAAATGAAATCAATACTAATAGTGATGACTTTGAAGTAAACAGTGTTTAGGTATTGACTATGTCATCGTCGAATACCCACGTGTGATATGCCGTTACACTCTATAATCACAAAATGTAGTATACGTAATAAATTAAACCTAGGTTACCGAGGATGTGAATATGCATTCTATTGAAATGTAAATGAGTACCTAACAATTGGTTATGTGTAACCTTCTGTATTTTCGTCTAAATTCGCCTTTTTGGTGCGCTCGAAAATTTTCAAGCTGTCACGTGATTAAGAAATTGAAGCGGAAGATCCTGAAAGTCTGCCATTTCCGCTAAAATAAGTTTCCGGTCGGAAATTGTTAATATTTTTAATTGAATTAGGACCAAAATTGATAGTAAAAATATATATCGATAACCAGACTATACTTCAGGTAATTAATTGTGTCTTTTCTGAGTGTTTATTTTATTTTATTTCGTGTCGTCACTTGACCTGATTGTGTCCAAACCAAACGTTTTCGAAACAGGATGTGAAAACGTGCGATTTTAGCCGGAAGTTTTCACTCGAACTCTTGCGCTGTAGCAGACATCGATTTCCTCTTCCTGCTCTTCTCAAAGTGAAAGTTAGGAATCGGATGGTTGTCATATTTAAACACTATTTTTGTTTAAAAAACATGCGTGGAAAGAACCATACTGAAATGTCCGCCATTTTGAGGCGCTTAGTATTCTCTCAAATACAGGTCAACCATGCTTACACTGTGTAGTTGTTAAAATTCAACTAAAAAGTTTAACATGTCAAATTTTATACATGTTATAAAGCAATATAAAATGATAATAATGTGCATAAAATGCAATACAAACTGGAATAACTAACTATAATAGGCCATTACAGAGGAATATTTCATAATTCTTTTTGAACTTTGGGACTTTTACATCATAATACTAATATTTTATTCAAATGAAAAACACTATTGACACATTAATGAAAAAAATTCACACTAACTATACACAGTTTAGTGATTGGCCTATGTATAAGGCACTTGCAACAAACCTGATATTGGGTTAGCGCTTTAGCAATGCTGTTAGAATGGCCGCCTCTCACACCGATGATCCAGTCTTTGCCCTAACCACAGGCTTTTTTTTGGGGGGGGCTAGTGGAAATTTGTAGACACAAGCTATTTATTTATTAAGTTTTTGTAAGTGATTTTTTTCATTCCCAATTTCAAATATGGTTAATTATGCCCCCCATCGAAGATTGCTGAGTATATTGGTTTGCTGGTCAGTCAGTCGGTAGACCAATTTTGTTTGTGCTCTCAAAAGTCCAATAGTTTTCATCCAATCTTCACCAAACATGAAAATATTTGTGGACATAATGTCTAAGCCAAGTTTGATAATAAACCAAATAGCCCCAGGAACTGTCTAGTTATAGAACTTGGAATTGTCTATAAAAAATAACCTTTTCAGCCATCTCTTCTCTCTTAGTCCAACAGTTTTCATCCAACCTTCACCAAACTTGGTGAAAATGTTTGAGAGCATACAGGGTTCTCAATAACTTTTGACTGAAAAGCCAAAACAAAATGTAACGGGCTAGGGGGCCCGGGATGGGGGGGGGTCTTGTTAGGACCCATCCACCAGTAAAAATGTTGTATGAAATTACACGTGTTGTACATTTATTATTCTCTAAACAACACCACAACATTTTTCTGATTACCTTTTAATATTCCAGATTTTAACAAAGAAGTCCATGGAAAACATGAGACATTATATATTGACAGTAGTTTTTTTAAATACTGAAAGAGCGTGACGTTATGAAGTAGCTTTTTATCTGATACTGCGGTGCAAGTCTTTAGCAACACCCATAGCAATGGGGTCATTTTTTTTCAGGTCAGTTTTTCTTCAAATGTCTTGGACATGTAGCCAAACTGCGATTATAGCCTAAAAAGCGTGTTGACACGAGGACTGCATCATCGATCGATACTAGCATATCAGAACAATGCAAGCTCACTCGCTAGTGTATTAATCAGTGAACTGGAACAAAAAGACACTGACATTTTACTCTTACTTTCACGTTTGACTTGAACTTTACTTCCAATACTTTGTCAAAGGGTTATTGGAGCGTTAGTTTTTGAATATAATCAGTGTTCAGTGATGATTTTGAACAGCTCTTTCATTCAGAAATAATAGAAGATCTAGTTTGTCGAATTTTGGGGGGGTTTAATAAATTTTTAGCTCTATGAACATTTGATGGCACGTGCTAGACATGATCAGTTACGCAAATTGTTAAGATATGGCATAGTCTTCAAACACTGTTTAATTCCCAAAAGTAATTACTATATTAACTTCTTTACATTTGTAGTAATTTATTTCTCACGAGGTGCAAAAAGCATGCTGATAACTGCTTGCATATCGGAAATTTTACATGTTGTCATTGGCTGACTGGTTAGCTGTAGTAAATAGGACTCCGCCAGTGATTTTTTGGGGAATTTTTACAACTACCTGTGCCTTTGAACTAGGGGAATTTTAGCGCGACAAACCTCAAACAGGGGAAAATAGTAAATATTTTTATATTCTAAATTGTCAACTGTGAACATTTTATATTTTTATTTTTGTACTGATATATCTTATACTGCAGTGACTTTGTGCACACCTTTAACACATGGTCATCAGATGATATGATTCTTAAAGATAGATAATTCTTGTATAATAGGCAAAAGGACTAACGGATGGTAGTAAGTGTTTCTCTCCTGATGATATCTCTGGAGTTTCATTATTCCTATATTAAAGTTGAACCAACAAATGTAAAAATGATATCAATTAGAGTTACTTGATTGTCACAGCAGATGTTTATTTAAATTTTACAATATTTGAATGATGAACACAAGAGTCAGATTTCTTAGGGCAATTGCCTAGTCGCAATGCTTGTTTTATGGCCCTTGACTTTGTCAACCTATAGTTCAAGATCTTCGTCTTTGAGTTGTCTTTGGTGGTGGCAATCCTCATATTGGCATCTAGATGACCTTGGGTTAGCCTGTTTCTCTTCTTAGTATGTATGGTGGCCATTAGAGAGAAACTTTTTACCCTATAATTTGGCTATGAAAATGTGGTGCACATTATACATTTTAACAGTGAAAAAATTTTAGGTGTTTTTTTCTATGAAAAATCGTAATATATTCATCATATTTTGTTCATAATTAATTCATAATGTTTTTTATAAACATAAACACTGCATTATAATAAATTGCAAAAATATTTCCGATTAGAACAGACAATAAAATCCTTTAAAAACGCGATTCGAATAATATAACCTTTTAAAACTAAAGAATGACAGCGTGACATCATCAATTAACCGGGCTTCCAAATTTGCAAGCCGTTAGAAACACCCATAGCAACGGTGTCGGTTTTACTTCAAATGGCTTTGATGTGACAGCCGAATTTGCTTCTATCGTCTAGCAGTTTTTACCTGAAAAGCGTGTAACATGCTGAGCACGTGGTCGGTGTCAAAAAACATCGCTTGATGATACTTAGTACTGTACCTGAACAAAGCAAGTGCTGTCGATACAGCATTAATGCATAAGCGTTTAAAGAGAAATATCAAGGATTTAAACATTTCAAACGTTTGTTTTGTTGCATTGGATAAATTGGATATTTAATTTCTTGGTGACGTACTATACATTGTCTGGATTATTTAGAGGATTTAATTATATTTGGATTATAAATACGTGTTTCATGCATAAGGTAATTATATGTGCGCATTTAAAATTTACTTACTGTAAATTACGTTTTGATTAAATTAGTGTAATATTACAGAATATCAACATTCAACAAAAGCGGACAAAAGAAGCACAATATAACATCAACAGACATGGCAAAATCAGCTGTAAATGGTTACCAGATTTTAACCCTCAAATTTTGCTTCTAAAATCGGGTCCGCTTTATACACGGTCGGTAGTACCAGAACTGTTTTTATCGATGTATCGAACGCTGATTTTTGGTTTATTTGCAACCTAATATCGTGTGTAAGGAAGCAATAAAGTTTCGTCAATTTTTGATTGAAATACCAACCCAGTCTGAGGTGAAAATGTTTCTTATTTTGGGGAAAAATGGGTCATTTTAGGGTAAAAATTGATGTTTTTGGGCAAGGGGAAACTGCCGTTATTCGGCAGTAAAAATAGGCAAAAAATATCACTGTCCGCCTACGTTTAGATTTAATCGATACTTGACACACTGATTCATTCAAGAGCAAAACATGCATAATTGAGGCGTGTCGTGGGAAAACCGGTCTTAATGCAGTCCGCACAGGCTAGGATGGCACTTTACGCTTTTATGGTATTTTCTGTTTCAATGAAGTGTTTTCTAACCATAAATCCACTTTAGGCGGAAAGTGTAGTCTCGGATTAATCGGACTGCACAGGCTAATCCGGGATGACACTTTACGCCCATGCATTAAGTCCGGTTTTCCCACGACGCGCCACAATTATATTGCAGTCTAGACGTTGTTTGTTTTGGAAAAAACATGCATATGCGAGCGGAAATGGTTGCATCCTAGAAGTGTTTAAACGCAATTTTTAAACATTATAATTGGCCAATATGAGCTTTGAAATGGTTATTTATGAGAACCCGGAGCATAGTATCTTAAGTTTTATATGTACGAGCTTGTAACATTTTCTATCTCGAATAATCATTAAGAATCGGGCTTGCTTGGCTAAAATGCTAATTTTGATGACTGTTTTTTTTTCATCCGATCTTCACCAAACTTGATATGTTAAAGATTGCTTTTAACCTAGAGCCAGAGGGGGCATACCTGTTTTACAAACAGCTCTTGTTTCTGCTTTGTAACATAAAATCCTGTTAGTTTGTGTCCTAATACAGGCTCGTGTTCCAGACTATGACATAATTTTGTCACATATCTGAATTGTACATGCAAATTTGATTCCAGATATGCATTGAAGAATGTATGAAGCAAAAATATACCTCTTCCTTTATCTTAAATATAAATTGTAAATAATATTTAATAATTATATTAAGTTTATAATTGCATTTATTATAGTGTTTTAAAGTTAGTAATTTAACATCATTATTATTTAGTAACCCAGATTTGGTTTTCATAGTTTCATGATTTTGTTTTAAAATCACATAAGACTGATGCATTGAGCGGCAAAATACATCAGAAAATATCACAGATATAAAAATAACGGTAGTGAATATCACTTCTAGCAGTCTTACTGTTGAGTTAGTTTAGATGAAGATGAGAAAGGCGATATGCCAGTGGTCGAAATTAGCACAAGCAGTCAAGCCCTGCATGCCGGGCCGGGCTAGCTCAGTTGGTAGAGCGCTTGACTGTCAATCCTAGGATCATGAGTTCAAACCCCAGCACGGCCACATAACTTGTGTGGGGATTGGTCATGAAATTATTTCTACAGCCATTCTCCCCTTACCTCTGATTCAAGTAGGGCAGTTGTCAGTTACGGGCATAAGTATGTGCACTTAGTACTGATAAACCGCTTAGATCGGCTAAGCTTGCCCGGGAAGAGTGTGAGTAGATTAACTGACTGCCATGATATGACTGAAATACTGTTAAAAATGGCAAACAATCCAAACAAACGTAAGCCCTGCACTTGTAAATTTTAAAATCGGGCTTCCTCAGATTCTTTGTTTTATGTAGTCACATTTTCATACCCTTACGTAATAATATAAGAATTCGGAATAGCTTTGTGGAAATTTCACACATATTTTTATAGGGATAGCATTTTTGTGGTATGTATCAGTTACTGGTATACAGAATTGCCAACTCTGTTCGCAGATTTCTGATGAACAATGTCCGACTTGGACGAGTCTGCAGTGACGGTTTCTGTTGGAGATGATGGTTACCTCACATATACTAGTAAGTCAGCACTTTAACTATGCAAAACTCTTTGGACAATCAGACATGTCCGACTTCTGACTTAAAATCGCAGGACACGGTGTCTGACCAAAGTTATCTCAGATTAAGAAAAGTAATGACATTAAAATACTGAAGAAATGTGAAGAAAGTTTGATTTACTTACTGGAAATGGTGGCGAAAGTCAGCTTTAGATAATAAGGGAAAAAGGCTGAATTACTTCTTTTTGAGCATTGCTTTACTTGTACATAATACTAGATGTTCGCCACACTGATTGCATGCAGTTGTGTCCGCAAAATTCCCAAATTCATTACTGGTCTGGTAATCTCTTTAATTATAACTGGCCCTATCTCCATCTTACGGGCTACTCGAGAACATTTAACTTGCAAGCCTGAATTTTTTACCAGCCATGAGGACCAGTATTCTTGGAATATTTTTTGGACCTCGTACAGTTTCACTGGCCTGTCCGAGGTCTGATAGGCTTCCGCGGAGACTGGTTGTGTATCGTAGGGAAAGATATAGGATCAAGAAAGGTACAGGGTGCTGCTAAAAAGGCGCAGGGTGGAAAGCCTGTCCAGTAAATTGACATTTTCTAATAATTTGTTAAATCCAGGTTTTTAATGTGTCTAATGCTTCTAATTAAGGTTTTTAAACATATTTAATTAATTTGCCATTGAATAGCTGATAAAGTGTATGAAATTTTAGAAGATATTTAACATTTCTGTCTTGACCAGCCCAGAAGGGCAGCAAGGGGGAACCAAAAAGGAGCAGGGTGCAGCACCCTGCTATTTTGCTCTAGATCTTTCCTTAATGTCCGACATAAGCGTGTAAATGATTAAAAAAAAAGTACTTACTTAAAGTTACTAAACCTTCCTATCACAATCTGATGTTAGTTCATTTCTTGCAGCTGTTGAACAGGCGGGAGATGGGGACCTAGTTGAAGGTGTGGATATGGACGACATGGAGCTGGGGCCGGCGCAGAAACGCCTGCGCCTTGACGACATAGCCGCTCACACCGGCAACCACACCATCACACAGGTCCTTGTTTTGCTGTAGTTTTAGCCCACCTATTAACCATTTACTGCGTTCAGCAAAGCTTGTTACATTGTGTTAGTCAAGAGATAGCATCATAACAAATAAACTTAGTATTATTGAGTATATTTACAGTAGTTAAGTTTTCATCACATAAGTTAAACTTATACCAGGTAATTTTAAATTTTATTTACTGTCATACTTGTATTATTGTCATAACTTCAAGGAAACCTAGCATCATTCGAAATGATGCCTGACTGCAATAGTACTGTTGCATGGGGTGTTTGCCAAGTTAAGAAGATTGTGAAGCAACTGTTATAAATTCCTTCGACAAATTATGTTCTAATGTCTATTTGATGTTAAACAGGAAAATGACATTGATGAAGGGCAGATTATCCATGACGATTCACAAATTATCCAGGAACAAGAGCTGCAGGCACTATCAGATGGGTATGTTTTGCTTTTTCTGTGTTCAGGGTTTCTCCCAGACCATTAAGGCGTGTCGATGCCGCCATCCCTTTGTAATCCAGGGTCGTCTCTCCACATCCCTTCATTGCTGCACCGTGCCTTAATCAGCTCGACATATCATAAATTTAAAGCATTAAACTTTGAAAATATTGTTTATTGTCAACAAGTGGGGTTCACTTGTCAAAGATAATCAACAAGCTCACCGATGACAGCCCTTACATCACCAAGTTCACTAAACATTGTATTTATGATCGAAAGTATTTATTCCGAGACCATTAAATAATAATGGATTATCCATTCATTGTTTTTGTTCATATTTTGTTTTCAACAAAGTCAATAGATAGTGTACACAAACCTTTATGTATACCCCAAATTTCACCAGTTAGGTTCCTAACATGTAAAATTTCCAATGTCTAACTTTACAACCCTTATTATTACCCTTTGCAGCAATGTGGTGATCCAGGGTGAGGAGGAGGAGGTGATCCAGCAGCAGTTGCCTGCCCCTCAGTACCAGAACCTGATAATCCAGCACATGGACATAGCCGAGCCCCTGGTCACCCTGAAACAGCTGTTGGAGCTGCGGCTGCAGTGCTCCCTCGCAGACCACCAGTTCTATCTGCAGGACAGTATACCTGTAAGTACTAGGGCTGCAGTGCTCCATTGCGGACCACCAGTTCTACCTGCAGGACAGTATACCTGTAAGTACTAGGGCTGCAGTGCTCCATCGCGGACCACCAGTTCTACCTGCAGGACAGTATACCTGTAAGCACTAGGGCAGTGCTCCATCGCGGACCACCAGTTCTACCTGCAGGACAGTATACCTGTAAGTACTAGGGCTGCAGTGCTCCCTCGTGGACCACCAGTTCTGCCTGCAGGACAGTATACCTGTAAGTACTAGGACTGCAGTGCTCCCTCGCAGACCACCAGTTCTACCTGCAGGACAGTATACCTGTAAGTACTAGGGCTGCAGTGCTCCATCTCGGACCACCAGTTCTACCTGCAGGACAGTATACCTGTAAGCACTAGGGCTGCAGTGCTCCATCGCGGACCACCAGTTCTACCTGCAGGACAGTATACCTGTAAGTACTAGGGCTGCAGTGCTCCCTCGTGGACCACCAGTTCTGCCTGCAGGACAGTATACCCGTAAGTACTAGGACTGCAGTGCTCCCTCGTGGACCACCAGTTCTGCCTGCAGGACAGTATACCTGTAAGCACTAGGGCTGCAGTGCTCCATCGCGGACCACCAGTTCTACCTGCAGGACAGTATACCTGTAAGTACTAGGGCTGCAGTGCTCCCTCGTGGACCACCAGTTCTGCCTGCAGGACAGTATACCCGTAAGTACTAGGACTGCAGTGCTCCCTCGTGGACCACCAGTTCTGCCTGCAGGACAGTATACCTGTAAGTACTAGGGCTACAGTGCTCCCTCGCAGACCACCAGTTCTACCTGCAGGACAGTATACCTGTAAGTACTAGGGCTGCAGTGCTCCCTCGCAGACCACCAGTTCTACCTGCAGGACAGTATACCTGTAAGTACTAGGGCTACAGTGCTCCCTCGCAGACCACCAGTTCTACCTGCAGGACAGTATACCTGTAAGTACTAGGGCTGCAGTGCTCCCTCGCAGACCACCAGTTCTACCTGCAGGACAGTATACCTGTAAGTACTAGGGCTGCAGTGCTCCCTCGCGGACCACCAGTTCTACCTGCAGGACAGTATACCTGTAAGTACTAGGGCTGCAGTGCTCCCTCATGCCCTCTGGCGTGGAAATGATAAAGAATCTCAAAAATCTTTACATTCTGCAATTGTATTATTGAATTTGTAGCTTGAATTTTCCAAGTTATACTACTCACCTGTTTATCGGAGTAATGCTCTGGTTGATGCGTGCAACAAGTGCATATATCTGTAACTACTACAGATATTCAATTGAAACTAGGGATGTCAACGAATAATTGAATATTTGAATACTTGGTTTAGGTGTTACTATTAATTTAATTTCATTCCTTTAATTAGTGGTGCATTAACAACATTTTTCATGCTGACTTTAAAGCATTTATTCGCTGAATATAACAAACAAAAATGAGTAAAACAGCACAGGTATATATTCTATGTGTTTCCCTATTAATCTCAAAGTCTTCTCATTCATTAAAGCGTTTATTAAATTGTCAGATTGCACTTACAAATCATCCTGCCTCCGCGTAAGCCTTCAGCTGTGTGGAAGCATTTCTCAGTCAGCCGATAAAATGTCGGCAACACGTCAGCTATGCAATGAGAAGTTTGTGTACACATCTGGGGGTACAACCTCAAATCACAGCAGTTTGTGTACACATCTGGGGGTACAACCTCAAATCACAGCAGCTTGTGTACACATCTGGGGGTACAACCTCAAATCTCAACAATCATCTTCGTTCAAAGCACTCGTTGCTGGAATCTGCATGCAGAGAAAAGCAAGGGTCTCTTGATTCATTTGTGAGTATGCCGACTAAATCAGTGTAAAAAAGTGACAGTGAACGGATTACTCAAGCAATTTTGACCAGATCATATTTATGATCAAAAACCTAGTTTAGAAAATAATGAGTTGTGTTGCTTGATCTGCTTGCACCTGTGTGATATGTGACTGTCAGCAAATAGACTGGTCTATATTTAGTTATGTAATGTGTGTATACAACCATAGGTACAGTTGTGGAATGATTTGATGTTTTTATGTTTTGTACGATGAAATGAGGTCATGTCTTACAATACACGATGCTGCTAAAATCTACTTTGTGTATTAGGTGTCTGTTTTGCGATGTTTGAAGTGTATAGATCTGTTTTACTATTAATAAATGTAGGACAAAGTAAATGATTCGAAATAAAATCTAAGAACTGTTTTCTATGTTGTTTTATTATGAAATCAATGAATTGGATTATTGATGATGATGATGGAAAAATTCTTATTAAATTCATAGGGTCGGCTTTTTAACAACACATTAATTCGTTTACCTATTATTCATCCTGGATAAATAAACAAACACTTGGACATTTAAAAAACGTACAAATATTCGAATATTGAATTCAAATATTCGAATAGCGTTTTGGTTTTCGTTGCCATCCCTAATTGAAACTTCACACATGTCTTCGGGGTCATTATATGAGGTCACTGACCAAGGCCTGCAATTTAGCAGAATTATGCGCCTTTTTAGCTCACCTGAGCACAAAATGCTCTCTGAGCTATTAGTATAGGGGACCTCTCCTGCGTCGTCCGTTGTATGTCGTTGGTGTGCCGTCAATAATTTGTTTCGTTCTCACTATAGAGACTTCTTTTTTTTATCCAATCTTCACCAATCGTGCACAGTTTGTCTATGAACGAAAGATCACAATTGAAGTCGAATATAAGCATGATCGGGCCAGAAACACCAGAGTTATTGCCCCTTGTGTGTGTAAAAAACATCAACAAGTTGTCAGTTTGCGTATGACCATAAAACCTGATTGATAAAATTTGATTTCCAACAATTGCAAACCTTACATGAAGTTATTTATACATGCAAGATTGATAGCTTCAGAGCCTTCATTAACATCATTTATCACTATTGGACAGAAGATCATCAAAGAAAAAGCAAAACTTGACATTATAGCAGAGCCATCGCAATTACCGCATTGCAACTAGTTCTCCAAAATTGTCTGCGAAAAGACATCAAAATCTACTGTTTCTGCATTTTCCAGAATTGTCACTGACTTAACGACAAAGGGTCATGTAAAAATATCGAGAAAAATGATTTAAGAACCATAAGCAAAAACATCGAAAATCCACTAACCAACTCATACTTTAGTTAGCCCATTGCACTAACCGATGTTTTGAATCAAACCGATTCTATCCCTCTTTGCGGAAACATATGTATTGTCATGATAACTTAAGTTTCAAACATCTCACAACAGTATTGTCTTCATCTGTGTCAGTTCTCAGGTGAGCGCTTTGGGCCATCAAAGCCCTCTTGTACTTTTTGGCTTGACTTTTCAAAGAAAAGACTAGCTATTCTTCTCGCCTCGGTGTCGGCGTTGGCATCAGCTCCGGTCTAGGTTGAAGTTTTACGGTAAGCTAGTTTCTCAGGAATGGCTTGAGGATTTTATTTAAACTTTAAACATTTATACTCCATATTAAGATGAACCTATAGCCCAAGTTTGGTAACTCTAGTTTGAAATTTGTCAAAATTATTGGACTTTTTACACTTAGAAATTTTACATATATGCCATTTGTATAAGTTTTTCGGTAAGCTAGTTTATCAGGAATGGCTTGAGGGATTTCATTAAAACTTGAAACATTTATTCCCTATATTAAAATGAACCCATAGGCCAATTTTGATAAATCAAGTTTGAAATTTGTAAAAAATTATGGCCCTTTTTACACTTAAATTTTACATATAAGCTATTTAGATTGGTTTAAGTTTTTCGGTAAGCTTGTTTATCAAGAGTTTTTCGGTAAGCTTGTTTATCAGGAATGGCTTAAGGGTTTTCATTCAAACTTAAAACACTTATTCCCTATATTAAAATAAATTCATAGGCCAATTTTGATAACTCTAGTTTGCAATTTGTCAAAATTATGGGTCTTTTTTCACTTAGAAATTTTACATTCACGCCCGGTGGGGTTGTGGCGTCAACTTTTGATTTCCACTCTCAAACTTGAGAATGAACCTTCGTACATAGATACCATACAGTAATGCTTTACTTAGGATTGCATTTGGGGAGGGGTGGGTGTTGTCAAGGTCAATTTCACTGTTACGAAAAATAGAAAAAACAGTTTCTGCACAATTACTCGAGAACAAATTGAAATATTAATAATAATAATAGATAGATACCGTAGAGCAAGACATTGCATGAGATTGCATATGGTGAGGGTGAGGTCAAGGTCACTGTTTTGAAAATTAGAAAAGTGCTTTCCACTCAGTAACTCAAGAACGCAATTAACTTTGCTTAATTGGCCCCTACTATCGGTACAGTTTGTTTTAGAAAAAAAAAGCCAGTAACTCTGACAAGTACAAGAAAAGTCGATAGCGCTGGCCTCAAACAGCTCTTGTTAATACTTCATTATATTTTGATACGGAGCTGCTTTTTAAAAAATAAAATTGAGCAGAAGAAATTTTCTTGTAATTTGAGAATAAAAATTTCAAACTTTGTTAATTATTTATATAAATTTTTCAAATATTTATTGCAACTGGGCCTATCTGTTTCAAAACATTTAATGCACGTGCGTAAAGTGTCGTCCCGGATCAGCCTGTGCAGTCCGCACAGGCTAATCCTGGATGACACTTTCCGCCTACAGTATGAAGGCTGTTCACATGATAATTAGTTAATTCCATCAGTATACAATCATGAAGTCTCGACTGGTTGCAGCTGGACACTCGTAAGAGCCTGGTAGACCAGTGTGTGCAGGGAGAGGGCATGGTACAGATCAACCTGGAGGTCAAGTCTCAACCAGGTACGCACCGGCCAAGATAGAACATTTTATTTCATGCTATGCGGCGAATGAGTGGACAATACGAGTGAATGATAACCGGATCATTTCACTCTAGGTCGAGTGAAATGATTACGTTTGATCACTATTGGTTATATGAACTACTTTTAACTTTGTTTTTATGTTTATTTTTTAAAGTATGTGAATACCTTAACACGTCAGTGTAAACATTGGCCTTTTTAAACAACAGAAAACACATAATAAAATTGGATACAAATATAATTGAGCGACAACGACACAGTAAGAGTGGCACTAAATCCACCACAACAGTGATCGCCAATTTCATAATCATAATGACGTCATATTTATGACGTCATAATACACAAAACTTGTGACGCTTTAGCATATCTCGCGCATTTTTTTATTTATCGTTCAAAAGCATGAAATAAACAGAAAATTTGTTTAATACAGTGTAAGATCGTATTTTATTTCATTCATGGTCATAGAAACTACATATTTTCACTCGTGGCTGCGCCACTCTTGAAAATATTGTTTCTGTGACCACTCATGAAATTAAATACGATCTTGCACTGAATTAAAAAAATATCCTCTATGTCTTCTTGTGCTAATGAATCAGAGCCTTGCTTTCATTGTCTTGGCAGTAAAAGAAATGAGGCTTGTAGTGGGAAACCCAGGCTTAGTGTGTGTCCGTAAAGTTTTATCCTGGATCAGCCTGTGTCGTCCGCACAGGCTTATCCAGGACGACACTTTCCGCCTACAGTGGAGTTACGTTTAGAAGAGACTTACTTGAAACAGAAAATACCATGAACGCGGAAAGTGTTGTCCCAAATCACGGGACGACACATACGCACATGCATTAAGTCTGGATGTCCCATGACGCCTCAAATGTATTTTACAGTATAAAAAGTATAAGATCGCACTTCTACAAATCACAAGGAGGACTTGACCATTTAGTCAGATTGACAATAATGGGTTAGTGATAGGAAAATATTTAGCAGGGTGGGTGGTTGGCGGTATTTGTCAATCGCCAAGCCAGATAAACATTCTGTTTCCACCTAACTTGTCTTTAATTCTATTTATCCTGTGAGCCCCTTAACAGTTTGTCACTGAAAAGCGTTTAACACGCGCGTTGAACACGCTTGGCACATGGACATTGTTGACATGCATTAATTGATTGATATTATTTTACCTAAAGAATGCAAGCGCTGTGGATATGGCATGGGTTCATAGCGTTCTAGGGAAATGACAATGTTGTGAAAAAATTATAATGGACATTGTTTTGAGATGGAAATGAATTTTTCTCCAGTTGCCAAAATGTAGTGTGCGTGGATAAGAACCAGTCCCCCGGTTAGCTCAGATGGTAGAGTGCAGTGCTTAGTGTTTTATCCAGTCCCTTTTTGCGTGGCACTGCCCATGCCCCTTTTTTGAAGCGCCACTTTGCCCTTTTCAGAGGCAAAAGTTGCCACTCGCCCTAATTGATAACGATCTTAATTGCCTCTTGACCACTTTTTTTGGCCCTATGTCTGTGACAAGGGCACCCGCTGTTTTCTGTTATTGTCGCTCGGACTATGCTCGATTTATTGCATACATGCATTTCTAATCGTTTTGATTAAATCAATAACTTTGCTCGATTTATTGCCGACACGCGATTACTGTCGGCTTGATTATTGAACCTGATTCTTAATTCGACTAAAGTGGTGACATTTAGGCCTAATTGATGATGCTTATTCGATTAACATACATAACGTCAACTCGTAGATTGGACATTCCCCCTCTTACTATCAGTGTTCGTTACATATTGATTTTTTTTTAATGATACGATTAATTATTTCAATTGGCAAATTATTTTAGCACTACAAAAATGTAAAATTACAAATATTGACTCCTGAAAAATGGACTTATAGTACGTATGTGTATAAACTAATATATATTTAAGTGATATATATATATTTTTTTTAAATGTACTTAATTGACAAAACCTTTAGTAGCTTAACTTCGAGTTAAATAGTAGGGTTCTTGTCTGGAGACTTGATGTGTGAAATGGAACCAAGTTGTATATTGGTGTCAAATATGACTTACCTGTCAACACATTTTGGGCCCCAAATGTCAAGAAAATACTAACCCCTGCTAAATATCCTCGGAAGTGTCATTTAAGATCAGTAGAAGTTAAATGTGGGTGAGCCATAAAATAGAAGTTTTTATTACAGATTCTATTTTATTTTCAAACTTTCCTAATCAAAACCTTGCATACGTAGAGCAGTTCTGATAAGTGCATTGAACATACAGTAAATTATCTTTTTGTATATTGTTTGTGTACTTGTGCGTTAAATCGTCGGACAATAATTTGTGAAACAGTTTTTTTGATCAACTTGTTTTTAATATTTGTGAAAGACGGAAAATGCCGTCGTGCAAACGGAGGTTGGCACAAATACAAAAGGAGAATGTAAAAGTGGCAAAAAATACCATAAGTTATTGAAATTTGTGCAGAGGACAGATGGAACCGAAAGGTAATTATATATTTGCTAAGAATCTTCAGGTTTGTAAATATAATGCATCGATCTATAATTACTAAGAATATAATTATATGATCCACAGAACTAATAATTTTATGATCCACAGAACTTCCTTCCCAAATTTCTCAGTACGGACAATCAAGTTTATATTAAAAAACGCCGCGTACTACTCACGTTATATAAAGAGAATTACATAAAATGAAGGTGTCAGTAGATGTACAACGAACAAGATGTTGTTCTCTTTAGTTTAATCCGTGTGAATATTGAATATTGCAAGTGCCACAACTTGTATTTGGGATAAAAGTGTGACGACATGCTTTTATATGGTTTCTCATATAAAATTTGTATATATACATATAATAGATTGATGATCATACACGTGAATGTTCCGGTATTATAATGACTCGCTTCATGTAAACTGGGCCAGCTTTTAATGATGGCTCACCCACATTTAACAATTCGCATCATCTTGCATGCTATACAGTGTTTCTATTATTGTACGTTTTGTAGTTACGCTCAATAGTGTGTATTATAAAAGACTAAAAAAGATTTAATTACCAATTATAATATATGTATTGTAATTATGGAAACTGACAGTCCTTGTGGCTTATTTCCAAGTTAGAAAATACTTTTTTGTCAAACAATGTTTCAATAAATCAATGCTGTGGTGCGAGGTGCGCAAAACATGTTTTTTTCAAGAAACTATTAACATATATGGTATTAAATAGATTAATATATGTTTTTTGGTTAGTAATACAATTTAATGGAAATAAGAGATGTGGTGACGATTTTAATAACTAATGGCGTCTGGTCTAAGATCGAATGTATGTCGCTACGACGCGGTGGCGATTTTAGTAACTATATATTGAGTGTTAAGCGTTTTTATTTTACACTTCTTTAAAAAGTGTAAATGCCAAAAAAAAAACAATGGTTTTAAAAACATGAATATTTTCCATATATTTACAATACAATTAAAGATAGGGCTAGACGTTTACATGCACACCTTAAACAATTAATTACTATTGCTATGGCGAAGGGCTAACAACGTGATTTGAAAATGAGAATAGCCTATACACTGAAACACTTGAGCCCTTTTAAAAGGACACAGCGCGCTAAAATGCCCTTTTGGAATATATTGCGCCATGCCCTTCTGCCTTCCTGGATAAAACACTAGTGCTAGTATTCCGGCAGTTGTGGATTCGAGCCCTGTACCGGGCGCACTTTTCCTCTCAGGTTTACTTAACCTGGTTATTCAGCAGAAGGGCTTGTAACAGGAGACAGGATAAACAATTGTTTAGAATAAAGTGTGTCCCAAATACATGACTTGGAGATTATTGTTTGTTAACTGAAGTTATTGCCATTGGAGATACATTTACTTTTAACTGTTTCTTTGCAGACATGAAACCGAAGATTAACATCCTGGACATCCTGAAGCCAGCTGAGGAAGTGGAGTCCAACACCCTGGAGCAAAGTAGGAGGCCTTGCAGGGCTTTTATTCCTTCTATGTAGAGGCCGTTATAAGGTGTCATCCCCTCAGAAAAATTATTTGAAATTATGAAATTTACCCCTAAAACTGATCTAGCCCCAGGATTTTTCTTTCCCCTGCTATGAAGTTTTACCCCCAAAATGCCAAAAATAACACTATTTACCCCCCAAATGAGGGCAAAGGGCCCCATCCCAAAGAGGTGAAAAAAAGCCCTGCCTTGTAACATTGTACTTGATATCCAGGTGTCATATTGACAAAAATGTGGAGACAATCGTGGTGTTTTGAAAACTGCTTTTTAACTGAAAGTTCTTTGTGGACAAGTCTGTCCAGTTTTTAGCTGCAACAACATTTTGGTGTTTAAAAATTACTCACTTTGGAAAAAAAGTAAAGCACGCGTGATACATATAACAGATTAATACCATTTTTATTTCCTCATTAGCAATAATAGTTGGGAACAAATGACTTTATTGCCAGCAGTTGTGGTCACATAGTTCAATTATATTAACATCAGTGAAATAAGAACAGCCACCAAAAAATTGTTTAAGCTTGTAGCAGCAAAAGTTGGTTTTTAGTCTCAGATACGGGTTGTTTCAAACTTTTAAAGAATATGTACGTTTTCTTGGGAGTATGGGTGTGAATTCTTATAATTTGTAATCTGTTTGTATTTTGGTGTAGATGATTAAGCAGATGTAGGTCCTATAAAGCTAACTGTCTCGTACTTAGGTCCCACACAGGCCTCAGGGGGTTCAGGGGCAGCCAAGGTGGTCGTTCCAGCTGAAGAGCAGGAGAACATCACACGCTGGATTGTCGACCAGCACTTCAGGAAGGAGCAGGAAAGACTGAAAATACCATACGGTGGGTTGTAGGCATGTCTGTTTTGTGTAGTACATTTTTATCGAGTGCACCGGGATTCTCCCATACGGCCATCGCCCCCAGAAGACTTGTTAGTTGGGTTACGGGGGATAGTGCAAGATACAGGAGACGCCTCGTTTCAGAGGCGGGCGACCCTGGGTCTTTTAGTGCCCGGTATGAAGTACCTAGTACACTGCACCCCGAATTTACGTCTCATAAGAAGAATTACTAGGTAAGGGTGTAGCGGGGGGGACTCGAACCTGTGAACCCTGGGTTGTGCAGCTAGTGCGTTACCACAAGACCACGGATCCGCCAGAGGGGGATTGTAGGTAGTTGCAGTATAGGTGTTCTATAGTTATAGGCAGATTACCTGAATGTATAAACATCTTGATCAATACTTAAAGATTAAAGCCAACAGATATAATTTTTTCTATGAAACTATGACTTCTTCAAATGTTTTTGCAAAGTGTTTGTTTAAATTGTAGTGTGTTTTACGAACATTTGTATGTAAATGAGTTGACATAACTTGTTAATTTTTTCAGAAATGCGCTACATAAAAGTCTGCTTCTTGAAAAACCTTTTTTGTGCCTGGATCATTGTCTCGTAGTAGCATAATTTTGAGGCGTGTTGTCGGAACACCGGGCTTAATGCACGTGCCTAAAGTGTCGTCCCAGATCAGCCTGTGTAGTCCGCACAGGCTGATCCGAGACAACACTTTCCACTTTAATGGTATTTTCTGTTTCAAGGAAGTCTCTTCTAAACATAAATCCACTGTAGGCGGAATGTGTCATCCCAGATTAGCCTGTGCGGACTGCACAGGCTGATCCGGGACGACACTTTACGAACGTGCATTAAGCCCATGCCTCTTATCATGCCTTTTGTTGATGTTTGCAGACCCGATGTTGTGGTCGGCGGTGCATGTAAAACACTGGATAATGTGGGCTATTAACGAGTTCAAATTGGAGGACGTGGATGTGAATAACTTCAACATGACAGGATTCCAGCTGTGTGAATTGACACATAGTGACTTTGTGAAATACATACCACATGACCCAGGCGATATATTCTGGACACATTTAGAACTCCTTCGCAAGTGCAAATTTGTGGGTGAGTAATTGAGCAGAAATTGTGAACTTTTGAGTCTAGTTAGCATTAAGTTTTTTCAAATATGAGGTTAAAGGCTAACTCCTTTGAAAAGAATATACAATAACTTCAGTTTTGTATTAGCATGTTTCTTTCAAATACAGCGAATAGACTAAAATATTGAAATTTATTTTTGAAAACCATTATACAAGAATGGAAAATTGTTTTATTGATGTGAAAAAGGTATCATGACATTGAAATACATGTTAAAAGAAACTTCAATGTCAGGATGCAGACACTTCGTTCATACTTGTGCTCGTATTTCAGCTGTGATGCAACAGCCTGCGGTTAACCCAATTACAACAATCAATATAACATCAGGTAGGGGATTTCAGTCATTACATGTAGACATGTTTAACACTGCAGTTAAATCACTCTCAAGCTTGGAAATTAGCTTCCTATAAAAGCTTCAAGGTGTTTAGTTGTCATTGAGGAGATTTATTTCTAAAGTTCGAGTCATAATTTTATATAATTGTGTATTAAATTTAATGATATCAGAAAATACTGTGCCAGCTAGATGAGATTACTGTTTATCGCGTTAAAGCTTTTCATTTGTTTTATAAACAATGCCTGATGAGATGGTAATTTGTTTGTTTTGTACTTTCTATTTGCAGGTAGAAAAACATTCAAACAAAAATCCAGATCTCCACGTATAACTGGGGACCATGGGTTTTCACCAGGCAACAGAACAGGTAGGGTTTAGCCAAGAGTGGAAATAGTGCACTGATATAGAATGTCTTGTCAACTTCGTTGTAACAGTATCTGCATTTTACGTGCTAACATTGCCACCTTCGAATAGTACAAATATTAAGTTTAAAAAAGTTTATTCAGAGTTCTTACCGTATGATAGGTGAATGTAATCGCATCGTCCTCCACCCATTTGTTCATCCATCCGTCTCACTTCTTGTGTGGAGCATAAGTCCATTAGTATTGACGAGAATTGAATTTAAACCACGTACATTGACAGAGGACATTGAGAGGAATTTCAGAGTACAAGGCACCATAACTCTTCAATATTTACGGAGTGATTGCCCATGGCTTATTTTTCTAAAGCAGAGCATAACTACATAGTGTAATTTTCTTGTGCTGAGCATAACTTGAAATGTATTAAAGGGATTCAAATGATACTTCATTTAATGATAGAGACTTTTTAATGGAAGTGCAGAGTACAAGGACAAAGTTTTTCTTCTGTCAAAACACATCTTCGGGTGTTTTCACTGTAAAGTGACAACGCTTGTTTTGCTCTCAGTGTCCATTTGTTAACTGTTTAATTGACAGTAAGGCATTGTATTTGGAATACTTTCAGTGGTCGAAAATAGCACTAGTCTGTGAGCCCTATGCTGGTACATTATTATGCTCCCCGAAAAATCTTTGGGGGGGGAGCATACAGTCCCCGCTTTGTCCGTCCGTCCGTCCCATTTTCTTGTCTGGGGTATTTTTCATGAACTACTGACCAGAATTCAATGAAAGTTCATGGGAAGCTTCATTACCAAGAGGAGGTGTACACTGAACAAGGACGTTCCACTTTCTTAATTTTTCTTAGAATTATGGGACTTCTGAAGATTTCTGAAATGAGCATTTAGTGCACAATTCTTGTCTGGTCTATTTCTACGCAACTGCTGGTCTGATTTCAATGAAACTATAGGAAGCTTCATTACCAAAAGGAGGTGTGCACTGAACCAGAACGTTCCGCTTCAATGATTTTTCTCAGATTTATGGAACTTTGAAGATTTCTGAAATAAGCATTTAGTGCACATCTTGTGCGGTCTATTTAGTCTCAACTATTGGCCAGAAAAAAATTAAACTTTATAGGAAGCTACATTACCCAGAGGAGGTGTGCACTGAACCAGGACGTTCTGCTTCATTGATTTTTCTTAGAGTTATGGGACTTGAAAGATTTCTGAAATAAGTATTTAGTGCACAATTTTTGTCCAATCTATTTCTAAACAACTACTGGCCAGATTTCAATTAAACTTGATGAGATGCTTTATTACTAGAAGGATGTGTGCACAGGACGTTCCGCTTAAATGAATTTTCTAAGAGTTGTGGGACGTTGAAGATTTCTGAACGGTAATTCACAATTCAAGGGGTTCGGCCGTGAGGGCAACGTGGTCGATAAGTTCGCCCGGGACCCATTGACTTCGCCATTACATTTCATCAAAGAGAAGTCCACTTTGCTGTCTTTTTTTAACTTCGCCTAGTAATAATTATTAATCAAACACACATCTTAAAAGCTGTGTAGTCGCCCAAGGCGCATGTATTGTATCAAATAATTGCTATGTTAACCGCAGCATATCGACCATTCCAGCTGGGGAAGCTTATCTCATACGTTTTTCAGCCATCTAGGAACATGTACACCCACTCAAAATAATCAAGTCGCTGTTCTAAAGATCAAAGCGAGTTTCACTTCGCTGAAAATTTTGACAATTTACAGTTATTCCTAAGCCGCAATCAGTCACCATGTAGCACCGCCTTGTAGGAGTTTCATTGCACAGTAAAATCGATACTAGCCAATTAAAACGCATAGTATACCTACGCTTTGCAATATGACTGACCAGTCGGCGTAATAGGCATTTATCCATGCAGAAAGTAAGCTTATTTGCGCTTCTTTGATACATTTGTGACATCATTCTCTGTGTACAGACGGTGCAATTACATGGGTACAATGTCAATAACAAGCAATTAGCAGGATTTAAGGGGCAGTTATGGTTGTTAATTGACGTTGTCGGTATTTTCTGAGCAAACAGGTAGGTGTAATGCCGTTCGATAATGGTCTGTAAAATTTGTCTGTTCGATGTATTGTTTTGTCGAAGACGGTAAACGGATTAATTAGAAATTAAAGACAACAAAGTTTTTCACAGGTTCCGGAAAATAATGGTACCTTTAGGCTTGAGCTTCAATCAAAATCGGATAAATTTACAACTAAATCAACAGTCTATATAAACCATGTGACCACCAGGGCGTTGCCAGTTTTAACCTCAGGGGCATCTTTTGAACAATCTTTGTAGAGAACCACTATGCAATGTTACATACCAAATATGAAACCTCTGGGCCTTGCGGTGTGTATTGCGAGAAAAATGATGTAATAAAATTTGAAAATATTTTGTTATTAATTTGTGGTGATGATTATGATGATGATGATTATGATGGTAATAACAAGCAAAATTATGATTTAGCGCTTTTCATAAAACACTTCTCCTTAAAGTGGCTTCACTTCTCCCTAAATTGACCTGAGGGAGAAGTCACTTCTCCCTAAAAAATTTACCTAGGCTGAGTCCTGAATTCTTGTCTGGGCTATTTCTCCGCAACTACTGACCAGAATACAATGAAACTGTTTGTGATGCTTAATTATCAAAATGAGGTGTGTACAGTACAGGACGTTCGATTTCGGTGATTTTTCTTAGAGTTATGGGACTTAAAAGTTGCTGAAATTAGTGTAAAGTGCGCAATTCTTGTAAGGACTATTTCTCAGCAGCTACTAGTTAATATTCAATGAAACTTTATGGGAAGCTTCATTACCAAGAGGACGTGTTCACTGTACCAAGATGCTCTACTTCAATGATTTTTCTTACAGTTATGTGATGATTGCTGAAATTAATATATAGAGCACAATTGTCTGGACTCTGCTCTTCTGATTGCATTCCTGTTACTTTGCAAAACGCATTGGGGAGCATCCAGCAGTTCACTGATATCCTTGGTAAAACCGGGCTTGCTCAGAATATCAGTTTTGTATGTAACATTTTCTTACTCACTAGAAAATATAAAAGAATTTGAGCTTGTTTGTCCAAACTTCTAATTTCAATGGCTGTACATTAAGAATTGCATGAAAATAAGAAATAATGAAAAAATAGCATGTTTGCAGGTAACAACAGTCAGATCCAGCTATGGTATCACGAGACTCACACATGTATCTTTGCAGGTAACAACAGTAGTCAGATCCAGCTATGGAATCACTAGACTGGCACATGTATATTTGCAGGTAACATCGGTCAGATCCAGCTATGGTATTACAAGACTCACACATGTATATTTGCAGGTAACAACAGTAGTCAGATCAAGCTATGGAATCACGATACTGGCACATGTATATTTGCAGGTAACAACGGTCAGATCCAGCTATGGAGTCACTAGACTGGCACATGTATATTTGCAGGTAACAACAGTCAGATCCAGCTATGGTATCACGAGACTCACACATGTATATTTGCAGGTAACAACAGTAGTCAGATCCAGCTATGGAATCACTAGACTGACACATGTATATTTGCAGGTAACATCGGTCAGATCCAGCTATGGTATCACAAGACTCACATATGTATATTTGCAGGTAACATCGGTCAGATCCAGTTATGGTATCACAAGACTCACATATGTATATTTGCAGGTAACATCGGTCAGATCCAGCTATGGTATCACGAGACTCACACATATATATTTGCAGGTAACAACAGTAGTCAGATCCAGCTATGGAATCACTAGACTGACACGTATATTTGCAGGTAACATCGGTCAGATCCAGCTATGGTATCACAAGACTCACATATGTATATTTGCAGGTAACATTGGTCAGATCCAGCTATGGTATTACAAGACTCACACATGTATATTTGCAGGTAACATCGGTCAGATCCAGCTATGGAATCACTAGACTGGCACATGTATATTTGCAGGTAACAACAGTCAGATCCAGCTATGGTATCACGAGACTCACACATGTATATTTGCAGGTAACAACAGTAGTCAGATTCAGCTATGGAATCACTAGTCTGGCAAATGTATATTTGCAGGTAACATCGGTCAGATCCAGCTATGGTATCACGAGACTCACACATGTATATTTGCAGGTAACAACAGTAGTCAGATCCAGCTGTGGAATCACTAGACTGGCACATGTATATTTGCAGGTAACATTGGTCAGATCCAGCTATGGTATCACAAGACACACATGTATATTTGCAGGTAACAACAGTCAGATCCAGCTATGGTATCACAAGACTCACACATGTATATTTGCAGATAACATTATCCAGATCCAGCTATGGAATCACGAGACTGGCACATGTATATTTGCAGGTAACATCGGTCAGATCCAGCTATGGTATCACAAGACTCACACATGCATATTTGCAGGTAACAACGGTCAGATTCAGCTATGGCAGTTCCTTCTCGAGCTTCTCACAGACAAGGACTGCCGGGAGGTGATACAGTGGGTGGGGGAGGAGGGGGAGTTCAAGCTCAACAACCCGGAAATGGTGGCACAGATGTGGGGCAACCGCAAGAACAAGCCCACCATGAACTATGAGAAACTGAGCAGGGCTCTCAGATACTACTATGACGGGGACATGATTGCCAAGGTAGTCACTGGGGTCGTATTCCAGAAACATCTTAAGTGAAATCTTAACCTTAGGCCTTAAAATTGTCATTTTTCTTAAGCATTTTATTCCATCTATACATGAAATGCAGCTAAATGTTTCCTAATTAGTAACTTATCGTTAACTACTATTTACTTAACTGTAATTGGATTCATTAAATTATATGTAGTTTTAAAAATATTTTCATACAAAAATTGGAACTTAAGTGAAAATATTTTAAGAAAAACTTAAGATGTTTCCGGCATGATGTCATAGTTTGGTCATGTTTAAAGGCACCTGTTCACAGATTGGCAAATTGACAGTTTAAAAAAAGAGATTTATATTATAAATATGGTTTTGTTTATGAATAATCATCAATCGAAATGGATAAGATTATAAAGCGTTTGTAACGCTTCTCAGCGGTAATTTGGAAAACACGTGTATCACTTACATAGCTGTAAAAATACACCAGCAAATGTATAAGTCTGAATGGCCGAGTGGTTAGCACATGAGACTTTTTATCTGAAAGGTCCCGGGTTCGAGTCCTGGTGAAGGCATCTTTTTTAATTTATCTTTTTTTTGTATAATATTTGTTTTAGTTTATTCCTCATGCTGTATTTATTGCAGTAAAGACATTTAATGACATTTTTAAAAAATACCAAAAATCTTTGAACAAGTTCCTTAAATTGTTTAGTGATATACAACTTTGTCTAGGATGTTATTGCCACTGTCTGTTTGTTTGTATTGGAATCGTGTGTACTTTGGCATGTTGTTTGCCATTTTGAGATGTTCTGCATTAAATTGCACATTTATCTAAAATTATGTTCATGCCCCCGGAAACTTGTTGCCGGAGGCATTTAGTGATTGTCCTGTCTGTCCGTCCTTCCATCCGTGACAAGGTTAAGTAGATTTTACCGTTTCGTCTAGCACCAACACTGCTTACTACAACGCTTGGATACTTACACAGTTGTTGCTTATGACCATTCCCTATCCACCCATATCACCCAACCTCACTTTAAACTTGATCTTGACCTAATTTGGACTAAGAAATCCAGCACCAACCGGGGGCATGTGTGTTTATCAAACATATAATCTTGTTTCTACTTTGATATTTCCATATTTTTAGATATATTTTGTTTGTTTTTCGGGTTTTAATTTGGTTTTTTATTCAACTATATGTTATAAGATACATGAAAAGAAAGAAGAATTAAATATATTTTCAGGAAATTATGAAACAGTGAAGTTGTGTGCATGTTTTTTTAATTTCCATTGGATTCAACGAAAATATATGGACTTAATACCTCAAGTATTTACATGTGAATCTTATATGTGTCATTTCTTGCAGGTTCATGGGAAAAGATTTGTGTATAAGTTCGTGTGTGACTTGAAAATGCTGCTGGGCTACTCAGCCGCAGAGCTCAACAGACAAGTGACAATGTGTGCCGAGAAGAAGCTTCAGAGAGTGCGCGAAACACTACGGCCTGCTGTGAACTCCTACAGTAAACAGAAACTTGTCACACACACGGTTCAGACCACATTGGACTAGCATCTCAGATTCTGTGTGTGACCAGAAAAAACTTGCTAATCACCTGACATAGCCTAACATCTCTGTAATGCTCAAAAGTCTACCAGCTTGCATGTTCATTTGTTCATGTCCTCCATGTGTTAAGGGAAAGATCTAGAGCGAAATAGGAAGATGCTGCACCCTGCTCCTTTCTGCTTTCCCCTTGCTGCCCATCTGGGATTGTCAACACAAAAATGTTGAATATCTTTTGAAATTTTTGCAAATACGTAATGCTTAAAAACCTTACTTACTAAGTATTTTGCAAATGATTAGAAAATGTCAACAGATGGGTCCGGCTTTCCACCCTGCACCTGTTTAGCAGCACCCTGTACCTTTTGCGATCCTAGATCTTTCCCAATGTGTTAATTATTATGTTCATGTTTAGCATGAATGTTGTATTGGTAGAATGTGGAACAGTTATTCTACTAGTTAAGTCTTGGATTGACTTCCACAGATGTTTGTTATGTTGTCCGTCATGTTGGAGCTACATCTAATGCAGGAAATGTCATATTCATAACGATGTGTGGATCCTTGGCCATCGGTTTCCTCACTTATCAAGGCGTTATTGAGTAACTTTTCCATCAATGCATATTATTAAAACAAAGACTGTGCCACAAATTAATAACAGTTGAGACTCCAGCTAGTTAATGTAGTATGGAGAACATCATTCACAGTAGTAAATTGGCAAGAAACTTTGCACATTAAGTTTGCTGTCATGTATTTAAGGTTTAAAAGTACAAAAAAATGTGAATATATACTTATTCATGTTTAAATTGCAGTGTATAGTTTGAAACAAATATAACATTGACATAAAAAATAACTTAACGAAAATGTAATATTAAAATAATATAAAACATGCGTATATGCATTATTTAACTAGCTTTACTTATTTTTAATATTCGTTAATATTTAAATCATCTTAATATTTGTGATGGAAAATTAACAAAACCGTAACTTTAGAAAAGGAAATCGAGGCGTGTCATGGGTTAACCGGACCAAATGCATGAGCGTTAAGTGTCGTCCCGGATCAGCCTGTGCAGCTCAGTTTCCCACAACACGCCTCAATTCATTATGAAAAATCATGTATAATGACAAAATGGTGTGACATTTGACAAGTGAGAAGTGTAAACATATTTCAAATGTTATTCTTGAGGATATTGGCCTTTCCTATGGACCCTTTTACAACTCTTCCATTCCACTAAATATTTGTTTCTATGTTTCTGTAATGTCCACTGTGGCTATTTGTTGATATATACGTGTGTGTAACATCGTATTATGTGAAGTGCCTTGAAATTTGTATCATATTGATTCTTGGGTGTAGAATGATGCGACGCACGCAGCAGTTGTGTTATTAAAAAAATTTCATACTATCGGCACATTGTTTAAACTGCTTTTTGCTCTGTGCAACAGTAAAATATTTTAGGCGTGTCGTGGGAAAACTGTGCTTAATGCATGTGCATAAAGTGTCATACCGGATTAGCCAGTGCAGTCCGCACAGGCTGATCCAGGACGACACTTTCTGCTTTTATGGCATTTCAGTTTCAAGGAAGTCTCTTCTAAACTTAAATCAACTGTAGGCGGAAAGTGCCGTCCTGGATTAGCCTGTGCCGACTGCACTACGCACATGCATTAAGTCCGGTTTTCCCACGACGCGCCTCATTTGTGTCTTCATTTCTTATTGGCTCTAGTGAATTGATTGTGACAATGTAACATTTAGGCAATTGAGCTTTAATGTATGCTTGATTGTTACTGCTGACTGCCATATTTTGCTTAAAGCAATACCTGCACTGTAGAAAGTTGCACATTTTAGATTGCAGCTTAAAATACTTCCTACATCACATTTTGTAAACTTGTTTCAGATGTTACCATTCAGGGCACTGACCACGCATTTCATCTTAAAATACTTCCAACATCACATTTTGTAAACTTGTTTCAGATGTTACCATTCAGTGCACTGACCACGCATTTCATCACTTCTAGGTCAGAAAATCGGCCTCATTCTATCCCACCTTATGAAATGTCTAATTTTTCTAGTTCAGTGAACATTCCGTCAGCTTTACGTACAAGCAGTCTTCAAAATTAGCACTCGCTGATGGCGAGTACAAATATTGTAGGTCACAGAAAAAATTCTCAGTAGATTCCTTGACTGGCAAGTAATCAAATCAAATTTAGAAATGCCCATCATGTTGCGAAACATAAGTCTTTCAGAGACTATGTAGACATATGCAAACTTAATCAGGGAAAAGCCGAGAAAAGGATAATTAAGGTGAAAAACACATGTATAACACACTTGTATAACACTTGTTGAACTGTTATTAGTGTTTGATTCCTAATTTGAAAAAGTTTGGGCTAGGAAAAAATATTTTGGGCGAGTACAAATTCTAAAGTTACTGGCCTGAATGGCAAGTAATTTTGAAAGTTAATTTTGAAGACTGTACAAGTAATTTTAAGTATTGATTTCTGTAGGATATGATAACATTTGGCTATGGTGCCAGTTATTATGTCAATTCTGTCATATGATGTAGGTAAAGAGCTACTTCTTTGACATATATAAATGAGGCGCGTCATAAGAAAACCGGTCTTAATGCATGTGCGTAAAGTGTCGTCCCGGATTAGCCTGTGCAGTCCTCACAGGCTAATCCAGGACGGCACTTTCTGCCTACCGTGAATTTATGTTTAGAAGAGACTTTCTTGAAACAGAAAATACCATAAAAGTGGAAAGTGCCGTCCCAGATTAGCCTGTGCGGACTGCACAGGCTGATCCGGGACGACACTTTACGCACATGCATTAAGTCCGGTTTTCCAACGACGCCCCTCAAATATACTTTGTTGACCAGCCCCAGCACGTGGGGGAGGGGGACAAACAGGACCATGGTGCCATCTGTCTTGTAAATATAATAATAGTTCTTGTTCAAATATGAACAAATATAAAAAACTATTCATTTTTTTAATTGTAGTATATATACTTACTTTCAAGCTTTACCTTTGACTTGTGTCTTTAGCATGCATAATAGTTAATTATAAAAAGTAATCATAATGGTGATAATGGTGGCTGACATGAATGCTGGAACATTGGGGATTATTCTCTTCATATAGAATTAAAAGGTATTTTATATGTGTATAACTTCTCATTGTCAAGTCCTGTTCTATCGGAGCAATTTCAAATTGGCTGACTTGAATTGTCAGTTGTGCAATACCTGTTTCCAAAAGTATTTATTTATGAGCATTGTATTCAACTTAGTTGAACAATTGCATGTCTACCATAATCAATGCTTTAATTTGTGTTACAATATCAGCGTTTTTTGCCGGGCCGGCTAGCTCAGTTGGTATAGCGCTGGACTACAAATCCAATGATCGCAGGTTCGATTCCCAGCCCAGCCCCATTTATTGTGTGTAGGGATTGGTCATGAAATTAAATTTACAGCCATTTTCCCCCTACCTCTGATTCAAGTAGGGCAGTTGTAAGTTACTGGCATAAGTATGTGCACTTAGTACTGGTAAACCAGCTTACCCAGGAAAAGTGTGAGTAGGTTAACTGACCGCCGTTATATGACTGAAATACTGTTGAATACAGCGAAAAATCCAAACAAAACTGTTTCTCCAATAAATGTTGAGGCATGTCGTGGAAAAACCGGGCTTAATGCATGTGCGTAGTGTCTGCCCGGATTAGCCAGTGCATTCCGCACAGGCTAATCCGGGACGGCACTTTCCACCTACAGTGGATATATGCTTCCTTGAAACAGAAAATACAATAAAAGCGGAAAGTGCCGTCCTAGATTAGCTTGTGCGGACTGCAAAGGCTAATCCGCGCGGACACTTAATGCACATGCATTAGGCCCGGTTTTCCCACGACACGCCTCATCATGTTTGCTGGTAATCGTAGATTATCAGTGATTTGTCCACTTGAAAAAAGATCCAATGTGCACGTTTGTTTAATTCTTTTGTTTCACATAATGCATCTTTGGTATGAAACTATCCAGTATTCTTTTTCAAATATACATATAGTTATCTTAGATATTAATTTCATTCTGCTCTTCCAGCAACGAAGAAAGTGACAAAAGTTTTGCCCATTATAATGCACCTATCAATATTTTCCCCCGGGGGGGAGGAGTGACGGGCAATCCCAGGGGAATTTGACTCATTGTATTTTTGGGGATCTAATTCCCCACCTACGAGCCAAGCATTTTTGTCTAAATCCCCTCAATGGGGGATGCTTAATTGGTGTATCAAATGACCAGGGGGCCAATATTACCGGGATCTGAAATCCGAACGGTCTATTTCTCGGGACCCGGAATCTTTCGGCGTGTCAAATTCCCGCCTGTCGGGAATTGCTTTAGTCTAAAGTCCTGCCGCTCCCCCCCCCCCCCCCCAAAAAAAAAAATAAAAAAAAATTGATAGGTGCACGACTGCTCCGGCATTGTAATCCGCGTGATATTGCTCATTTCTGTTAAATGTAACTTGGCGACCAATATTTTATTCATTAACACAAAGCCACATTTAATGATGTGCTTGGAGATAAAATTACCAGCGGCCATTTACGGCGTTAAGCTGATTCATTTTGTCCATGATGTTTACTTGTTTTTGTTATAACGATCCTATTTGTTACTTTGCCTGCGTGTTCACTACATGTGACGAAATAAAGGAAATATTAACCGATTACAAATGTCTTACATATTTAAATGACCCTTTATTCGCCTCGTCGTTAATGGTATTCCTGTTTGCATTGTATCAATATTATTTTGAAATGGATTCATTGAATGTGTTTTCTGTGGAAAAATAGAGCGTTTTGAACATGAATTAAGTAACACACCCCTTGGGACACCCTAAATACGTGTAATACTAATTTCATTAGGGTTCACTGCGTGTTATTTAATACATTTTCATCAAATGTTCAACATTTTAAGTCGGTAAAAAGCTATACATTTTGCTTAAGTCCATCATATGCAGGTGCTCTAATCTGGTAGGTAGAGCAGTTGAAAGTGGACCTGGTAAAGTGTATTTTGATGAAGGTCAGTGTTTTATCCATCAAGATGACCATACTTGGACACAACGGATAATACAATTCCGTTCCACGGTGACGAATAACCCGGGACCGACACACAGGACACAACAGCAGCCAGACCGGAAGTACCATTCAGCCGGAGCTTCCCGTGTGTGGTCCACGGGCGACCCTGTCCTACCCCAGAGCACCGGAAGTGGCGACAGCGGGGTCGCAGTGGGCAGGACCCGTTAACCGGGATTTCCTAGGACCCGAACGTCCTAAGAGTTATCGAAGTATGCGTTTTGTCAGAAAAAAAATGCACTAGCTGTATTTGTTTCATTACTTAGTCCGCACAGGCTAATCCAGGACGGTACTTTCCGTCTACAGTAGATTTATGTTTAGAAAAGACTTCCTTGAAACGGAAAATATCATAAAAGCGGAGTATCGTCATGGATCAGCCGACAGCACAGGATGATATGGGACAACACTACGCACATGCATTGTCTTGTTTTCCCACGACACAATTCATAATGATTTTTTTTCTCAATGCGTACACTTTCTATTATATTTACATTATTTTACCATGCATTGCATGTCCTTATTAATATTTAAACATCACAATTTTATAGACTCCTAATATTGCGGACAATTGCGTAGACATATTCGTGTTTTCTATTAAATAGAATTCCGGTTCTTACAATCTGATACACCATGATACAGAACCATGAAGTGTTTTCGTTTTACAGGACAATATGGAAATATGTAACTGAAACCTTTAATTATTGTTTGTGCTTACGACTTAAGCTTTAAATATGCAGAATGATTACAAGGCAATGAATATATTTTTCTGGTTCTTAACAATAATTTGAAATTATTATATATTTTTTTATCTTCACGTGAACTGGTTCGTTAACTGAATTATTATTTCATCAATTGAATTTCTTGAATAGATACATGCAGTGTACACGTATAAACACGTAATGATTTTCGAGACCATTCAATGTGTACCCTAAACACTACTTTTTTAGTTGTAGTGTATGTACTATAACTTTTAGGCTTTGCTAAAATTGTGACTTAGTATATTTCACGTGCATCATAGTTTATTTCAATCAATAAATAATGGTCAATAATATACCATCATAATGTTGCTGGTCATGATTACTGGTAATTTGGGGGTTGTTCTCGTCATATCCAATATAAAGGTGTTGTTTTAAACAAAACTTTTCAGATATAGCTTCTCGTTATTATGTCATGTTCTAGTCTATCAGAGCCATTTCAAATGGATTGACTAGCATTGTCAGTTGTGCAATACTTGATTTCCCAAGTATTTGTTGATGAACAGTGTATTCAACTTAGTTCAAAAATACCACCCGCTTGCTACTTTGTCACAATGATACTGCTACAAGAAACATGTAGTTTTGAGGTGTAAAACTGTGTTAGTTAAACAGAGGAAACAATTGACAAAGGGGAATACATGTATCTCCATAAATAATGCAGCTACTATTGAAATTCTTGTACACTGCACTCCATCTTACAAAAATCTATCCATGTATGAGTTCAATCCCTTCAGTAGTTTTTGAGAAAATGGCCAGACAAGAAACAATGACAACGGGTAATAGCTCCGTAAATAATGCAGCTAGAGTTATAAACGCCTGTGCACTGCACGCCACTTAACACACATCATTCCATGTATGAATTTAGGGGTCAATCCCTTCAGTAGTTTTTGAGAAAATGGTCAGACAAGAAAAAACTGACAAAGGGGAATAACTCCGTAAATAATGCAGCTGTCGTTATAAATCTTGAGTACTGCACTGCGCCTAACAACCATCTATCAATGTATGAAGTTTGAGTTTAATCCCTTAAGCAGTTTTTGAGAAAATGGCCGGACAAGAAAAATTGACAAGGGGGAATAACTCCGTTAATAATGCAACTTGATATAAATCTTGTGCACTGCACTCCACCTAACAAACATCTATCCATGTATGAAGTTTGAGGTCAATCCCTTCAGTAGTTTTTTAGAGAATGGCCGGACAAGGAAAACTAACAAAGGGGAATAACTCCATACATAATGCATCTAGAGTCTTTGCACAGCACACCGCCTAACAACCATGTATCCATTGTACATGTATGAAGTTTAAGTTTTGTTAATCTAAAAGGGTTTGAAAGTAATGATCCGGACAAAAAACGACATCCAGACAGACAGACGGACAGACAGACTAGCCGATTTCATTATAACCCCTTACAACTTTGTTTGTGCAGGGAGCGGGGGGGGGGGGGGGGGGGTATAATTATATTTGGTTTCAACGAGTGTTATTTCATAAACGTTCATTAACACATATGTTCCACATGACTGTTCAATATAAAGTCTTTTATTTTAAAAACATATTTAACCCTTTGAAGTTTTGCTAACTCCAAATGGTCCACAGTGTCCGACCAAATTCCAGGATCTTGCTGTTCGTCTGCGTTGGGGCATTTGTCCCAACCTCCGCGTAGAGATTTGACTGGTTCCGAGCATAGCTCTGATCAAATACCTGCCGTCATAATAAACCACGTGATGATGATCGATTTAAATCTTCTAGATATTATTTATGGTTTTAATTAGTGATTTTCTTTTTCTGTTTTCATGACTGATTTTTGAAATAAAACATTCTCGAATGGGAGTGATGTACCATCACACGCAGGCAGACTACTATGTAGCTGGTTCCCGGTTCGTACTAAGATAGTACGCCTGGCGCAAACCAAAAAAATGTCGGCTGTGATGGTTTGTGTGCAGTTGTGCAATTTAGATAACAATGATTCCATATATAATTCACAAGGCATTGTTAAAGAAAATTTATGTTAGATTACAAAAAAATTAAGCTTTTGTACAATGCGCGACACGTTAATGCTAAAACAGAGGAAAACACAAGTTAAGTGATTTTCGGATAGAACAATCCAGAATGGGATTTCGGATCAATATCCCGTTTCAGTACTGTCTATGTTGCATAAAGAGATATATTTGCCATTATGGCAAATCAATATCTAAAAATCTGAAAGTTATATGCTCATTGTAATATCACAAATGTATTGCATTTTATTTACATTTTGTTATTGTTAATGAATTCATTTAACATGAAATATACTTACTATCCCAATAATTGTGTAGCTTTAATACACTTGAATATACTAAACGTAAATGGGCACGCAATAAATGTGATTTACTGGATAGAAATTATTTAAGAAATTGAATCCACAATTTGATGAATGTTCTATTAATTGTAACTCTTGAAATGGGTGCAGAATTCAATCCTTTTACACAGATATATCCTTCGTCAAAGTAACTTCTTTGTGCAACAAAATAATTACATACTGTAAATAACTCATTGTTATAAAATAGAAAAAACAATTATTAATACTTGTATTTGCTTATAGGTGCCCAGTTCTTAATAGTACCTATTTAACTCAATCTAAAGCAACACCACCGACTTACGAGTACACCAGATGTTAGTGATACAAAAGACAGACATTTGTATAGAAAACGATCGATTTGCATTTCCTTGGATTGCTTTAAGTTAAATCTATATTAAATTGCAACAGATATGCATATCAATAAAAAAAACTCAGTAACATACAATTGAATACCTTGTAAAGATTGTTTTATTGAATTATGACCTAGCTTCACGTTTAAAAAAACTATGTTCACACTAATATAATAGTCATCTTCGGTTTAAATAATAAATAAATATAAAATTGTAAAACAACTATGTACTTTTTATTAAACTGAATTTTTTATGTATTTTTTGTAATGATATTTATTTAGATAGTTGACTTCTTTTACAAAGCATACTACTAAAATATTCCCAAATATGAAATTAAGAAGTGTATCCTGGACACATGCCATAATGACTTTGTTAACAGCTCATTTTAACAAATGTGACAAACCAATTGTTTATTGTTAGATATGCAATAACTCACTTGTACTTGAAAGCTTATACAAAGTATATGAAAACTTGACATACAGTAAAAGACAGATACAACACAAAAATCATCCTTTATTTTCATCAACAATACAAATTGCACAATGTACAATTGTAACAACATAATGTACAATGCATGTAATTCTGTAGATACATATGAATGAACTCAATTCAAACCAATAAAATGAAGGCAACACTTATTCTTATACAGTACAACAAACACTGTATGATAATGTCTCTACAATATGTTAAGTGTTTAAATAATTCTTATCGACCATTTACTATTTACATTGTTGTAAATATATTTTTGGATAATTGCCTATGCTCGGCATTGCCAAATAATTTATGTTCAATCATGCTCCTTTCCCCTAAACTGTCAACAGCGCTTCCATGATATTACGGAAATTTTGTCTGCACATAATAATATGACAAAACGTTCAGCATTATGAGATATATCTATTCAGGTAAAAAAACAACAGACAGTCATATCCAATCTAAAAATAAACAATGCGGTAAAATAACGCTATATGTATGGATAGTTACCATTCTTTATCACAGCCGCCTGACCCATTAATGGAGTGATAGGGGCGGGTAATACAGAATATTAGCTGCATACGTTTGGTCAGTTTCCGATCTATCCTGTTTCGTTATGTGTTGAAAACCAGGCAGATGATCTTGTTCATAGTCCATCTGAGAAACAAACATAACGAAAAATAATATTTTAGTATTAAGCTTTTAGGTCAGTAATGTTTTCTTATGTCATGTTCAAAACTTTACTAAAATCATTATAATAATCAAATCATAATTAACGAAATTTTAACATTTAAGCATGTAAGGTGTGTATAAACATCTGAAAACTAAAAGACTATTTATGAAACTTTAATATATAGACAAATTATGGTCAGAAATTTCATCCGAAATTTGAGAGGATGGAGTTATCCGAAACACTATTCACTTACTTTATTATCAGTTAACTCAGTATACACTGTTGGAAGCACAAAACAAAAGAGTGTACTAAAGTCTATTTACCTCTATCCACTCAAATTCTATGTGGTCGTCAAATGAACTCCTAATTTATAAACTTCTATTCATAAACTTATATCTCCACGAAAGGTTGTTGTTGTGCGCCAATTTGTCGTTTATGCCTAACACATTACCGTAGTGACAGGGGCAGGTAATCCAACATATCTATTCTGGTACAGAACCCAGTTGAAAGTGGACTGGTAAATGTATTTTGACGTTGGTCAATATTCTACCCAACAAGATACCCACACTTTGATACCTGATAGACAATCCCGTTCCACGATGACGAATAACGCGGGACCGACACACGGGACACAACAGCAGCCTGACCGGAAATACCAGGCAGCCGGAACGTCCCGTGTGTGGTCCTCGGGCGACCCTGCCCTACCCCAGAGCACCGGAAGTGGCGACAGCGGGGTCGCAGTGGGCAGGACCCGTGAACCGGGATTTCCTAGGACCCGAACGTCCTAAGAGTTATCGAAGTATGCGTTTTGTCGGAAAAAAAATTGCACCATCGACAAAATCCACTTCCAGTCCACAATCATGGCTGCCTTGTACCCAGAGGCGAGCTGAAACTCGCGTCTCTAGAGTAAATTTCACCACGCGTTGAAAGGTAGTGGGGGAGATCCGATTAGACGATACGTACCGACTAGTTTATATACCGGGGTGTCAGCTAAATATAGATGTGATGTAGTTTATATACTACCATGTCCACAGTACGGTATGCTAACTGTGAACGAAATCCGATGTCAGCAGAGTTTTTAAAACGGTAAATAAAAATTATAGAACACATTAAGTATTCTTGTTTAAAATGTTGGGTTAATAGTTCAAACTTATTAAACATCTAGATTTATATTGACTTTCATAAATATTTTATTCAGAACAATAATCAGAATATATAGTGACTGTTTATTTAATCTATTAATGTTCACATTTAGAAACGTGTAAAACTTTACCGCTCACTTTTACAATGCATTTTAAACGTTGCCTTGATATAACTGGGAAAAAAACTTGGCTCTTAATCAAAATAACGAGTCAAGTAAACTTGTATTTGTGTGTATTGACTGGTATGTTACAACCGGAGTTTTGGTAAGGGTTGTAGATAAAGGTTAATTTAGATACAAGTAAAGCTATGTAAATTACTTTTGGTTGTGCAATAATTTCGATCGATTCACGTGCCCGCCCAATGCCGGTTGATCATAATTAACAATGAATATCAGTGGGGATAACTCAATAAAGACGGTGACAAAATCAGAGCAGTCTTTACGTCCCCTGTCGAAAACCGCTGACTAACTGTTAAAAGCTATAATATACTTGCAATTTGCTATTTAATGTTATCTATATTTATATACATAATACTTTTGAGAAAAACATGTTTTATGTCACATTTGTCTCAAGATGAGCGCAAAACAAATATGGCTGAATGCAGGTGTAAAAGTTGCGTTCTTCTAAAATCATTTTATGAGTGTAGTCATACAAATCAATTACAAGGAACCAAACTCTTAGAAGTTTCCAAAGTATTTATGAATTGTTTTATCACGTGAATGTTTTAATAGTTTATATACTGGTACACATTATGTTAAAAACGATTAAATCAAAGCTATTGACTTCTCACATGACTGAAGTGCCGCTTTGTAACATGATGATAATTAAAATACTAACATCGCCACATTGAATTGAACGTTTTTATTGCTGTGGTAATTGGAGACACAACCATATGCTGCCTCCGCTGAATTCTAATAATTTGTAAGAAACGAATGGTGACAAAATGTCAACCTTTCTAGAATATTTCAGATATTTTCCTCAAGAAATGCGTAGTTAATTAGTCCCCAAGTTGAAGTCTAGGGATATTGAATTCTAAATCCTCAAGACAGAAGTAGTAAATATTCCCATAATTTCCTCAATAACTTCTTTAAAATTAGCAATTTTTTTTACCATCCTTGAAACGGAACCCATATCACCGTAAAATAGTTTCATATCCGAACAGACACTGATTAGGAATAATGCAGAGTTTCAATATTCGTTGTTGCTTATTCTATTGTTGTGCTGTATTAGTTCAGTGCAATTATTTGCTGGCGATATCTCTTTTAGTGTTTTCGAAGTTACCAAATTTCGAATTACCGCTACAGTGTTTATTTCCTTCAAGCAACGATTTTCGATTTATTCTCGCGACTTCCCTCTCATTCCGTCGAATTTAGACTCACCCCAACTTCATATCTAAATTTTAATGACCGTTACCATGACAATCGATCATAAGTCGAGTAAAACCTGCATATTCTTTCGTGTGCTATTTCAATTTCTGTATGAAGCACTTTTTATGCATTTTACTATCATGCACTTTTCCACAAAAGTTGACAGTACCCGTGAGTTATTTGTTGCCATTACAAACCTTATTGCGACATTACCCCCCTAATCCCAGGCCCTATCCTCAACCACTTATACGACCAGGCGGCATGGTCTCTCATCTTAAATTGTCTGATCATTACCGGTTTATAATACAGACGGCACCCCTGAGACCGGGCATAATACGATTTGACAGCTGACTGCCGAATTAAGAAACACGTTTGTACAGTTAACTCCAGTTTTATTAAGGAGACCGACAAATGCTGATTGCCATGACGTAGTCTAGATATCGATATTTAACCATTGTCTTTGGACGGACTTCTTTAACACAATGCATTTTACTTCGCAATGTCTCGTCATACTTCAGCCTTATGTGTGGTGACATACAAAGTCGACCTTCATTACATATTTATTTTTAGCATTTACGTGTAGATCAATATATTGCAACGTACTAGTGCATTATTCGCTCGCTTATTAAGATACACGTGTCTAAAGTACACCCCTTATTAAGATACACGTGTCTAAAATACACATAGTAACGGGCACATACTAAGTATTAATTTATTTTCTGGTTACTTTGAATTTCAGTTTTCATCAATAGAAACATTGTAATATTCATTCGAAAAAAAAGTTTATAAAACAACTTTCATTTACCCATTTTGGCAAAATATGAATATTAATTGGACTAACAAAGGCCAATTAACTTTCTTGACATTTGTAAGGCAGTGAATAAAAATGGGTATATAGCCAATTAGTTTTCCCAACGAAACATGTGCAAATCACGCATACATATGTGTACCCTACTCTTACTTGGTTAATATTATGTTTATTGCTTGTTGCTTTATTTTTACTTTGCATTTACGATTGAAAATCAATAACCAGTCATACTCGACATGCAATAAAATTAAATAATTTTCCTAAATTCTTACCAGTTGCGATTGTTAATCGTACATGAACAAAGCTGTTTCTCAGACATTACTACCACAGTATCGTCGTTATTTTTGTTAACCTAAAAGGGTTTTGATTTTTTTTGACTTTGTAATTAAAGAAAGGTCACTAAACACAGTTGTCTGGCAATGCTTATGTTCTTGAATCAAATATATTTTGCAAACAAGAGCAGGCGTTTCTTGATTTCTGTGTTTCAAGCAAACCAGATCACGAAACACAAATTGTTTCATGGTTCATTATCATACTGCATTACTATAACGTTTTGTATGGACATTTGTAAGCTATTGGCTATGGCATTCACGAACGCATAATAGATTGGATTATGTCTTGAAGTCATGGGTACAAGAACAATGTCAAATATAATAGAAATGACTTGATGAGCACCCTATCTAATACTTCCATGTCTAAGAGTATAAACGGCAAGAGCAAGGAAATCTATGTGCCCATAGCATTATAGTTCGTGTTGGTATATAAATCAATTTGTAGTAGACCAACAGTTTATGCAGGCTAAGTCGTGTGGTTTTTCAATACAAATTTGTGTTTGCTGGGGACATTTTTATAAGATTGTTTACATATTTCAGTCTGATTGTAGTAACATGCTGCTCAAGACCGTTATAAATATGCTGTATTGATCAACATTCAATTGTTTGCATGTTTTATTGCTCAAGACATCGTTCGTTCAAATTTGAAATCGTATAACATTTGCCATAAATATTACTGTAGACGGAGTTCTTGGGAGTTCTTCGAAACACCGCTTGCTCGAGGGTTCAGGTGTTATTAGATCTACTTAAGCACACAAGAAAAGCAATGAAGAACTGCGCCATATGCGACCGTTCTTGAGACTAGAGTGAATGTATTTTTTGCTATAGCATTTATATTTAAGAATCTACATAATATACGTGTACTTGTTTAACATATTTTAACTTTAACACTACTTACAACTATTGATATTATTTTACAGCTCGATATCGTTTTGCATTTCACATTAAACTTGAGTTTCCATTTAATTTGACATTGATTTAAATTTTAGCAGGTTAATATCAACGTAATTATAAAAACGTAAGAATAACGAAACTCCAGAGACATCACCAGGAGAGAAACCCTTAATCCGTAGGTCTTTTATCTGAGGCAAGTGACCATTGCTTGTACAATACTGGACAATACGCACAACACAACACAAAATATAAATATGGCTAAAACTTGGGTCACCGCTTTTGAACGGTCAATGCAAAGCGTTGGGGGTTTAAACCGGTTTAGTCATGCTGAACCTCACATTTTGCCCAGAATTAAACACAATTTACGCACTGTAACTTAGAAATGTTGTTATTTTTTTTACAAGAATCACTTTTGTGCATACCGCGTGACATAGACTAATTAGGAAATCATTTTTGTTATTTACACAAAGACAACATAATAGTCGGCCGACAGTAAACAATACTGCACATGTATCGATGATGCTAAACGTGTTTCTTAAATATGTTTAAAGACAGTTTCATTTCAATGTTGTAGTGAATATTTCACGAACAGAGGTTCAAGGGTGAATCTGAATTATTGTTCTTTTAAATCTAATTAGTCACACTATTCTCCGAAAGGTCATGAAATATTCAATAAGCACTATTTCTCGTAAATTAGAGGCACTTGATGCTCGTAGAAGTGGTTCAGGTGTTGTGCCTTCTAATATGACACTCAAGAACCGCCTGCTGTACAGCGTCATGTGTGTTTGCTGGTTTTATTGCGTATATTCTAAAGTCTACGTTGTTGTTGGCGTCGTTGTTTTTCTTTTTCTTTTGTCAAAACACTTACATCGTGTCAGTAATTTCAATGTGCAGTTTTCGTGCATGTTTACAAGGAAAACTTAAACGTGGTTTATATCGGTGTTAGATATTGCTCGGGCTGAAAAGTGGCATATTGAATCACCTTTTTAATCTGACAGTTCTAAGACGGTGACTGCAGTTGTATGCATATTTGTGATTTTTTTTTACGTTATTTGTTTTTTGTATTGTGCTGTGTTGTATTAAGTATTAAGCAATAGGTTACTTGCCTTCAATTAAGGGCATTGTCCTTGTAATTAGAGTTCTCTCCTCCCGATGCGGCTGGAGTTTCACTCAATAAATGTTTATTTTCTAATATTATACTAACAATATGCTATGTAACGCATATTACGCATATGTGATGATGGTGATGATGATGATGATGATGGACGAACAGAGAAACGGGCTGATTCCGTTATACTCCATTTACCTTAAGCCTTTGTTAATCTGGGTATAATAACATTGACTTAGTGTCGTATATGGTATTGTTTATGAGGCACGCGTTAGCCTTTTAGCATGACCATAAACGAAACCAGTCACGTGTATGCAGCGTTACATTGCACACTGTACATTGCTATATAATCAGACTTATGCGAGCATGATAACTTTTAAATTGTATTTTATTCATTATTTACTTCATAAAACCATTAAAAATATATGCGTATTTTGTTAAAGTTAATGCAAAACGTTATAAAATGCAATTAGTCATTAATTTATTTTGTATTTACCGTTTTAAACAAAGACATCATCTTCGCAATATTTTGCAATGTTATTATTTTTATTTTATTTTTAATAATACAAATTAAATGCATTGAGCTCACATTTGGATCGCTATTTCAACAATTAAATGCATTGAGCTCACATTTGGATCGCTATTTCAACGAATTAAATGCATTGAGCTCACATTTGGATCGCTATTTCAACGAATTAAATGCATTGAGCTCACATTTGGATCGCTATTTCAACGAATTAAATGCATTCAGCTCACATTTGGATCGCTATTTCAACGGTAAATGCATTGAGCTCACATTTGGATCGCTATTTCAACGGTAAATGCACTGAGCTCACATTTGGATCGCTATTTCAACGAATTAAATGCATTGAGCTCACATTTGGATCGCTATTTCAACGAATTAAATGCATTGAGCTCACATTTGGATCGCTATTTCAACGAATTAAATGCATTCAGCTCACATTTGGATCGCTATTTCAACGGTAAATGCACTGAGCTCACATTTGGATCGCTATTTCAACGAATTAAATGCATTCAGCTCACATTTGGATCGCTATTTCAACGAATTAAATGCATTGAGCTCACAGTTGGATCGCTATTTCAACGAATTAAATGCATTGAGCTCACATTTGGATCGCTATTTCAACGAATTAAATGCATTGAGCTCACATTTGGATCGCTATTTCAACGAATTAAATGCATTCAGCTCACATTTGGATCGCTATTTCAACGAATTAAATGCATTCAGCTCACATTTGGATCGCTATTTCAACGAATTAAATGCATTCAGCTCACATTTGGATCGCTATTTCAACGAATTAAATGCATTGAGCTCACAGTTGGATCGCTATTTCAACGAATTAAATGCACTGAGCTCACAGTTGGATCGCTATTTCAACGAATTAAATGCATTCAGCTCACATTTGGATCGCTATTTCAACGAATTAAATGCATTGAGCTCACAGTTGGATCGCTATTTCAACGGTAAATGCATTGAGCTCACATTTGGATCGCTATTTCAACGAATTAAATGCATTGAGCTCACATTTGGATCGCTATTTCAACGAATTAAATGCATTCAGCTCACATTTGGATCGCTATTTCAACGAATTAAATGCATTCAGCTCACATTTGGATCGCTATTTCAACGAATTAAATGCATTGAGCTCACATTTGGATCGCTATTTCAACGAATTAAATGCATTCAGCTCACATTTGGATCGCTATTTCAACGAATTAAATGCATTCAGCTCACATTTGGATCGCTATTTCAACGAATTAAATGCATTCAGCTCACATCTGGATCGCTATTTCAACAAATTAAATGCATTGAGCTCACATTTGGATCGCTATTTCAACAAATTAAATGCATTGAGCTCACATTTGGATCGCTATTTCAACAAATTAAATGCATTGAGCTCACATTTGGATCGCTATTTCAACAAATTAAATGCATTGAGCTCACATTTGGATCGCTATTTTAATAACAATTTGGAAACAATCATCCTCACTTCCCAATGTCGTCATACAATAGATGAAATGAAGCGTGCACATTAGCGTGAAATTAAATCATCCAGATTCAAAATATACTGTTTAAATGAGCATAATTTCATTAACATTGGAAATAAGCCCAAGCCGAGCGAAACCAGGTGCTATGGAACATTGTCAAGTGGGAAACCTGCTTTGAAAATTCTCTCTAGAAACAGATACCTGTCTCAAAAGCATAGGGCTGCGCTAATTAGTTCAAATTAAATACAACGTTTCTTTTCTGGGAAGGATTTCAAATTCCCAATCTTGCAAATTTACGAAATTTGAAGGGTAATAATTACAAACTTTTCTCGGGTTTGACAAGGATCCGTATCTTGATAAAAGAAGCTTCAAAAGTGAAAGGGCCAAGTTCAGCGATGCATGCGTAAGATTCACGCCCTCTTTTCGCTAGTTAAAAGAAGGGGCCGTTACCTGGTAATTATAGTGTAATAAGAAAACAATATGCGACATACGGATGGGAACGGAACACTGGCGTATAATGGCGGGTTCTCCGAGACTCTGTGCATGCGCGATATTGGAGAAACTTTTGACAAAAGATCGAATTAAATTGACTGTATCGTCTTTAATAACAAGATGACAACTGATTTTCCACTTCATTGAACATCATTTGACAACATCATACGTGTAATTGTGCTCGAGATTAGGTGACAAATTGTAATTTGACAGATTTATTATTACATTTACACTGATTGTAGATTTGTAGTTGTTTAAAATACATGCAAATAATTTTCTTTTCTGTTCACGAGCCCCATATGCCTCAAATGATAATTAATATTTAAAAGTGACTGTGTGTGCGCGCATTGTTTCAGATGAACAAATTAAAAAAAAACTCCTGTGATTATGCAGTGATAAGAAAAAAAAAGTTACGGTGTTATTGATATATTATATATGACCTATATTTAGACGTTTGATTTACATTCAGTAGGATCACCGCATACATTTTATCCATATTCGAAAATATTATATGCAATTGTGGTAATTTTGTAAATATTTTCCCCAAATTGTACCATTTATGAATGTTGATATCCACGTCAACGGTTGAATATTATTAAAATATTTGCAAATTTAGTGTAGCATCAATGACATAGTGTTTGTGTAAAAAAAAATTATCGGGTTAGTTAATTTGGGCATTACACATATACAAATGATATCAGTTTAAAATCATACAGAATATAACGGTATAATATTGTATTGAAAACAGGTTGTTCGCTTTCTTTGTAGAATATGGTTGTAGAAATCTTAAATCTTTCGTCGTTTTATGTGAATTAAATAACATTAGTTTACTATAAATTGACGATTAATTGACGATGTACTTAAACGGCAATACAATTTTCCGCATTTAACAGTATAAGCACGACAAATAAAAATATTTCATTACTCACATGAGAAATGAAATTGTATATTATTAATAATTTTACATGAACATACGCAATCATACAAACTATTTTTAATTTGAGTATACATATATTCTTACACTTACACTGTTGAACAGTAATTAATGACCAGGAATTCTTTGAAAGCCTAGCATGAGCAAATTTTGTGTATAAATATTTTAAAAGGTGATGGTGAGTGTTATTCTCCTCCTCTTATTTTAAAAATATACCCACATAATGTTGTATTGGTCTATGTACAAGCATCTCTAAGCACATTACCTTGCGAGGTGAGGCGTCATCACCTTTTGTTCTGCGTGTCTGGAAATTGGCTCCTCCCACCAATGGTATTAGCCAATAGCGGACCAATGCATGTACCGATGCCGTTTAACTTGGAGCTTAAGGAACACCAAAACGGGAGAAGTGTCTATAAGAAGCAATGTGTACAATGTTTTTGGAACTAAACATGGAATAATGGCAATGTAATAATTCATTCGTAAAAATCGTTTTCTATGATGCGATATTAGCGGGTAAGTAATACTAGCATTATCTATACATACGCATGTTTAAAATGTTCTGTTTAACTTGTTATTTTAACTTAAGCTTGTCTTATTAGGAAATATAGTATGAAGGCAAAGGAATCCACTGATATAGTATGAAGGCAAAGGAATCCACTGATATAGTATGCCATGTTTTAATGTTGATATTTAAAATCTTCAATAATAAAAATACTTGATTCTTGAAAACACATAATTATTTTTAAACGATATACACATATACGCATAAGACTCATTTAATGGCATTAACATTAAACCAACACAATCCACGAACAATCAACAATCTACTTTATAAAATATAGATGTTCATTTGTGTTCATATGAATAGTGTACGCTTCAGTTACGAAGAGGAGTTACTGACCTTAACATATGAACATGTTAAAACACAAAACGAACATAGATTACAGATACATTAAAATATATGCAAAACTAAACAAAAGATTGACTTTCAATGAACAGGATGAAGCAATGATAACTTTTTTAAACAAACATCCGAAAAAAAAAAAAAAAATTAAAATGAAATGAGAAATACTTGTGCGTCCTGAATAAATTCCACGACGGCGGGATTCTACTACCATGTGAACACCTTCCACATAAGTCTTAGTTCGGTGATGGAAGAGAGTGCAGGAATTAGTTCGGTTACATCGGGAGTCGCTCCCACATGGCCATCACTTCTAAAGTCTTATTAGTGGGGCAATGGGAGAGAGTTCAGGACACAGAAGACTCTGCTTTCGAGTGGCGACCCTGGGTCTTTAAGTGCCAGATGTAAATCACCTTATACAACCACTAAAGAAGGCCATGAAGTCGGTAAGGGTGAATTGGAGACTCGAATCTGCGACCCCCGTGATGCTCAGCTAGTATTACCGACACTACATGATTTATTTAATGAAATATTTTAGATTCTGTATAAAATGTAGACATCGCAATCTTGATTTCAAAAGTTTCCTTTCGCTCTTTAAGTCACGTCTTGATATTTAACACGAAATAGCTCTCAAAAATGATCAACTTGAACGACTTCATGCAAAATATCGAACAGCCAGATATGAACTTCCAGTATTTAGTTGTTTTTATGTCTTATACAATATACATACTTACTATTACCCTTTTGAACCACTTTTCTCTAACAGTAACACTGAATGATAGGAATATTTCTGGAGATAACAACAACAAATATTGGTAAAACATGGAATTATACGTTCACAAAATGTTTTATTTTGAGTTATTTTTCACCGCCATGACTTATTTTCTCCCTTGCTCATGTGAAACATCCATGTTAACTTACACGAGTTTGCTGTATAGCATTGATAAATGACAATTTATATGCTTTAATAATATATGTTTTATTGATATTGAATAACAAAAGTATTACCGACATACAACTGATCTACTACAGGCCTTTTAGGCTAGTAGTCGCGTATATTGATGCTGCCTTTGTGAATAAAACTACCAAGATCGTTAAAGAAGATGAAGTACACGTATTTTAACAACCAGATACACGATGAACATATCATGAGAGCGGCTGTGGACAATTTCTTACTATATTGAATACACGTATAATTTTTATAAGTTATGGATTTCTTACTGTTCTTTACACTTTTACTTAAAGGGCCTATATGTCATTGAAAAGTGCCTCAAGGGGGAAATTTCTTTTAAAATTCTGAAATTCAGATATTAATACTGACATATAATAATGGTCAATAATCGGGTATTTATAATGAAACAAGAGTGCACGCATTCTGAGATAAAAATCAATTTATAATATGGGTTTTGTTTGTTTGGTCCTTTCAGGTTTACATTTTGACGTCATAATTGTGAGTATTTTCTATTGCCATAGTTTACACTCTACTTTTTATCAAGCACGATAGCGCAGTTGGTTAGAGCGCTGTTTTCTGTAATTTCTTCGTATGACTCCTAAGTCAAGAGTTCGATCCCTGCTTGGGGTTTTAATTTTTCAGACTTTTTTTGCTAATTTGTTTTTATCAAATTTCCTACTGTTTATTATAGTATGTTTTATTTATTTCATGCACATGTCTTTATAAAGCGCATTTCTATAATATAATATCACTTATAGTGTATTAGGAATCCAATAGTTCGACGACATAGGCCCTTTAAAGGGACTGGTTCACAGATGTTTGCCATTAAATGTCTTAACTTGACAGATGTAAGCATCGGTACTATATAAAGAGCTCAAGAATAATAACAAGAAACGGATTTTAAAAAAAAAAGGTCCCACCGGGGTTCAAACCGGGACCTCGGATTAAAAAGTTATCGCCCACTCAGCCACTCTGATTTATATGTTTATCCCGGCATTATTTACTTTATGTAGGTGATCAAAGGGTGGTCCACAATTTTAACGAAAACAACAGAAACACTCCAAATGTTTCCTTCGTTTAGCGTTGCTAACGCTTTATAATTTTATTAATTTCAACTGATGATTACTCACACACAAAACGGTATTTACAGTATATTTCTATGTCCGTAGTGTTATGTCGCTCCCTTGTATACACTATTCTTTTACTTTTGAAATATGTGACAAAAAGTTAAAATATTGTCAATTCGCCAATCTGTGAACAGGTCCCTTTAAGCAATTGTTGTTAAGCTGATACATGTACGTCTTGACATAAGGATATATTTCTGGAATGACAGACAGTTGTATACATTTGAAACACTTCATACTTTACATAAAAAACTGGAATTATATGCAAAGTCATGGAATCGCGCTAGGAACAATGCGCTAAAAGTCATATTTCGTAGAATGATTGATTTAAAGTGCGTCCTTTTCTTCGAGCCATTCAATGCGTTTAATGTTATATGTAAAGAATTTAGCGTTTACCTGCGAAACATATATTTATAACGAACTTTAAATTACAGTGTATATTGAAGTCATTATTTCTTCACCCAACTCAGAAAAATTCAAATGATAGCTCAAAAAGTGTTTATTTGAAACAGTTTCAGATATTCTCTTGAAATACTGCTTTTCTTTTTGTTCTAAAATAAAACCACGAGTGCATACAATATTTTAATGCAGCTACTTGGTATTAAGAAATCACATGCCAGAAAGGACTTCGCTTGAACACGCTCCTCTTTAAATCCTTATATAGGGACTCCCTGAAGAGAATTGAGATGTCTAAGAGAAACTTATCCTGTATGATGATATTCACCGTGCATATGTACAAGGCATGCGTCTGTTATTGCCTCAAACCAACATATTGAATCATTGACATTAACTTGTTTATGTAATATTCGTAGTAGCTATACATACGAATATATTAGATATACATGTACTTAAATATTTACTGTACAAATTACGTTTAAATGTATAATTTATGTACAAAATTAAATCAACAATGACGTGATGAAACCGACCAATCTTATGGTACTGCCCACTTTTCTATTTCTCTGCGTGATACCTCAGTTCAACAAGACAGGAATAAAACCAACGTGTCGAAAGTGTCAACGGAACAGATATAGTTCAACCTCGTGGATTGGGAAATGCTTCTACTGCTCTTCCACCCGTTTTGTGAAGCGATTGTGACAGAACACGTACCGAGAAAGAACCCTACACTGACAATCGGCTTGATTAAGCATCTTCTCTAAACGATCAAATGTTAACACAATTCCACGAGCATGCTTTGGTATCGCAACCCCGTCTAAGAAGACTAACCTCCTGCAGGTATAACTCCGTGAGTTCAAGGCTAAGCGGTTTCACGCGGCAGTTAAGCCTCCGTGTTTGGAAAATGTCTCAGAAGCACTTGTGCCAGCCATCTGTTCCGCGGCGAATAAAGCTGTGAATCGAATAATGTCCTCAGAAAGAAGTGATTTTTCAAAAACCAGTTTTCGTTTTAAGAAAATTAACTTGCACACTCTACTTTCAATATAGATCGATATATACTGTTAAAAAATAAGTAATATGCTTACCAATAACTTATAAAAATAGAACGATTTAACCACGAACATTCCATGACAATAAAAACTTGCCTAACTTTGTCATAGAAAAATACGTACACATGAGGCCCTGCATTATCAATACGTATTATACACACATATTATGTTAGCAAAAATATGGGGTTCAACCGTTAAATGTACTTTATTTAACACATTCAAATTGCTTCATGTCTTCTATATTTTATTCTATTTTAAAGGTATATTACAGAGAACTTATTTTGATGTATGTATACTCCCAAACAGTAAATTCTGTGAAACATTTATTATTTATTCATATTTGATGTATGTATACTCCAAAATAGTAGCTTCTTGTGTTACTTTTATTACTTAATCACATTTCATGAATGTATACTCCCAAATAGTAAATGTTTTACTTTTATTATTTAATAATTATAATGGTGTTGGGTGTTGTATGATTCTATCATTTATTCCAATGTAATGACTAAATTTATTTTCATTCACTGATCTGCTACATGTAACGTGTTCTCTATATTTAACCCAATAAACTGCCGTTTCATAATTAAGAAATAAGTTTCGATTTATCGTTGCATGTCGGCCAGTAAAACAAAGATTTGGAGTTCTGATGCGTAGGAATTAAACCGCAAGGGCGTTAGCCCGAGTTGTTTAATAGCCACGCATCAGACCGACAAAGAGTTGTTTATTGGCAGATAAAGAACGATAATGCAAAAGCTATTTCGATTCGAACACGATTTTACATATATTTTTGTTATTGTAACTACTTTTTACTATACTCCGCTCAGAATCGGGACTATTTATTTGCGTTGCTTATTGGGCAGTTTATCAACGATAATTTTGTTCTTTGTCTATAGACAAATTAGCGAGAATCATGTTTGAATAATACATATTATGAATAGCATCTACGGAAAGTCATACGAACATATGGTAATCGAGTCTGTGGTTGGAGTCTCTATAGAGCAACCTGGCTCTGTAACTAAGGTCCATTACGACAACAAGTGAATTCGATTTGTATTAGCATGATCAGTTTACTGGGGAAATAATTGAATTAAGCTGACACACCAGTGATGCGTCGTAAATTTCCATGCATTATTCGGCGGCTCCGCAAACTAGCAATATAACATCTAGTCGTACGGAGTGTTTGCTCGCAGAAGTAGTTAATGACGATGGTGAAATGGTGAACCCTGGTGACATCCTTTGAATAAGGGCGACCGACATAATAGAATTAGCACGCCGTATGTGCATCGTTTCATTTTCTTGACGGCACCGCAGAGACGCGAGATGTACGGCGATGTGTGAACGTAAGTCATCAGCAATGAGTGTTCCATTGACATATATCCACCGAGGTGCAGTCGGGATTCGCTAGGAAATTACTACATATCGGGAAATGGACGGGAAACTAAAGCATCGAAGGAACTATATGAGTGCGTGTTATTGCAACACTACGAGTTTGAACCCAGCATATAGTACCTGATTTATGAAGGGTGCCATCCAAGTACATTAATGCTAAACGATTAAACGGTGCTCTCGTATAGCATTAAAAATTACTGTCAAGTATTTCAAATTAAAGATACAACAGTTTAAACTTTTAAAATTTCAAACAGTTTAATTTTATCATGATATACATCAATGTGTATCAACAGTACACAACAAGTGCAACCACCTTTGCCTGTTAGAAAATAGTTTATTAGTACCACATACGATACAAGCCGTTTTGCTTCCTATGTTTGAATATAAACAGTACGCCATCTGTAACTCACAAACACACAAACACACACTTGATCTATAAACATCAATACTAACACATTTCGTGTATGAGTAAACATGAACAATAAACATTTTACCTTTCAGGAGCGACTTGCTGCGGACAGACTTGACGTCATGTACAGCGAACACACTCTTACTTCCATCTCATTTACCAGCGCGGGAAACATGTTCTGCGCATTCGGTCAGCAGGCAGCCTCGGGCCACACGCCTTACACGCACCGGGACACAACCGCCGCGACCGGAACCGGGACCGGAAGGGGGCGTCGAGCCGCGAACCAGGAAAACTCCGGTCTTACGAGAGAAGAACGACGTCGGAGGCGGAGAGCCACGCAGAAGTACAGATCTGCGCACGCAACTCGCGAGCGCGTGAGGGTGGAAGCGTTCAACGTTGCCTTCACGGAATTAAGAAAACTTTTGCCGACATTACCTCCGGATAAAAAGCTATCGAAGATAGAAATTTTGAGATTAGCGATTTGCTATATCTCATATCTTAATCACGTTATGGAATTAGGCTAGATTAGGTGTGTTCATACCTTGATTTATAACTTAAACTGTATTTGTATATTAATATAACAGGAGAGTGTGCTCAATTCAAAACAATGTACATGTATGTGACAGCATGTTCAACACGCTACGAGCATGTTCTTCACAAATCATTTTCGGCCACATAACTTGTGTGGGGATTTGTCATGAAATTATTTCTACGGCCATTCTCCCCCTACCTCTGATTTCAAGTAGGGCAGTTGTCAGTTACTGGTATAACTATGTGCACTTAGTACTGGTAAACCGCTAAGATCGGCTAAGCTTGCTCAGTAAAAGTGTGATTAGGTTAACGGAGCGCCGTGATATGACTGAAATACTGTTAAAACGGCGAAAAACCCAAAACAAACAAACAAACAAACAAAAATCTTCACAAATCAGACATAGAGATATTGGTGTTGGCTACGAAATCGAAGTTGCAATACGTGTGCCCATTCGGCATGTTTCTTTGACAATCACATTGCTCATCAGCCAATTCACTGTCTCACTGCGTATGTACAATTCTAATGGATACTAGATGCACAACTAACAGGTGAATCTGTGAGCGTATGGTGTTTTGTTTTGTGAAACCATCTACAGATATTTATCTTTTGGGTTATTATAAACTTTTAAGAAATACAACTTATTGCCGGTATATTTATACTATATTACATTTTTACATTCAACCGGGTATTTTTAAACCTCGTTTAAAAATTACCTGTAACCTCGTGTAAACATTTGTATTGTATTTTGAGATTTTCAATAAAAATATGGATACATACTTTTGAACTTAATTGTGACTGTGTTTGTGGATTATTTTAATATAAATACATTTATATCTAAAATACATATTACACTAATAACCAGTAAATAAATTTAATTTTTTTTTTTACAGAATCTCGAGGAATCACACACAGTTATTTATTTATTGTTCTAGCACGAAACAGAAATACGTGTGTATGTGTAAATATGTAACAACCCGCAAACCGGCAAGCTGAAATGCGAATATAAAACTGTGTTCGTATCGAAGAAGAGGCCCACATGGCTAAAATATCAATTTTATAGTATTTCTAGCTGGGGACGAAGAACATACTTAAATTTATGAGTTATTTTCATCTTAGCACGGATAATTGTCAACAGAAAGTATAGGCTAGTACGTGTAAATGAAATATTGAATAACATTTTAAGTTATGAAAGTCTTAAGTACTTGCCGCGATTTTTTCCGACTTCAATTTTCCGTATGAAGTATAATCATAATGGTGCGGTGCGGTAATCTGAAACTTTACTCGATTTTTTTATTTTAAGATAAATTATCTACGCTTCTCAGTCGTATACACTTTCTGCATTAAAGTTACGTGTCAAGTCACATGCCTTAAAAGATGCGTAAAAGACCGTCTACAGCAAATAAACACAACGGTCCATGGAGTCTTAAATAATTCTATAAATTATCTGATCATTCCCGGTTTATGACACCGATTGTGCCCCTGAGACCCGGCATAATACGATTTGACAGCTGACTCCTAAATTGAGAATCACATTTGTGCGGCTAATACTGTTATCACAAACTTTATTGCGACGGTCCGGAAAACGGGGAAGTTTCGACTTAAATGTGGCTAATTAGTCTCTAATTAACTGTATTAAATACTCATGCTTCACTAAGTTGAGTACTTTCTTTACTGAAAGGCTGTTACCATCAATTGAATGTTTAATTTCTACATGTGATGTAATCAGATGATATTCATTTGACTAGATGTTGTACAATGTAGTGGGAAAATATGGAAATATGTTTGCTACGTAATGAGAACATTTCATAACTCCCGATTTGCAATTAATATAACTAGTGAGTAATGTTGTAGTAAACGATTTTGTCTTGTTCACAGATATTCGTATTTAAAAAAAAAAATTGTCTGCAAAAACTACAGCAGTTGGACTAACCAAAAAACAAATATGATATAAAGAAAATACATAATTAAATAAATAAAAAACTGTTGCGCTAACCACTCGGCCTTGCTGACTTACAGTTATGATAGTGATAGTGATACACGTGTTTTCCAAAATACCGATGAACAGCGTTACAAACGAGAAATATAACTGTATCCATTTCAATTGATGATTTAAAAAAAAACGACACGACACTATTTTTGCAATAAATTTTTCTCAGTTTGTCAGTAGTGTTATTTCGCTGATTGATATATAATGCATTTTTGGGATCTGTGACAACAAATGTGAAAAAGTGTTAATTTGCTAATCTGTGAACAGGTCTCTATAAAAATGTTGCGATTAAGATTCTATATTTGTACACATTTGTGTGTCAGTATCTATGTCATCTCCTACTGACTTATTGTTAGATTTGGCAAATGAAACTTTGATAGAGAATATAACCTGGTAGCTATCAGTATCAAGACGAAAATTAAATCATTCCAGGGAATTGAGATCTACATATAATTAAGACAATACGTTACGAGCTAACGCGAGCTTTAAACGTTTATTTAGTTTAACACGACATGCATGCAATTCTTAAATTTATCAAATAATCGTACCATGTCGTGGTAAAGTTTTATTTTTCTTCTTTTCTGACTACATTTGTATAAAATTGTGTTTCCTAGATAAGTTTTTGACAATCGTGACGTTCTTGCTAGAATGGCCCAAAAGGTTTAAACGAAACAACCTGAAAATGCATGCTGCTATTTTCGGTTATACTATTTACCTAAACTTCGTTTATGCAAATTACAGTTAGGCCTACGCGCAACTCACACGAAGCTCACTTTGCTGCCTTATTTTATAAAGCGTTTAATACAATTATCTTTTGAAACACACTTAGGTGGTTTGTTGTGTTCACTTATGAAACTGTTTTTAAAAAGTGGACAAAATGTAATAGATCCATCGGTATTATAAAGGAAATCCAATCTAACATGACACGTGCAAAATTTCCGTTATTAAATTGCCAATAAAAAACTTGAAAAAGTAGTTTCGAAACTGTAAAATATAGTTCGCATTGTAATTGCAGAATATGTTGTCTGGTCATGTTAGAATGGAAATAAAAGTCGCTTTCGGTGTTTACTTCTGTAACTCAAATCGTTGTCTATTTACAGATAAACAACTAAAATTGAAAAGTATTTATTAAAACACAAATCAATATATTGTATCAAAGGTCACTGCGCATGCAACAATGCACATTAAACGTCGTGCTGGGTAATACAAATGTACGTTTTCTTAAGATTAAGTGTATTTAGGCTACTTTCATGCCAGGGAACGTATAAAACATCTTTTCAATATACATGTGTCTCTCTTTTTCCGCTACGCGACTTTAATGTAATGTTTCTGTGATATCTTTACGTCGAACTCAATAATGAACCAGCAGATATGCCTCAATGTTATCATAAAATGTGACCTAAATATGATCATCAGGTGTTTTAAAAATAGTCACGCTCGTACCATATAAGAGTAAACATAATTATCGTTGCTGTCAACTGGTTATCAGTTTCAGTTTAGTTTCAGAAGCAGCAAAAACATGCCTTTGGCCAAATACAATACAATCGTGTTGATTTTATATCATAAACACGACATTTTAAATACAAACATATATAAACGGTTAATAAAAACATTGTTATCAAGAAGCAACAATTAACTAGCTTGCAATATTATCAATTCGTTTGAACATAGCATTATAGATTGTCTAGTGTAAGTGCTTGACATCATAGATGTGAATTTGTTGACAGTATAAAATGATTGATTAAGAGTATATTTAGTTCCTAGATCTCGATATAGCGGACAAATACATAGAAAGTGATATTCTGATTTAACCATGTTAGTGTTACACAATTTACATTTTCTGTTTTCTCTAGCAATGTTACTATATCTTCCGGTTTCTATTTCTAATGAATGTGCACTTAGTATAAATCTTGTGAGAGCTTTTCGATGGCAATCGTTATCAATACTTTCAATATATTTCTCAAATATATAATCTTTTTTAAATTTTACATAATAATCTAGTTTACTTTGCAAGTTAACAGTATCGAACCATGTCTGAACATATTGATCTCGAAGTCTTTGTTTGAGAATAGGATAATAATTTGTTAAGTTATCAGTTTCATGCCATATATACCTAAAGCCTAGATTGTCAATAAGATCTCTTGTAGCTTTTGCCCAGCATAATTTTGCATTAGTATTAACAAACGTGTTATCTCTGACATTTTTATCATATAGATCTTATCAACGAGTTTGGAGAAGTCATAAGTTTGTTTCAGAATTTAACAGCTCTCTCTATACAGATAACAGATAATGGAAACGACCTAGTTCGTCTAAGACAGCTGCATTTGAAGTCTGTGGACGCACGCCTAATATATATTTACAAAATATGTGATGAATTTTGTCAACCTCCGTGTTCTTCTAAATTACCCCAAACTTCACAACCATACGTAATTATAGGTCAAAATATACTAATTCTTTTCCTTATGAATTTTAATGTAATAGCGACAACTTTAACCAAATATAAATGCAACATTTTGCGCATAGGGACCCCCATACCCATACTTTTTCTTAAAGAGCATTCTAAACTGAATTGATTTAAACAATAACACAGGTATGTCATGCATTATGTAAGAGAGAACTCGACACTAAACAATGTCGACTGTTTTCTCACCATCTTTTTACAGGCTACTCTCCAATTGAAGGTGACCCGCCAAACGATGTGTTTTCATCCTGTAGTCTCCAATCTTAAAACATAACAGTGATTTATTAGTGCATACCAATGCTTACCCTACCACATGCCCAAAAAGAATATGAAAAACAATATCATAGCAAGTCTTTAAACCCAAACAGTTGTCTTCAATTGAAATGTGTTGATTTAATTAGAGAGTATAGCCCTACATGCAGATTTTATTTAGTGTCTTGTAACCTATAAGATAAATATTATATGCTTACAATTAGATTTTCTTGCATATAACTATTAAGTTATGATTATCACACCTTTATGCCAAGTTTGGCTAGGATATATTTTTATTTGGCAATTGTATCCAATATTTTCAAACACAGGTGTTTTGGGTCCGAAACCTGTGAATTCAAGGGTCTTCTTGTTTAACTACCCGACAATCACTTTTAGCTGATTTTTCAACTTTTGAGACAAAACTACCCACATTAAACTTTAGAAACATGCATTGGGGTGTCCTGTGGGGTGGAGAAAGCATGTATGTGTTAATGTTTTGCCTCTAAGCCATTTTCATAGTGTATTTTTCTATATATTTAAAAACAAAATCACCCCCAAAATTGCAATTTGAAGCATAATTTGATTAAAAATATGCTTCTGGCATCCAAGAAAATGGAATAATTAATACAAATAGATAGATCAAAGGTACTTTGAAGCGTGAAAATCAATAAGCTTCCAGTAATTGCTTCTTTTAATCCATTAAATTGTCGAATCATTAAAGCACCCCTGTTTGTAGCAGCCCCTTTAATTAAAGAAAGTCAATTATATCTGCCAATATAAAATAGTCCAAATGTCTGTATACTGCAGTAGGTGGTCAATTACCACTGCCTACTCACCTTTAAAGGTTTTTGGACTAAGCCTGTTGTATCCTTTGTGCACAAAACTAGGACTTTTAAAGATATTAAATGGTAATAGGTGGTCAAAATGGTGTTTGTTACTAAGCGAAAGCAAAAGTTGCGCAATGTCGGGTTCAAACCAGGTCACACTATTACAGTGAAGGGGAAAAAGCATAATTATAGAAGAAACTCAAATGCCAACACTAGATATGTTAGGTTAGATAGGTCTGCCTGCAAGGCACCGGTACATGAAAATGACAAGGTTGTTACTTTTCGGGATGTAGATGGCTCTCAAACACCAGTTAAGCCGTTGCGTCCGAGAGTAAACAGGGTTCGCTATGTTGACCGGTTTAAGGTTCCAACTTCATTTAAAGTCCACCCCGACTTACTGACGAACAAGGTCTATCTCCCCGCCCTACTCCAAACTATGATGTTCACTGAAAATAGAAAACATAGGCTGCGAAGTGATAAATGTAGGGGGGACTTGGTTATTGATGGGGGTGCCTCCACAAAGTGGGGCTTAGGCTGGAAAGAAAGACTCAAATGTACCAAATGCATATATGTAGGCAAGCACTATAGACTTTACAATGAGGTGAATTCCAATAGCAGGGGCAGAAAGTCAGCTCAGGTCAACGTAGGTTTTCAAATAGGTGTTGCAAGTATTTCGATCGGGAACACCGGTTCACGCAGAATACTCAACACGAGCAATATCATTGCTCCTACTCCTCTTGCAATGCAAAAACAAGCAAATAAGGTAAACACTGCCCTTATGTCCTTGAATGAGAGTGGTATGTCACAAATTAGGAAAGACTTGGTTGCTGAAAATGCCAAAATAGGTCAAAAGGATCCCTCTATGGTAAATGTTGAAGGGGACAGTTGCTACAACAATCCAATTTTCAAGTTAGACGCAACACCCTTTCCAGCAGGTACCATTGTCGTAACCACAATGTGCGAAAACAATACCAAAAACAAATAAATGGCAGGGTTACATGTAGGAAATAAACTCTGCAGAGCTGCTTCAATGCTAAGAAATAAGGGTAAACCAGTTCAGTGCCACAATCATAGGGGGTATTGTTTTGCAAATGTTTCTGAGAGTGAACCAATAGGTGATGAAGGAAAATGGAATAGATTGTTAGGTGACCAGATATCTCAGGATGTAAAAATAGCACATTTCACGTGTGATGGTGACAGAAGGGCATTCCAAGGTGTTCGCAGCTCTCAGAGTCACAATGTAGGTCATCTTAAGGATCTTATGCACTTAGGCAACTCTCTAAAGCGCGAACTCAACAAAGCGCCATTCTCAAAGGGCATGCTCAAGGGCCATACAAAGTCAATTATAAGAAGTCGGTTTGCACTCTCTGTGAAATCTAGATGTATGACCGAGCTTAAAGCTGCTCACAATAAACATCAGGGTGAAATTAAGGTCCTGACGAGAGTTATGGCAGATGTCATCCCAACTATTGTTTTATGCTTTAGGGGTTACTGCGGTAGTCAGTGCGCAAAGTACAGTTATGATTGTTCAGGTAAAAATAGGCAAGCTAAGAACTTTATACCAGCCAATGTCAAGGTTAAAATGGTTGAAAGTGACCAACAAGTCCTCAAAAAGTGTATTGAAATTGTCTAAGGTCCTTCGGCTCTTGAAGCCATCAAACCTTTGACTACGACCCAGAAAAATGAAGCAGTAAATAGGTCATACCAAGCAGTAAACCTCAAGAATGTGACTTTCTCACGCAACTGTGTTGGTCGAATACATGGGCAGGTGCACAAACTAAACCATGGCTATGCTGACTCTGTTATTGCAAAAAAGACAGGACTTAATGCTTGCCTAACCCAGGGATCAAAGGTCATTGAGCAAATAACATATGAGGACCGCAGCAACCTTAACAGAAAGCGACCGTCCAAAATCAACAAAGCGCGTGCTTTACGAGCCAGAACGCGGAATTATCGATGCAAACTACATGAGGAAATAAACTATTGCAAAGGAATAAGAGACCCTAAACCTGATTATGACAGTCTCCCCCACCTTAACTTCATAAATATGCTTAATTGAAATGTCTTTGGGGCAAATTGTGTTGTTTATTCTTGTTCTTACCTGTTGCGTGGCAGCGGACTCAGTAGCCGGCTTCCCCCGACCTGAAACACGGTAAGATGAAGACAATAAAATATATAAAAAGTGAAAACATATATTTATTAATGTGCTTTGCGCCGATTGTTTTTCTGTTATGTATATATGTATAGAATATAGTGTGTTCTATTTATGTTTTTACCAAATATGCAATCCGGCTCCGGACCATGACCGTTGCACTGTCTAAATTGAAAACATGTCTTTCGGTCATTGTTTGTGGAAAGGGTTCAACATTCAGGTGTTTATGAAAAACACAGGTGGCTTATTGGTTTACTGGCACACAATTCAGACCTAAGGTAACACATTAACGCGACTCGGTGCACCAAGTAAGTCCTTCCCTTTGCATCGAAAGGTATCTTGGCCCAAATTCTATCATAATGGGGTGCTGCACCGCTGGTTACACACCCATTCCAAATAAGGCATTCAGATTTTATACATTTTAGGCACTGTTTCTCTAATCTTTCGCTTAATTTTGTCCAAAATAGGTCGGTTTTCCCCATTTTTTGAAATTGCAGACGATAAATTATTTTAACCCAAAGTTAGTTTAGGTCACAATATACTAATTCTTTTCCTTATGAAATTCAATGTAAAAGCGACAACTTTAACCAAATATAAATGCAACATTTTGCGCATAGGGACCCCCATAACCATACTTTTCTTAACGATAATTATAAACTGAATTGATTTAAACAATAAAACAGATATGTCATGTTCAATTATGTAAGAGAGAACTCGACACTCAACAAAGTTGACTGTTTTCTCACCATCTTATTACCGGCTTCTCTTCAATTGAAGGTGACCCGCCAAATGTTGTGTTTTCATCCTGTAGTCTCCTATCTTAAAACATAACAGTGATTTATTAGTGCACACCAATGCTTACCCTACCACATGTCCAAAAATAATATGAAAAAGAATATCATAGCAAGTGTTTAAACCCAAAAACATGTCTTCAATTAAAATGTGTTGATTTAATAAGAGAGTATAGCCCTACATGCAGATTTTATTTAGTGTATTGTAACCTTATAGGTACAACTAAAGAGTCAAATAATAACAGTTTTGTTTTAACATTAAGCTTTACTCTACTAAATATAGAGATAAGCTGATTATATGCCTTTAAGGCTTGTTCGTTCAGTGTTTTAACAGCATCATTGAATGAACCATTATAGCTAAATGTAATACCCATGTATGTAAACTTGTCAACAGTTTCTATGTTTTCATTATTCAAAGACCATACAAAGTTATTTATAGTTTTTCTTTTTTGAAAAATACAGACTTTAGTCTTGTTAACATTTATTTTTAGACCCCATTTTCGTGAATAATTATTTATACAGTTCGACTGCGATAGTAAGCTGACGGGATCTGTTGTAAATAGCGCAACATCGTCAGCAAACAATAACATATACAAGAATAGTCTATCTATATCCTGACCAGTAAGTTTAGCTAGATCTAAACTATCTTTTATATCATTTATAAAAAGAATAAACAGCAGTGGAGAAAGAGGCTCCCCTTGTTTTACACCTAGCGAGATATCAAAGAAATCTGAAAAGGAAGCATTTTCACTATCTTTCACACAAGATTGGACATTCTGAAAAACTGATTTTAACATATTTAGCATTTTACAGCTTATACCAGATTGAACTAATTTTATCCACAGAGCATCATGTATAACCGTGTCAAATGCCTTTTCGTAATCTATGAATGCACAGTAAAGTTTCATATTATTTGCTAACACATTTTGAATGACAGAGTGTAGTATAAAAATTCAATATTTTTTCAGTTTTCACACCACCTATTAATACGAGTACGCAAAGTTAATGAAAATATTTTAGCCATAATGTTAACAAGTGTAATGCGTCTATAGTTAGAGGGATTATTTGTATCACCTTTCTTATAGATTGGGACAAGAACACCTTTCGTACATGAATTCCGATGAATTCCCGTGTTAAAAATATAGTTAAAACTATGTACCAGATACGGCGAAATAAAATCTTTGCAGTCAATAAAAAAATCGGCAAAATGTCCAGTGAGATCAAGACAAGACAAGACAAGACAGTTTATTAAGATTTGTACATAGTACATCATCTAAACACATCATAATCTTACATGCATTTTGTCACGTTATATCATTTTAACATTTAATTATGCTCATAAAATATTTGTAAACACGGATACACATAAACACATAAAATAAACACATAAAATACAGAGATAGTTGTATGAATAACAGGAAAACAACGGTCATTTTTAATTAATGTTTTTAGTGTAAAGGAGGACAACTCTGTGTAAGTTACACAGTAGTGTTCAGGAAGGTATTTCTTATTTTTAGCGCTTCTTTAATATACTTAGCTAGCATTATAAGTTCATTTTTATTATTACTTTTTAATAATTGATGAAATTTGTGAACAGACGGTCTATTGTAGTAAAATCGTTTTATATATTTTTTTCTAATATCGATAAAATTTAAGCATTTACAAATAAAATGAAATTCGTCTTCAATATCAATTTCGTTACAACAAAGACAATATCTTTCGTTTCTAGGAATATTTTGAGACGCATATCGACCAATTTGAATTCTAAGCGGTAAAACTGATAATCTTAATTTAGCAATATATGATCTTAAGGATTTGGGAACAATATCTAAATAACATTCATAGCCATACACAGGTTTAAATAAACGATACATGTCTAACACAGGGCTATTATCTACTGTTCTATACCAATCCTGGGTATACATATCAATAATTCTACTTTTAAATTGGCATAAAAACACATTAACTTCGACAGCATTGACATCATCAAATACATAGGAAACCCCGTAATTGTCAAAAAGCTTCTTAACATTTGAAACCCAATTGGTGTGGCCATTCTGACTATCTTGAAGGGCCTGTAAGTATACCGTTTTTAATATAATGTTGTCAGTATTTGATAACTTAAACCAGTATTTTAAAATTCTAATATAACGATTTATAAAAAGAGGATATCTACCTAAATCGCCATAAACCGCTGCATTGCACGTGGTTTTATTAACATTCAGTAATCTTTTGCAAAATTTTAGGTGAATTCGTTCTATTTCTTTAGACTTTGTGTTTCCCCACACTTCACATGCATAATTTAAAATTGATCCCACGAAGGCGTCAAACAACTGACAAATGGTTTCAGGTTTTAAATCAAATTCCTTACATTTGTTGAATAAAATATTCATGGCTTTAAGTGCTTTACCAGATAGATATTCTTGGTTCAAATTAAAGTTGCCGGTATAATTAAAAACTGTTCCGAGATAATTGAAATCATTTACAACTTCTATTGGTTGACCATCATACGTCCACTTTTCGGGAGGTAACAATCGACCACGTTTTCGAAATACCATGATTTTTGTCTTATTAATATTAACTTTAAGCCCCCAAGTATTGCAATATTCAAGCAAGCGATCTAAATGGTTTTGAACTTCTTCAGGTGTTTTACCTACAATTGCCATATCATCGGCAAAAAGCAACAAAATCAATGTTATATCGTCAATATTCAAACCAGATGAATTGCTTTCTTGCAAAAACAGTTCTAAATCCTCTACAAACAATGAAAATAACAGAGGTGACAATACTTCCCCTTGACGTAGTCCAACTGCATAGCTAAAATAATCAGAAAAATTTGAGCAATGTTTAACACAAGATTTAACATTTTCGTACATATTTTTTATAATTCTCAGTAATTTACCTTCTATGCCACATTTATATAATTTGAACCATAGTGCATTTCTATATATAGTATCAAAACATTTCATCATATCAACATATACAACATACAATCTTTTATTTTCATTAACATATTTTTGAACTAAAGACATTAATATAAATATTGCATCCACAGTGGACCTCCCTTTCCTAAAACCAAATTGTGCGTCCGAAATAATGTTAAAGTTATTACAGAATGTTTCGATGAGAGTATTGACAACTGTTGTAAAAAGCTTAGATAAGCAGCTAAGAAGTGTAATACCCCTATAGTTATTTACATCCGAAGCAATACCTTTTTTATGTATAGGAATTATAATATCACTGCTCTTATGTCTTGACATAGTAGAAATTGTTATAATTACTTCTTTAATATCAATATATCATGAATTGCTGAGTATTGTTCACACCGTTGTACATGCACACTATAGTAAAATAAGTTAAGCAACAATTAGGATGTTTGCAAATATAAAATGCATCTTAAAGTGAAACACAACATTGTTTATTGGTAATATTTTATTATAACATTGTTACATTTATACCAAGCGTGATAATTATATTCACTAATTTAAAAGGGAAGGGCCAGCACAATTAGAAGAAATGAAATGTTGTTTGTTTAATGATGACTCAATGAAATATATCAAGTTTTATTTTTGTTGCAAAACTTATTTTGGCTCAGTATAGATCTAATATAATCGTTTGATTTTAAAGGAACCTGTTCACAGTTGACACAGCTGGCAATGGACAATTTTCAAACTGTTTTTGTTGAAGATTCAACAAATAAAAGAATGGTGTATATAAAGGAGAGAAATTACACTACACGACAGATTAATATACTGTAAATACCGCTTCGTTAATGAGAAATCATCAGTTAAAATGGATTGTTAGACCGTATACAACTCACGCCGTATACTATAAAACCGTATACAGCTTACACCGAATACAGCTCACCATAATCTGTATACGTCAAGATGCTGCATATCGCCGTATATAACTCATGTCTAATAGATGATGCTGACGGTCATAATTATCATCGGCATCGTCATAAACACAGTGTTGCGAAGGCATGTAGTTGCTGTTTGTCTGTCAGTCCGTCCGCCGTCTATATGTCCGCCACTCCGTTCGTCCGCCCTTCCGTCCGTCTGTTTATTCGTCCTTCAATCGCAGTTACTGTTCATTAGGGTGTGTGTGTGTGTGTGGGGGGGGGGGGGCTCAATTTACTTTACGTGTGTGGGGGTCAAACAATTATGACATGGGGAGTCGAAATCCTATGACACTGGGAGTCACTTTTTTCGAAATTAATTAGCGCAGGGTGAGATGTAAGTATCCTATTTTGTCTTTGTCCTTCCTTTCTTTCTTCCGTCCCTCCAAAATTACTTCAAACAACATCTTGTATGACACTACTAAGCCATATTAAAAACAACGTCAAAGGATTGATCTTTGGGTGGTCCTCTACTGAAGTTTGGTTTAAAAAAACGTCATTCCATTAAAGACACTGGTTACCATGGCAACCGAAAGGAAACCTTTCCAAACTCTTTACTCTGATAGCCATGGTCTGATTTGAAAAATAATTTGAAATGTTCCTTTGGTGACCCTCGATATTAGTGATGAACTTTATTGCAATCCGTGAAAAAAAAACATTGTTGTCTGGGAAGCGGTGTTATAGGTGGGAAACTTCCGAAATATTTTTCTTTGAAACTGCTTGTCCAATTTGAAACAAAATTTGGCAGACGTATTTCTTGGGTGACCTTCTATATACATTGTGATGTACATAGGTATCAGCTAAAAAAATGGCTGCACATGGGCGGGGCTTATTTTCCTTTTATTATACCTCACTTGATTATTTCTTATATAATGCATATAAACTGCAGCGGGCATCAATTTGATATGTCGCCCGGCAATGTCGCCCGCTACCGGTATGTCGCCCGGTACGCAAATGATACGGGATTGTTCGGTATGATAAAATAAATATTGACTTCCTTGAGGATGACAGTGCGTCTCATCAACCTTCGACAAACACTGTCGACCTCGGCTAAAGCCTCGGTCGACAGTGTTGCCTCGGGTTGACAATTCGCACTGTCACCCTCAAGGAAGTCAATATTTATTTAATGTTTCTGTATAAGAAACTTAAATAATCCTTTTTGGGATTAAAATGTAGTTTGGCACCTGTTTTTTTAATGCAGGTGGTGTTACGTGAGCGATAAAGTGGCCATGGCTCTTGTGTGTATTTATCACAATTTTTGAGACCATTGCTGATGTTGTTGATGTTCAATGTGATATTGAGGGAGAGGATACTGGTGCTGCTGCTGCTACTACTACTGTTTCCTTTTCTACTAGAATCTATAATGATTTCTGTTCTAGATTTAGCTAGACATATGTTGTTTTTTTATGTTTCATTGAAAGCCTCATGATTAGTTTTTATGTGTTTGTATATGTAGTATTATGTACTAAATGAGCTGTCTTCATTAAATAAACAGATTTTGTTACTACCTGTACCACAACAACAACAACAACAACAACAACAACAACTACTACTACTACTACTACTACTACTACTACTACTACTACTACTACTACTACTAGTACTACTGCTGTTGCTGCTGATGCTGCTGCTGCTGATGATGATGTTACTACTTCTGCTGCTGCTCCTGTTACTACTACTACTACTGCTTCCACTGCTTATGCTACTGTTACTGCTACTAGATTTACCTCTACTACTGCTACGACGAAGATTATGATGGTGTTGATGACGATCAAGTATATTCACAATAATGTTCAATACTGGTCATTCACCATGTGTGCTATATACGTTGAGACGAAAGACCTATTTCAAAAGTATATGTATACAATCAACGTATAGAGCTTACGTAAGCTGTACACATTATCAACCAACGAATATAGCACACCGTAAGCTGTTTACGTTGTCAACCAATGTATACAGCTCACACGTAAGCTATATACGGCGTGAGCTGTATACGGTCTAACAATAGATAAAATTATAAAGCGTTTGTAACGCTAAAAGATGGAGGTTCGAGCCACGTTCGGAGCAACATTTTCATATGCTTTTCTTGTCATGCTTGTACCTGAACTCTTTATTTTAGTTTCAAGACGTTTAATGACATACTTAGAAAAACACAAATATCTGTGAACAAGTCCCTTTACATGCAAGGAATAGACGACAACCATTAATGTTCTACTGTACTTCAGCTGGTTTTGTAGAAAAGTACGAGCTACTAAATGGATTAGCTGCTTTTTAAACCACTTTATTTTGCTATTCTGCTACAAAATAATCTTCACCAAACATTTGCCTTTATTAAATATGGATCCATAAAACTTATCCAAAATGTGCGGGATACGTTTGAGATTCGTTTTACAAATGCAATAGACTTTCGTAACTACAGACGAAATTCAATTCTGACACAATGATAATACGAATACTTATAACACATCGCTCATTGTAAATGTGTAATAAAATCATTTGTTTTAAAAATTCGTTCAACTTTGCTAGAGAAGTCGTTAAATTGTTCAGTGTTATGCAACATCGACCAACTTGGGTGCGCTGAGCGCTTTGATTTAACTTGAAATTGATACAAAATTATTCTTAACAACAAGCTCATCATTGCAGAAAATAAGGACATCGGAAAAACGTTTGCAACATAGAAATGGGATGTAGAATTAAAATACGCAACTTACAACGAGCGGTGTATTTGAGATTTAGCATTAAATATCTAACTTTCTCCCGGACATTGACCGTTATCAGTTTAAATACTATCGCCTTTTAAACATGTAGTTCTTACATCGTGTAATGTTGAAACAATGTAAAGTGTAAACATCTCAAAGCGATGGAATTTGCAACCGTAGCTTGTGCTTTTTATGGCATAGTTCCAATTATAACTGGATTAGTAATAGCATGGCAACTGATGGAATGGGAAACTAAATTGGTAAGTGTTTTGATTTACATATCAATAATATATTTCAATACTACGATGATACAAATAACCAATTATACTTAATTTTAAAATATTTTTATGTTTTTCATTTACTGACATATTTAATGGCATAATTATGGATTTGATGGGAAAATGGCCAATACCAACTAGTTTTACTATTTTTCTCTAGATGTTTCGTTTTAGAAACGAAGAATTCCTGGTCCAAGACCTTCGGATCAAAAGTAAGAAATACCCGTTTTACTCGAGATAAAGAAATAACCACACATATTATACAAAGCTTGTAGAATTATCAGATTAAATGTTACTCATGATTTAGTCAGATTTCAATTAATAGTTTACTTGTCGGACGTTGATCTAGTTACCACTACAAATAATGCTTATAAAAACTATACGCATATATTTAAAAAAAAGCGTTGCAGATTCTCTGCATACCTAAATGGTACAAAGTAAGTTCATAAATAAGTGCGTCAACAGTGGTGCATGCACATTAGTATACAGTCATGTTTGTATCTCTAATATACAGTCATGTTTGTATCTCCAATATACAGTCATGTTTGTATCTCCAATATACAGTCATGTTTGTATCTCCAATATACAGTCTTGTTTGTATCTCCAATATACAGTCATGTTTGTATCTCCAATATACAGTCATGTTTGTATCTCTAATATACAGTCATGTTTGTATCTCCAATATACAGTCTTGTTTGTATCTCCAATATACAGTCATGTTTGTATCTCCAATATACAGTCTTGTTTGTATCTCCAATATACAGTCATGTTTGTATCTCCAATATACAGTCATGTTTATATCTCCAATATACAGTCATGTTTGTATCTCTAACATACAGTCATGTTTGTATCTCCAATATAAAGTCATGTTTGTATCTCCAATATACAGTCATGTTTGTATCTCCAATCCTTCGTAACAGGCTTGGTAATTTCCACGACATCGAAGTTGCCGGCAGTTTAATTGCATACTTAAAAAGTGTGCATGCACAACATGGCGACGTGGTACAGATCTGGTTTGGAGAAAAACCGGCGGTGAGCACGGCATCTCCAGAGGCGTTCAAAGACCAGATTCGTCTCTTCGACAAACCGGGTGAGAGCTCACTACATGAAACATAGCTGGGACATGTACAAACAATGCAAAAGAGGAAGGTTTTTTTTCTAATCGAATATTTTCAATTGTTTTCCAATTGCAGTTTTAATGATATGCGAGTTTATGTTGTGACAAGAATGTATTTTATTTGTCATTAAACAAATGTGTTTGAATAGCGCATAAATGATAACTCATAAATGAAACGGTATTTATAATATGTTTTTATGTCAGTAGTGTTATTTTCCCCTTTATATACACTATTCTTTTATTGTTGGGAATCTGTGACAAAAAGTTTAAAAATAGTAGTTTCGTCGATCTGTGAACAGGTCCCTTTAAAACGTTTATTATGGACTTCTTTTTTATTAATATATTTGGCTGACCCGTACATAAAATAAGTTGATGTTTAAAGTCTCAACATCGTTCGACTGATAATCGGTCGCCTTTGTAGTGTAGATGAGTTTTTGCCGACCTGATAGGTTATCTTGTTTAATAGTTGTAAAGTTACCGTATTAAATCTACGGAATCCGGTTAGGGCCATATGATATATTGTGCCTCTTACGGCGAGGGCGAGACACGAGAATTGCGCGAAACACGAAGCGAGACACAATATTCCCGCGAGGCACGATATTGTAACACGAGATCTCGCGCTGTCGCAGTATCCCATACGACAATATATCGCGGCTAAATATTGTGTTTCGTTTCGTGTTCGCGCAATTCTCGTGTCTCGCTTCGTGTCTCGGTAAAATATCGTGCCTCGCTTCGTGTCTCGCGCAATTTTCGTGCCTCGCGTTTAGAGATCGAGGCACGAGATGCGAAGCGAGACACGAAGCGATACACGATATTCAGGCGAGACACGAAGCGAGGCACGATATTATATCGTTCAAATAACGCCCGAATCTCGAGTATCGCGGTAGATTTTCAAACCACGATACTCGAAACGCGAAGCGAGACACGAGAATCTGGCGACACACGAAGTGAGGCACGATATTGTATCGTTCAAATATCGCCCGAATATCGAGTCTCGCGGTTTGAAAGCAGGGAAGCAAAGCAGGAAAACTATTTTTCCTAACGAACGAATGCGGGTCAGGACGGCCCAAGTCGTTGACGGCCCAGACCATGACGGCCCAGTCCATGGCGGCCCACTGTCTGTCTGCCTGCCTGTTTGTCTGTTTGTTTGTCAGCCTCTTTGTCCGCCAGTCCACCCATTCGCCTGGATGATACTGCTGCTTTGTGGCTATTTCTACTCGATTTGATAACTGTTTCTGTTTGAACTATAATGATGATTACGTTTTATTTATGCTTATTGTTTATTTTTATGAAAAGCCTGTTGCTGTAGAAGTAACGGTCTGTCTCTCTGTCAGACTGTCTCTTTGTCTGTCTGTCCGTCCGTCCGCCCATCCGTCTTGAGCAAACTGCGGCTGCAGTTACTTCTGTTGCGTTGTTAAATAGTTGTGTACTAAAGGCCTTCTTCAAATTAACTTTCACACACTGAAAGTAGATCAACACGACGTGGGGTTGCATCATGCACTAAAGCAGATAGGTGCATTGCCCTATTGTCCTATGTAGCCAAGCACTTTGGTGTCAACTCAACTTCGGTGTTACTTATCATAATCATCATTATCATTATCATCATAATCAATATCATCATCATCACCAACAACAACATCATCATCATAATTTTACAAAATAATATCAAACAACTACAACGTGATTAATTCCTGGTGCACCGGAAGACGCGAGACTCGATATTCGAGCGCTATTTTAACGATACAATATCGTGCCTCGCTTTGCATGTCGCCGGATTCTCGCGTCTCGCTTCGTGTTTCCTGTATCGTAGTTTGAAAATTTACCGCGATACTCGAGATTCGGGCGTTATTTGAACGATATAATATCGTGCCTCGCTTCGCGTCTCGCCTTAATATCGTGTATCGCTTCGTGTCTCGCTTCGCATCTCGTGTCTCGACCTTTGAACGCGAGGCACGAGAATTGCGCGAGACACGAAGCGAGGCACGATATTTTACCGCGAGACACGAAGCGAGACACGATAATTGCGCGAAACACGAAGCGAGACACGATATTTTGACACGAGCTATCGTGGTATGGGCTGTCTCACGGGAATATCGTGTCTCGCTTCGTGTTTCGCGCAATTCTCGTGTCTCGCCGTCGCCGTAAGAGGCACAATATTACATATGGCACTAACCGGATTCCGTATAAATCCGTAAACCGAATCAGACTGTTTATCGTTGACCCAATCGATATAATACGAGCTCGCGTATCACAAGTTTGCGTTTACTTGATACTGGCCGCATTGCTTGGATGTTCTTAGCCCTGATTATCACATCTTTCAACAGCAAGGCAATGTGTTAAACATTTGATCTATGCAGTAATTACTAATTAAAGAAGTCAGTTAGTTGAACTGACTTAATAAAGCTTCATATGTACAATTTCAACGATGATCAAATGTATTCACAGATAAAAGAAAAGGCACATATGTTCCTTCGGAATGAAGATTGTTTGTTTGTTTGTTTGGATATTTTGCCTTTTTTTAAACAGTATTTCAGTCATATCGTGGCGGTCAGTTAACCTACTCACACTTTTCCTGGGCAAGCTTAGCCGATCTAAGCAGTTTACCAGTACTAAGAGCACATACTTATGCCAGTAACTGACAACTGCCCTACTTGAATCAAAGGTAAGGGGAGAATGGCCGTAGACATAATTTCATGATCAATCCCCTCACAAGTTATGAGGCCAGGCTGGGGTTCGAACTCACGATCCCCGGATTGACAGTCCAGCGCTCTACCAACTGTGCTAGCCGAGCCCGGTAAGAGCACTATCGCCATCACGTGGTTCCATGTGGTTTCAGAAATGTCCTTCATCTCCCCGGTGTTCGGTTCGAGGAGTATCCAGTTCGTCAACGGTGAGGAGGCCAAGCAGAGGCTCCGGAAGTATGACGAGTTCCTCAGCAAGGACGCCGTGCAGGGGCACTTTTATACACTGAAGCAGGTTTGATGGTGACAAACGATAGTTCAGACGCTGTTGTTTATGTATTATTTCTCTGTTGTTTGTTATACGTTTAAGATACCTCATTTTATACAAAGGGAATCAACATTAAACTAAATTATAGCATTTCGTATATATTTTTAAACAATGTTACTTAATCGTTTCAAATAGAGTTTGTCATTGCAGCTTTGATGATTATTTGGATGTAACTTAATTAGTGGAAAAAAAGACATGTTCGCCAGTTCGCCATATTTGGCAAAATCAAAATACGTCAAATTCCTCATTTTCCTCGTATTCACATCTTTAACCAACAAAACAGAGGGTTGAAAACCAGAAGGTACATGTACTAACTGCCATTGAAATCAATAGCAGTTAGTACATTATGGTTTTCAACCATCGATATGCAAATGCTTTAATATATGATGGTCGACAATGCAGATGTTCAGATATCGGTGCTTTTTTTTACAGATAGCTGACGAAACCACGTGTCAGCTCGGCGCCTTGGAAGACAAAGACCACGTGATCATTTATGACGTGGCATTCCACATGGCGTGTCGAGCGGTGGGGGTGGCGTTGTTTGGGGAATACTTCAGCCACGATGACAACATCCTGACCTTCAAATCTCTATATGAACAAGTACGATTAGAGGGGTCAATTTACCGATTGGCAAATTGATATAATTATAAAGCATGTGTATGACTTATATGGTGTTATAGATAAGCGTAATGTATAGGAGCCCTACTGGTTAACGCAAGAGCCTTTTTATCCAGAGGACTTAGGTTCGAGTCCATGTGGAAGCATTCATTTTTATTTTTTATGCTTTTCTCGACAGAGATGTTTATTAGCAATGATTAAGTTTCTGTAACTAAAATATTTTATAATACTTTTCAAGAATACAAAATTCTGTGAATAAGTCCTTTTGAATTAATAAAACAGTTACATATGTGCATATATATAGTTTAATTCAGATGAACTGAGGGACAACAGCTGGTGTTAATATTAGATGCCAGAACTCGGATATTCCAGCATATGTTGGATTCGATAAAAGTTCTTGTACAATTACACATTATTGACAATATTGTTTGTTTGTTTTACCTCCCTTACAAAAAATACAGAAGAAAAACCACCTCAAGATAATTGAAATAATTATCAAGTGAACTATCTTTCACGTTATTGGTATTATAACAACATAAACACGTTTTAACGTGTTTAATTGTGATGATCATTGGATCAATCTCATTAAAATCAAATCCTAAAGTTGTTAGGATCTGAAGGCATCGTATAACAGGTCACGTTCAAATGACCGTCCGAACAATACAAATCTCAGCCCCGCTGCGCCCAATGAAATTGCTTTTTGCACAGCCAAGTTTGACCACGGTTTTTAAAAAAGTGATGCCTTTCCAACTGATCCTCGGGAATAAATCATTTACCGTTAATTTTCGTGTGGATAACAATGGGTAAAGTGAATGTAGTGGTACCTTAGGCGAATAGACGCTCGAAGTTCACGTTACTTTCGTGCACAGCTTGGGTGTTAAATTAGATCATTGGATCATTGGATTTTCAACACTATATTTTCAATTCTAGTTCTGGCCAGTTCTTGAAAAGAATTTTACATCCGGGTTACCTGAGGAAGGGACCGAGGAAAGTGACCACTTTTATAGCAGTAAGTGAGTCAGTTACATCAACAGTAGGTGTCAAGAAAGAACTTGCATTTTTGTTAAAAAAGCATTTGTTAAGATGATGATCAATTTCCCACCTTTTAACTTGATAATACGGCTTCCTAGTCAATAGTATACGACATCATAGTAAAAATTAATCTGCAGGTAACGAACAATTATTCGCCAAACAGAATTATATACATGTCAGTTAACAAGTCAGTCTGCAACGAGCCACGCAGAATAACCGATCAAGCGTAGTAGTTAGGAGCATCGATTATTAGTTATTCGTAGCCTTCTGAGTCAAAAGTAGGTCATACGATGCGTGCTCTCGATTGTCCATACTACAGTTTAAAATTAAGACATTGCAGTAATTTGTTGTCAAAATATTCAGAATAAGAATCGGTAACAAGAAATAACACTTTCGCCAAGTGTCAAATATAACCGATGTAGCGCATTAATATAGTGGTCTTATTCCATGACACCCAGGTGAATATTTCGGTTACATACAAGTAAATAGCGAAGACAGGGGTGTCATTAGTTTGACGTAACATTAAAAAAAATATTATTTTTTTTAAAAACTGTAATTGTAATAAATCACATGATATACACATTATAATACACATGGAATATATTATCTTAAATAATTAAAAAGTAAGAAAACAGGCGTGAAATTTGCTGTATTGAAGAAGGGCCCTTTCAGGTTTCGAGTTACTGACTCGTAGCCTGCAAAGAAAAGAAGTAGTTTTCCGCGATACCTGTTTTTGAAATTACCCTCTCAAAAGACCGTCGGCTTCCGCCAACAGTCTAAAATTGAAACATGTAGCTACAGATTTTGGATATATTGTTAGATTAATAAGTCCATACGTATTAGCGGTATTTGACTTTGGAAGTAGAATCATTGTGTAGTTGTTCTATATGAACAAGGAAACTGCTTGAATGAAATGTGTCATATACATGTGAATAACATATTATATTCTATAAAACGTCCTTAATAACATATTTAAAATATGACCTCTAAAATATATGTTTGTTATATATTCAGAGCGTTTATATAAAGCCTATACACGTCGTACTAATGTGTCTTCATCAATTATCTAGTTGTCCAGGATGTCCACGCTATTGTCCGCAACATGATTGACGATCACGTGACCAGTGGTACTGACCGGAAGTTCATTGATGTCGTCATGGAAACGAGTCTTGATCAGACGACAATCTACGGCGACATTTTGGTTTACCTGGTGGGCGGGTTCCACAGTGTGAGCACGAGTAAGTCTTAATCTAGACTCTTGCAACGGTTACTTCCCATTGGCGGTTAATCAATCATTTCCGCCTAGAAGAAAATCCAGATCTAGAAGGATTTAGTTTTATAAAATTTGAATCTATTATTATTATTATTATAATTATTATTATTATTATGATGATTATTATTATTATTAGTAGTAGTAGTAGTAGTAGTAGTAATAGTGGTGGTGGTAGTAGTAGTAGTAGTAGTAGTAGTAGTAGTAGTAGTAGTAGTAGTAGTAGTAGTAGTAGTAGTAGTAGTAGTAGTAGTAGTAGTAGTAGTAGTAGTAGTAGTAGTAGTGGTAGTAGTAGTAGTAGCAGTAGTAGTAATAGTGGTGGTAGTAGTAGTAGTAGTAGTAGCAGTAGTTGTAGTAGTAGCAGTAGTAGTAGTAGTAGTAGTAGTAGTAGTAATAGTAGTAAAACCTCTCTTAGAAATATTGATAATTTTGGTCCAGACATATATCACAAGAATTGAAATTAAAAACACAAAGAGATAACTAAAAAGTTGATATAATAACAAAAGTATTTTACGGAGCCAATTTTGTTACATTTTACGTGTCCACCATTTTAATTTACACCATGTGGTATGATTATGGTCACGTGGACGTTGGTATAAAAAAGGATTTGATTCGATCTATGTTCGGAACCAGGCTGTCCGACTAGCGCAGTGATTGGTTCACTCGCTTCTCACCTTGGCGTCCCGGGTTCGCTTCCAGCGCCCGGGGCATGTGAGTTTGGTTGGTGGTCACCATACCGGACAGGTGGGGTTTCCTCCAGGTACTCCGGTTTCTCCCCACAGCAAAAGACCACACCAAAATTAATACTTATTTCAGTAAAAAAAAATGGCTGGAAATTGCAGCTATGATTCAAAATTCGTCCCAACTTTCGTTAGTCTCTAGTAAGTTAATTAGGTAGGAGAATCAGATCGAGTGCTGGGACACACTCCGGGTCCTCACATAATGCAGCCTCAGGCGCGGAAGGACCTCATAAACTTCGAAATACACACACACACACTCCATGCTCGGAACCAGTCAAATCGGAGATTGCATGACTCACGGCAAATGTGATAGAAATAAGAATACCCTGTATAGAAACAATCGTTTTCTTGGAAACACATGTTGGTAGTCATTAGCAATTATCTAATTAAAACAACACCAACAGTGATCGGAATAAATGTTTTCATACAAGTGAATAATACTTATAACAGTACGCAAAATATTATATAAATATGGACTTTTTAGCTGTGCAACATCATGTATGATTTTCTTTCAAGGGTGTGTCGCTGAGTCAATCAAATATCGTTTATTTATAAGTCATATTATAATTTTGAATTTAGTATGTATTGATGGTAGATAAACGATACGTATATAATAATATTTTTTACTATACGGCAGATGCTTTTAGAACGCTAAAATGAATAGTGATAGTGAATTTCGTCCTTTTAAAATGTGAATATGTTATTGAACTGTTTTTTATATTATGATTGAAACAAATACACATGTGCTTTTTTTTTGGCTGTCGCCTCGTTCAATATGAATTTTGCTGTACACCATTACATGATTTTGCCCAGCTAAAAAGTCCATATTTATATAATATTGTATCGGCAATCACTAGAGCTTGTTGTTTCTATAACTCCACCTTTGATTTGGTTTTCATTTATTTTCACCCGTTCATGTTACTTAAAGACTTTCACCAATTATAACCTCGTTTTAGCTCTGACCTGGTGTATGTACCACGCGGCGTTGTACCCAGAAATGCAGGCTCGGATCCACAGTGAGCTCTCGCATGTGTTGGGACGCGCGCACATCCAGCCAAACGTACTTCCGCAACTCAGGTATCTGTTTGTTTGGATTTTTCGTTGTTTGTAGCAGTAGTTCAGTCACATCACGGCAGTCAGTTAACCTACTCACACTTTTCCTGGGCAAGCTTAGCCGATCTAAGCGGCTTACCAGTACGAAGTGCACATACTTATGCAAGTAACTGACAACTGCCCTACTTGAATCAGAGGCAGTGGGAGAATGACCGTAAAAATAATTTCATATCCAATCTCCACACAAGTTATGTGACCGGGCTGGGGATTGAACTCACGAACCTCGAACTGACAGTCTCTACCAACTGAGTTAGTCTAGCCCGGCAACTCAGGTATCTACTACGTTATGTTAAAGGAAATGACAAGCCCGGATGTTCGTCTAACGCAGTGGTTGGCACACTGACTACACTCACTTCTCACCTAGACATTAACACCCTGGTCATGTGAATTCATTTGGTGGTCACCATACCGGGCAGGCGAGTTTCCTCTGGGTTACCCTGCAGCACAAGACCACACTGATATAATAAACTATTTCAATAAGGCGCAAATATACGTTTGTTTCAGGTTACATGCCCCAAAATATTAGGGTCGGTAGGTCGGGATTTATTTTTATTTTTTATTTGGTAAATGGTCAACTTGAAGATTCTAGAACTGAATAAATATTCAAAACATATCAGTAATATCCTTAAACATTGTTTATAAGTGGATACTATCAAAACAAAACACTTATTTACGCAAAAAAACACATTTAATTATTGAAAAAGGTATATAAAACAAAACTCAATCTGACAAACCCAATAAAATGTTCTAGGGTCGGGTCATTTTTTAGGGTAGGTCGGGTATCCTGAAACAAACAAAAATAATAATTTATGCCTAATAATAAAATGTCTAAAAATTGCAGCTATTGTTCACATGTCGTCCCGTATTTCGATTCGACTCAAACTAAATAAGTAATGTTGAGGGGACACACCCACATTCCACCCATGATGAAGTTACGCCGAAGAAGAATCTAATACATAAAAAATATACACCAAATGCAATGGAGGAATAACCTGTGTATGCAAGTCGCCTCTCAGAACAAAAATAAACGTAAAACATTCTCATTTGAACGGATCATTTAAATTTAAACACTGAATATTTTTATTAAAACTTATTCTATTAAACATAATTATATAAGTCTATGGAAATCAAATGTCAAATTTAAGTGGCAGTGGTGTAATTGATATGGTGTCCGCCATGTGATCGAGAGACCGTGAGTTTGATCCACACTCTGGAAGCGTTCGAAGTATCTCTCTCACGAGACAGCAAGTATTAGTTCTACCCAGGAAACGGACTCGATAGTGTCTCGATAAGCCTTTGGCTTTTGACGCAGTCGAGCTAAAATTAACAGGTTTAAACTAAACAAAATACAGATATATTCTGTATGTCAATGAAAGAAAGGTGTTCATTTTACTATATTTTTAATTAAGACAACGAAAAATGAGACTTGTCGTAGGAGCATTTTTGTAATTGTCGTTCGTTATTTCCTTTTTACCTTATCATGCAGGTACCTAAGACGATTTATAGACGAAACACTTCGCCTTCGATACATTGCACCCGTGGCAATCCGGCTGAGCGGCCAAGACACACAAATCCGGGGATATCGTCTGCCGGAACACGTACGTTATTGTCGTTATCGTCTGCCGGAACACGTACGTTATTGTCGTTATCGTCTGCCGGAACACGTACGTTATTGTCGTTATCGTCTGCCGGAACACGTACGTTATTGTCGTTATCGTCTGCCGGAACACGTACGTTATTGTCGTTATCGTCTGCCGGAACACGTACGTTATTGTCGTTATCGTCTGCCGGAACACGTACGTTATTGTCGTTATCGTCCGCCGGAACGCGTACGTTATTGTCGTTATCGTCTGCCGGAACGCGTACGTTATTGTCGTTATCGTCTGTCGGAACGCGTACGTTATTGTCGTTATCGTCTGCCGGAACGCGTACGCTATTGTCGTTATCGTCTGCCGGAACACGTACGTGATTGTCGTTATCGTCTGCCGGAACACGTATGTGATTGTCGTTTGTTGTGCAAGTCTTGTAAGTGCTCTGAAGGACCATATTTTTCACAAATGTTATTTTTCATATCTGTAAAAAATAGGATCTCATTCTTCACAGGTGTGAACATTTAGATTCTTCTTCGCACATCACAGTCTTATTCTTCACATTGTCTGTGAAACTTGTGATCGCATCCAGTTTTTGATACGCAATAAAATCATATTCTTCTGTGATCCTTATGCATACACCGTTTCAGGCCAATATCCCATTGTTTACACGTAATATTGTGACGAATGAGATCCTCTTCTTGACAAGTGTGTGAAAAATAAATATGATTTGTGAAAATGATCTTACAAGGTTCATTTCAGTTTAACCAAAGACGGTGAAATCTTAATCAATTTTAAAAGTCCATAAAACGTTTTTGTCAAGACTTATGGTCATCATGCCGCCATGTTTTATCATTAAAGTGTGATATCTGTTGTATATTCTTGGCAGTACTTTCTCATATACATACATGTATTATAAAACGTGGATTGCAATTAGTACGTAATGTACTAAACATGCGTTGTTTGGTTGTATGTAATAACAGGCTGTCAACCAATTCCTATATTCCTATATTTTCCTATATTTTGGGAAAAAAAATCATATATTTTGTAAAAACCTCCGTTATTTCCTATATTTTTTTATATTTTAAAAACAATTCCTATATTTTTGGTAAATTTGGTCATTCACACATATTATTGGTTCGTGAACAATATATCGCTAACCTATACCTTTATTTTTGTTCTCGCTCGCTTCTCTCGCATCAAACGCAAATACCCAAATTATTTTAGGCCATGGCATACATGTCTCAGTTGCAAATTGATTTCCATGAATATGTATAGCAAATGTTTTGTTCATTAAAACACAGACTGTATGACTTATCAGACTACAGTAGTATCCCATGTCATCCTTACAATGAAGTAATTTTACTATAAAATTCCTATATTTTCTCAAAAAATATTTGACAAAAAGTCCTATATTGTTCCTATATTTGATTGGTAACTTGTTGACAGCCTGTAATAATGACTTAGTGTATTTTCAAGTCATCTAACGAATGGTCGAGGTCGCGTATGTATTTTAGCCATCCTGTTGTGCTACTAACATGAATTAATATTTTCAGACGCAGATTATTCATGCGTTAGGTGTCATAATGAATTCAGAGAAATATTGGGAACATCCAGAACGGTATGAATATAATTTGAAAATTCTTTTCAAACATAACGTTTTGTATTTTAGTCATGATTTAAAAACACTTAAGCATCCCTATTCAATTAGTTTAAAATGAGCGCGTTGTAAGTAAATTATCCAATTTTGAATGCGGATATTCCTTTGCAGCTTTTAGTTATAACAGTTCCGTTTCCAAAAGTATACTCATTTCACTTGTTATATATTGCTAGGTTCAATCCGGACCGATTTGAAACGTCGGATAACTCCCCTAAGGCCAAACGGTCTCCGTTAGCTTTTTGCCCGTTCGGATTTGCCGGAAGACGAATGTGTCCGGGAAAGGCGTTTTTCTACGACGAAGCTTTGATATTTCTAGGGACCCTAATAAAAACGTTCGAATTGAGTTTGGCCCCTGAAACCCCTACAGACATGGCAGTAACCGAGGGCCTACTCACGCGTCCTAGAGATAAAGTTGTTCTTAAAATCATCAAACGAACACTTGCATAATTATTTTTGTATAATATATTATAATTTGACAAATGCATAGCGCAGACGAAATTATTGTATTATTGAAGACTTTACCAGAATGAATAACAGTATAACATTATGCGCTTATAATTATACATGTGTAGTGATAGCTACCGTAATTACCCTCATTATTGGGATACTTAAACATAATTAATTTTGTTATTGTCCCAATATTAAGGGACATAACAAATAGTGATTTTCGTAATTGTGTCCCAACATTTAGGGCAAAATATCATACAATTTATTCTGCATATAATGTATGTCTTGAACCAGTTAATTAATTTTATTTCTTTGGGATAATAATCGCTTTGTAAAATAAAAATCAAATATTTAATATAAATAAATAGAATATTTTTTTAATAGCATGATGTTTATACGATCAATTGTTTCTTTCTGGGGACTTAATGGTAATTAATTGAGAAGCTTAATTGAGAAGACCATGCTCCAGTAGGGTACACAGTTTACACCATGTGTCAACTAAACATACCCCTGATGGTGTACCATATAGTGTATATATATGCAAGCACAATATACCGTGTCACAAGTCGCTATTCAACAAAGGTATTAGCAGGCTATGGAATGTTTATACAGATACACCATAAGGGCTTATTTTGGTGTCCCAATATTTTGGGACACGAAATAATTCAGCTTTCAAATGTGTCCGAGTATTAAGGGGCGCGAAAACTAATTATTTTTCCAAAAATTAGGGGTGTCCCAATACTTATTATGTACGGTAATTTATATAAATCGTTAATTCCACTTACCATTTTTAATAGTTTCAAAATAATATATAATATTTATAATACATAACAACATAACAAGTTATGTAATTGAGAATTTATGACTTAGGGATCACTTCAAAATTGTAAGTTCCCTCCTTTTATGTCCTAGCTGTCTAGTTATAATCGTATACGTGACCTCTTTTGTTTAATGCGAGTCTAATTTTCTCCAGCCTTCAGTTGTGGCTGACCAGGACCAATATTCGAAAACCCATTCATAGCCTTAAAGCCGCAGTCCATAGAATATAATTCAAATACACTTTTAACTGACATTTGTTCTAATGAACGTCAATGACGTTTATTTAACTGCAAACTGTTTCTTATTATACGAAAGGCATTTTATGATATCTATGTTCGAAAACGCTTGCTACCGACGGAATCCCGCCACACTTTTGTACATGCTGATTTACTGCGGAGGCATCACCAGCTATCGCGTAAAGATAACTATACGATTAAAAGTTACCAAAACGTTTATAATTTTACCGATTTCAATGCGTTTTTGTGTTTTGATAAATAAGATGTCCATTAAAAACGATTTCTGCAAATTTGTATTTGTATTAACATATTTCTGGACTGTTGCTTTAAGAATAAAGAATAGATTAGAAAAAATCCTTGTGTGTTAGCAAATATAATACTACCGATGTCGCTTATGTCATTTATACATACTTTATTCTACATAAGAAAACTTTAATTGTAGTTATTGAAAACCAAGTAAGATTGAAAATAATTCTTAAGTCTAAAGTTCAAGAATTGATTGGTTAATACGTGCCCTTATACCCGAGTCCCCTTCGGACTGTAGTCTACTTCCTCGTTGCTCAACACCTTTTTGCGCCCACTTTTTTCAGCGTCAATGTTTTTATTAACACGGGGTAGAACGATGCCTCAGATACATTATCAGTATTAGCTTTAAATTTGTTTCATTTTTCAACTGCACTACTGACGTTACACATTCAATGCAGAATACAGTAAACTATCGAGAAGGGAAGAAATTATCACTGACTATGTGACTGAAATGTTTCGAGTCATATCCCCTTTATTATTATTCATATACAATTTTAATCGAACATCGCTTACATGTAATTTTGTTTTCATTCGATGTTACTGTTTATGAGGAATATTCAACGATGTGGATACTATTTGAAGTCATACATGTTTTACGCTAACACTAGTAACCCCCCCCCAAAAAAAAAACAAAAAAACAACAACAACAACAACAACAACAGAAAACAAAACTTTCGCTAGGTTTTATTGTAGATGATTTTTTAACGTTTGAATAGATTTGACTGAAATCTTCTGTTTGTTGTATAAGTTGGGTAAACTGATCTTGAGTTGGACACGATCAAGAGTCGGACATTTTTGACTCCGCTTTTCTTTGCGACAATATCCTCTTCCGTATAAAAACAAGTGTAATTTAACCGAAATAAACTTATCAACTAATCAGATCAATTGTTTTATTTGTTGTGACGTCTTTTCTGATATTCCCAATTGCCGTTGCTGTAAATAGCTGCAAGGGCTTTATTTTCTTAAATGTTAAATCGAACCCGCTAGAAATGGAAAAGTTGTCTGCATATGGAATGAACAAAAGTTGGTAAAACTCTACTAAACTATTTAAAATAGGCCTTTATTCTACAGACTAATAACACATTTGTGTAATAAGTATGCGTTTTATCGTTGTTTCACTGAGTATTTCCGAAAAATTAAAGTCGGACAACAAAGCATGTAAATTTGATTTTGAGTCTGACACTGCCAGTCTAATTATAAATGCTTGTTTAATTAAATAACCGACAATAATTATACATAATTTCCATATTTTAGAAGTATCGCAATGTTTTTTTTTCCAGGGTATAAGTACAGCTACATGTCAAGTACGAATCCAGTTACGTTAACGTATTTTAAAACCTTACTCAGTACCTGGGTATATTTTACATTATACCTTTAAAAAGGTGATGATTTCTATATAGCTAGCTAATAATAGAAATGTTAAAAGTATGACAGTTGTTTGCTCGAATTCTAGCGTCTTGGTAACGTGCAAATTGTCAATTAGTTTATCATATACCGGTGAACACAAATGCGTAAATATTATTTAAAGTTACTGTACTATATGGATTATTCATAAAAAATATTGCTTACGAACATCCAAAAAGAAAGAACATACATACGTTATACTGGATTTCAGCCAGCATGCTTCCTTGGTTGACAGTACTATAGTTAAAACAAAGATGGGAAGAAGGACGTTGCCGTTTTACACAAAATGCTGTTGTATTGCGGTCAGAGACTACGAAGACATAGGGCTGTGTCGGCGTCGGTGTTACCTTCGCCGCAAAGACAACTTGGAAGAAACGGGTGTACTGTATATAGGTCAAGGACCTTGCTACATTCAAGCAAAATTAAAATGTGTCTAGAATTATTCCATTTCTCACGGCCTGTGTAAAATTTCACTTCAAATAATTAACTGCTATATATGCGTGTTGGTGTTTTCGGCGCCTACATGTGGTTTAGCAGTTCATGGCTAATACCGGTACCCCGGTAGGAAACGGAATATATACTCCGTGGTTCGAGTTTTATGTTCCGAAGTCGTAATTTCACTCCGAAGCGATCTACCGATGGCTGCCAGCTAACCTATCGCGATTACGAGAACCAGAATAGTGACCTATCGCAACCCATCTAAAACAGTTTGCAAAATCCCAAATGGCTCATATGGCTTGGTTTTCCCATGTAGGCAGTGCACGCATGGAAACCTATACTGGACCCATATATTATTCTGGGGTTGTAATTAGGTAAATGTTATTTGAATTTCAAATTTAAATACATTTGTTTTTCGCTTACAAACACCCGATATTCATATTTCAAACCTTTTATAGTTGAGCAAGTCTTATTCGTTGCTAACTATCGCAAGGTTAAATAAAGGCTCACTTAGAGAGACATGATAACCCTCCTAGCACAATACAACGTGTATTTTAGTTCATTTTAAGATTAAAGTAGATCTAATTACTTAAAATATAAATCAATCACACATAATTAAACACAACATTATTTACATAATTGGCTTCAAGCATAATGAAAAACAAATAGTTGATGGTCATGTACACTGATCTATCTCACTGTCCGACTCAATATCAATATCGTCCGACTCAGGACGGGTACCAGTTCGGGGAAACCCCGCTCTCAGTTCTAAATATAGCTCAAATCCTTCAAAACTGAGAACACTGTCGGACTCACGATCACGTTACCATTTTAAATCTACTGTGATTAACTGGTCAATTTTATAAAGTGGAAATACAGTGGAAATATTTTACTATAACCACATGAATCTATGTGTGTACATCTCTTACATAGCCGTGACAATTTGGCATGTACTTTACGAACGTTTTTTTTTTGTTTCTGTATATGTTTTACATAATTATGTTATACTTGTGACACAGGTATATGTGTGTGTCAGATGTATAATCTTAGGCGAACATTTTGTCTAAGGCTTACACAAATTTATGTTTGTTTCAGTTTACCAGACATAACATAAAAAAAATGCCTCTACCCTTGAACATTTTATTGGGATTGTCAGATATGTTTCTGTTTTATGTTTTTTCAATAATTAAATTTCTTATTTTATGCTTAAATAAGTGTTTAGTTTTGATATACTCCACTTTAAAACAATGTAAGGGTATTACAGATATGTTTTAAATATTAATTCAGTTTTAGAATCTTTATGTTGACCATTTACTAAATTTAAAAAAAAAATCCCTACCTGCCTATCCTATTTTTGGTCATGTATTAACCTAAAACAAACATAGTTTTTGTACGCCTAATGTAATTTTGTACAACGTTTACATTACATTAAATTAAATAAAAGCACTTTGTATTTGAGTTTATCTTACGAGTATAATTATGGTAACCTATAATTACCATACATGTCACGCAGACTCGGTTACAGGATGTTGGGTTACAGCGAGCGAAAACAAACAGTAACTACCAACCTGCAAAACTTGGAAATGCACTTTTAATTCGGATCGCGTGATCGTATGACATGATTTAAGTGTAGTTTTAGACTTTCGACATTGGACATCGTGCAGTAATTATTTGTTAATAACGTGTAAGGTATCACAAAAATACCTTTGCTTTTTTCAAAAAGGAACAATATAGCGAATGTATAACAAACACACGATAACTTGATCAATTGATGAAATAATATATAAATATCATATACAGTGGTATAGTATATATTGCACCCTGAAAAGAGTGATGTCAACCAAGGTCGTTGTTTGATTTATTTAGGTAAATAGCTTTGTAGCCGAAGAGAATTTGTTATGACATATCCGATGTTCAATACAGTTGTTGCTATCACGTTCTTTATTATTGTTTGCGCTTACATCATATCGTACACATTAGTTCACGTACACATCATCATCATCTTCATCATCATAGTTATTATATTCTCAGAAACAGTTAATTATATTATCTATAAATTAAAATTAAATTAGTACAATTAGTCGTCTTTAAGGCACAACCTACATCATATAAACAAGCATCGCTTTATAAATGCGTTGTGAGTGACATAACGGAAACCGTCAGGAATGTATATGCGTTTTTACGGAGAAACGCATAGCACCAACAAATACGGCCTTGCATATGAAAAAATGCATCATTTTTATGTCGCAGTGAACGCTTCAATGTTTCACAGAAACACGCACGACAAACAGGATGGAATGTATGTTGGACAAATAACAAACTTGAGAACGGCTTATTTTTTTAAAGATTTTATTACAGATGAACGAAAGAGTAGATAATTGCTAAAGTGTACTGATAAGATTATTCTGGTAAGGAATATACACCTCTCAAATGCACGAGGTTTAACAACATATTGAATTAAACGGGTTTCTAATAACAAAGCAAATGTTTACCTAAAACTTAATTTTTTAACAGCAACCATGTGCACCTGTCACGATTGAGGACATTTTAAAATATTAAACTCGTGAAACAGAACAAAGAAAAAAGCGTGGTTTCTATATTATTCTAAATTTGAATTTTAAACTTTTGTTCCAATATGACATGTTTTATGAAAAAAAAAAAGCTAGACGTTTGGTCTCTCACTGAATTCACCATGTGAGCAATATACAGTTGTTAATTATTCTATATTATTCGATAGTTTCACAAAATATTCCCATTAGTTACTAGTGGATGAAATATATTTATTTAAGTTCGCTTGGGTCGAGAGCTTACGAAGACACTTTCAAGTCCATTTCCTGGGTAGAACCAGTACTTAGTGCCGTTTGAGAAGGATCATTCAAACGCTCCCCGAGTAGGGATCGAACTCACGACTTTTCGATCGCAAGGCGGACACCATGTCCACAATACCACAGCGTCCTTGCACAGCTTGCCAAATATTTCCTTTAGCTGACCTTATTATTTAAAAGCAATTCAATAAATTTTACATCGAATGTTTATTTAAATTCCTTTTATGCTATTATTACATCTTAAAGGGACCTGTTCACAGATTGACGAATTGACAATTTACCAACTTGTTGTCACATATTCCAAAAATACAAGAAGTGTATATAAATCAGCGAAAAAAAACACTACGGACATAGAAATATACTGTAAATACCGTTTCGTAAATGAGTTATCATCTGTTCAAATCAATAAAATTATAAAGCGTTTGTAACGCTTTAAACAATGGAATATTTTGGATTGTTTCTGATGTTTTCGTTAAATATGTTGAAAACAGGTATATCACTTACATAAAGTAAACAAATACGAGATTAACTATAAAAGCCGGAAAGTCACCTTGGCGTTTTGATCCGGAGGTCTGAGGTTCGAAACCCCCTTAGGAGTATTTTTTATGCCTTTCTTCTTATAATACTCGAGTTCTTTAGTTGATGCTTAATAGTCCAATTAAGACGTTTAATTGTATATTTCAAAAAAGATAAAAATCTGTGAACAAGTCCCTTTAAATAAAAGTAAACCGATTTAAACACACGCGTTTGCTTTTTTTATCACACAAAACAATTTAATTAGCGAATTCATATTAATTTACGCAATGAGAAAATTCAAGTAAAATGTCTCTGTCGAAAATGTTACTAGTGTCAAAAGGATTCGTTCACCACAATGTAGATGTGCATTATTTTTTGTACATAAAAGGACTTAAACAAATATGTCTTGACCTTTTTTAACATTGAATTACAAAGAAGCGTGAAGGAAGAATCACTAATTCAACACACAGCATAACACACAATTTACGAATTGTGTTTAAACCGCCAAAAATCCGTTAATTGAGGTGAATTCCTGCAAATGTATACCTTATACCTGATTTAGTTATTGAACGGTTGTTTTATCATCCATACCTAGTCTACAAAAACAAAGTTATGCTTAAATATGTTTTTAAATATGAAATGCATTTAATTCTATCTAGTATGTTGGGAGAAGAACGTAACAAATCATAGCATGCTATGACATCATTACATACCAACTGCATAAAAGGATAAATAAATGTTCATAAAAAAGTTATAGATAAAATAGTCAAAATTCCTTTAAAACTATTTTTCTTAAGGTCTGATGTCTATAACATTATATTCAACTTATTATAATTTTAAGCTAATTGCCATCGTTTGAATAGCTAAGGACATATATTACATTTTAGTCCACATTTTTTATTTAACTCAAAAAAATATACAAACGTAATGATAACATAAGGTTTCAGACTCTAGACCTAGACAAAAACTTTTTGTCACAATGACTTGTGCGAAATTAGGCACAAATCGTCAGAGAAGAACATAATATAGACATAATAAACATGACAAATGAAAACGGCGTAACGTGCATTCATTCGCACATTAATTATAATCCTATTTTACCGCCCACCTCGGCCAACATAGGCAACTCTTCATAATACAAGAATTTCCAGTGAGAGGCTACCTCCCTTGCCACATCTCCGAGGAATACAGAATCATTCAAAAGATTCCTGGATACATTGGCTAATTCGAACCCTTACAGACAATTCCATACAAATCCGTTCATACGGTTTTGCGTAAAGTTGCTATCTAACGAACAGACATACAAAATAGAACCAACAGTAACTTAAACATAACCAACTTCCTAAGTAGATGTTACCAATGCGTTAGATATTTAAGCATCGTTCTGATGCGCGTGTATTAAATCACTCGGCTTAACGCTCTCGTGGTTTAATTTCTACGCATCAGAACTCAAACTCGTTGTTTATTTACACTACATATTCTGCAATTACAGTGCGTTTTTACAGTTTGGGAACTATTTTTTCGAGTTGTTTATAGGCAATTTAACAACGGAAATTATTGTTCTTTGTCTTTAGAAAACTCTAAATATTAGAATAGCTCATGTACAATTCGATGTCACAAACGCAACACTTTAAGTTCAGGACTTTGTCCTCGAATGTGCGTTATATGAACTTAAGTATTTAGACATATCTGACAACTTCATCGGACAAAACATCATCATCAAAATATCAAATATTTCAAATAGTCATTCAAAATCAGAACTAATGAGCTTCAAAAATCTTTGCTTACAATTAAACACGAGCTCAAACTGTTTTCACTAAATATGCCCGAGTGTGACTGCATTTCATTGCAAGCATATTGATATTTCATAATGTCAGTGCATCATGTAATGACACACAAATTACTCGTGGGCATAGTTTGCTAACATAACCAACATGCAGCTTGTTAAACCAGGGCCCGCATTCACAAAGCTCCTGAAAACCTGAGTATATTTCTTAAATTCAGAAAATTCCTCAAGTCTCTGGCTGTTTTATGTATATGTCTATTTACATTTAAATGTTTTAAACTAGTTGAATTGCTTAGATGTTTGGTATTTTATCATTTTGTCAACATAAATCTTTGGATTTCACATAGACAATTTGATATAAAATGTTCACTTAAGTACAGCTTTATGAATACCGGCCCAGAACTGCAGACAAATACTAGTATATGACAAATATAGGCATACGGACAAGAGCAAGTTGCGTGCATCGATATACATGTTACACAACAGCTGTGTCGCGTATACGTATACGCGAATTACACCAGTGCAAGCACAAGCATTTGTGTCTGCAAACGCTGTAAATGCACCATGTACTGGATTAACCAGTTGAAATGCAATACAATTTACATGAAGACAATTCCGTAATGCATGATATATCCACCCTTAAACTTGGGTGTCACACAGTCATGGCGCAGATTCGACACGCATGATATTACATGTAATTTTAATAACAATTATTCTTATCTGGCAGTTTGTAACATTTGCCAAATAAGTTGAACAAATCAATGGTTATACTACTCAATTATCTATTTTTACAGGACTATTTTAATTGTTCCTGTGTTGTTTTTCTTTTTTTGTTTTGTTTTTGTATTTTGTGTGTTCTTTTTTTATAAACAAATTTACATACCAATATTAACAACAAACACATAGTAGTAATACACAGTAGACGCAGCAAAGCTCGAGCTATCAATAAAATAGACATAAATGTACCATGAATAACGTATATATATGTCGTACACTAGCCAATGAAATTAAAGTATAAAACAAATAATGTATATTAAACAAATATTTAGAAAACCAGTTCACTTCAAAGAGTTTTATTTAATAAATAATCGATTTTGAGTTGACTATCTGTAAATAAACAACGATTTTGAGTTCTGATGCGTGTGAATTAATAAACGCGCGTCAGAACGAAAATTCGAAGTTTATGTACAGAAAAACAACGATAAAGTAAAAAATATGTCGATTCTAACATGACCAGTCAACATATTCTGCATTAACAACGAGTACTATATTTTACAGTTTCGGAACTACTTTTTCGAATTGTTTATTGGCAATCTTACAACGCAAATTGTGCGCGCGTCATGTTAGAAAGAAATCTTTTAAAAGGTGACTGGAAATCAGATTTTTTGCAGTCAGAATAAACGTATTGCTTTGGTTAACGATATGCTTGTTTGTTGATATTGTTTTTATTTTTTGTTTTAAAATGTAGTTTAAAGTTTGGCAAGCTCAAGGTTGATTCAGTGTTTCAAATACGTGTATACTACATAATAACAAAGCATCCATATAACAAAGTCCGTAAGGTTACATATTAAAAGAACTAAATAATACACATATACATATCTGAATATACACAGTAAAACATACACTACAGATAACAATTCTTTATAAATTACAAATCCAGACAACTTTTTAAACACACAAAAACAATCACCACATCCGTTAACATTCATTTTGAATATCTTACAGAACGTAACAGTAGCGCATAATCTACATAATTGTATCATTTTGGATTATTTAAGTACTTTGAAAATACAAAAATGTTATTCAGATAACGTGCATAACAACACATTTTCAAAATGAAACTCAGAAAAACAAAACAGTTACTAATTGTATTACACAAATCAAATCTTCCCATACTAGAAAGTTTCCTAAAACATACAAGCAAAAAACACCTAATCTACTTAACAATTTTTCAATTATATATTGCAAACCTCTAATTAATCCCACGTAAATTATTTAAATACTGTAATTATACATCAACAACGTGTATTGTGTTTGTGTGTATGTGTTTTGCGCTTCTCTGCATTATATTCTAACGTAATTACAAACTAAACAAAGCCTTTATGCACCTCACAAGCATGGATATTTCATTTGTAACTCAGATACTTTCCTAATCAAAAGATTTTCTTGACATGCTATACAGAAATACTCAACGGAACAACGCTCGTCGTATACAATAGGCATTTTGACATATTGTATTTCAACACAATATTATATTAAACTCATCTTTCTCAGCTATAATATATACGTGTCATTACCGTAAGTACCATGGATTGAGTTCTTTTAATTGCTTCTCATTTAACATAATAATTATGTACATGTGACATTACAGAAGGCAACTTGGTTTTAATTCTGTTAATCGCATCTCAACTTACATAATATGTACACGTGACATTACAGTAAGCAACTAGGTTTTAAATCCGGTATATACATGTCTATTTACATAATATGTACACGTGACATTACAGTAAGCAACTAGGTTTTAAATCCAGTATATACATGTCTATTTACATAATATGTACACGGTGCACGTGACATTACAGTAAGCAACTAGGTTTTAAATCCGGTATATACATATCTATTTACATAATATGTGTACGTGACATTACAGTAGGCAACTTGGTTTGAGTTCTATTAATTGCATCTCAACTTTCATGATTTGCACATGGGACATTGTAGTATTAAACTACTTGGTTTGAGTTAATTGCATCTCAACTTACATAATATGATTTTATGCACGTGTGACATTACAGTAAGCAACATGATTTGAGAGTTGATTACACCTTACTTGACATACTGTGCTATTACAGTAGGCAACATGATGTGAGTTCGGTTGCATCTTGGTCAGGCGTGTTCTTTAAGTCGCCGACATTGTGGTAATGAATGAGGAACTCCGGGTAGCACTGCGCTTTCTCAAACAAGACGTATATCCTCGGGTTCTTCAGCACATCAACGCAGGAGTCGTACAACTCATGATCCATTCCAGGCCTGCTCGGGGGCCGTCTGTATTCCGGCTTTCCTTCTGTGGCCTCACCAACCAAAACCTTGGCTTGGAACGTAAACCTGTGCGGTCCTTTCGTGTATTCGTGTGAATACTTGGCATCTGTCGCAAAATATGCTCCGTCGCCAAATCGCGTCATGTTTTTGCCTGATGTCCTTGAGTCAAAGTTGTTGATGCTGATTCCACGGACGGCTTCTAAGTTATCTGTGCCGTGATACAGGTTGAGTTGTGTCACTGGGGAACAGTCGCCGAGTCGCACCTTCTTCGGCTTCATCACGGTCTCCAAATGACTAAAGGTAAAGCAGATAATAATGATTTTTTTCAAAACGCTTATATGAAACAAAAGAATTGTGTTGAGAAGTATTTACAGCGACATTACTCTTAATTATCACAATAACCGAAAAAGTATATTTATTAGCAAATATGGTTTAATTTATTATGTTAAGATAAATAATGCATAAGGCATACATTGTATCAATTATATGCAACTTGCTAAGTACTTGTATTACATTGAAGGCTAACATGTTTGTTTGCATTCCGCTCTTTAATTAGTACAAATTGTTTCTGTTGTAACTAAGTTATATATTTCTTTAATTTTGTCATTATAAACATAAATATTATTTTTGTACGACATCTCGGAAATAAGTTTATTTCTTATTTTTGTCTTTTATGTTTCAAAGGGTTAATTTCCTTTTTATGGATGCGTTAAAAAGTTAGGTAGTTCTTTTGGAAAATTAAGGTTGTTACCTATTTACTACATCTATATATATAATAGCTTCTTCATATGAATTAGAAGTATTGCATGTATTATTTAGCCAGAAAATATGATGACAAGTAAAGGCACACATTGTTCGGTAACGTACTTGCAGAATGTGGACCACAGAACGTGATTCTGAACGCGGTAGATATCGTCTATGATCTGTTTGTTTGCGTCGAGAGTCTTATTGAAATTATCGGACACCAGTTTATAGTCTTCGTCTGTTGGATCAAGTTTAACCCACTCAAACTGCTGAAAGTAGTCCCATGGTACCCATCCGCGCGGAAGGTCCACTTTCACCGACGGCGTGGTCTGCAGTTTGGCAGGACTGAAGTCAACCATAAACTGTTGCTACATACGTATGGGTCAAAACTGTGATCAAACATGTATTCACTGAGCTCAGGCAGATGTATTCATATAGACTTATACCAGTCTATACACGATGGATGGCAACATGAACAGAGCAAGTAAGAATACCGTAATATAATTGTATTTATTTTAAGCATTTCTTAATGAAAATGAGACTGTTCTAATAGTGTCAGATAATGGGGATAATCCTGATGTTCTATTTTAAGAAATGGCATGTCATATTAAAACAAAGGTTTTTTTCGTCTCTTGAGATGCAAAATTCTCCATTATTTGATTAGCATATTCAAATTCTTATTAATTATTATATAATAAGCTTTCAAATTTGTTTTAAGTAATGGCTTTACTTCATCTTGTCAGGCTCAATTTCTGCAATGTTATAATTGGCATCGCTATGACAAACAACAATCGCTCGTTTGGAATCAGGTCGAAATCAAGGAAAAGTTATGTATAACTACAGTTGACAATGTATGGACTTTCTATGTTCAATTTTAGTCAGCTGTCGCTGTTTTAAAAATGCCTGGATGATATTAAAATTATGCAGATATTTTCTATTTCATAAATAAAACAAAAAAACACGCACCTTAATAAAAATCCACTCCCTCAGGAATACAAGTAATGTCATAATACTTGACACGATTTAACACAACGTTCAATATTCGCTTTCAACTCTGAGATAAGTTAAACAAACGTTTGGGAGTCAATAAATCATTACGTACCCGATTTGCTGTTTAACGTCATTTCCTGAAACAAACAGTGGCCTACGTTGAACATTTCTGGATACTTGAGTAGTGAGGTTCATTTGTTCCATGCCATCAATGTTCAGTTGGTACTTAAATTTAAAATTCTCCCGTGTATAAAGGTACGTGTCTTGCTTTGCTAGGAATTTCGTTTCCACAGTTAGTTGGAGAGAATCCTGAAAATATACGATACCAAATATAAACATCCGATGTTTTGATAAAATAATAAATAAAGACAAAAATACAAGTTTGGTATTAATTGTAAATAAGGCTGTTTTAAGGGCTTTCTACATATTATGATAAACTCGTTTACTCTTGACAACTATTTGTAGTAAATGACTAGCTTACTAACATGGGTATAACTGTGTACTCCTACTTGATTACAGGCAACGTACATTTTTGTGGATCTTTCACAGTTACTTACCGGTTCCATTAGCAGCCATTCTCCACGCGTAAATTCCAAGTACCATCTCCATTCGGTTCTGAATGATTCTGAGTTCTGCACTTTTCCGAATGCGTAGGATTTTGTGGACAATCTCCTAACCTCATAGCTCGTTGTTTCACCATTCGGACCAACGGACGTTGCGTGCAGAGGTTCGAACACAACGCTGAATGTTGCCGACCTACAATCACCTGTCTGCATACGAACAATAACATCAAATACTTGCCAAATACTTTCAATTATTTATAACATTTTTTACGAATGCATTTGGGGTAATCAGTAATCCTGTGTAAAAAGTGTGTATAAACAAACAACTTACAGACCAGCTGATAGACTTAATCAACTTTGTAAAATAAGAATTACCATTACATGAATACTCATTTACAAAAATATCAGAATGATCAATTCATTCCAATGTAAAACTGTTGCCAGGATAGTTGAATCTTGAAAACAAATACATCAGAAGTGTATCTGTCATTGTGATTGAGTATGCAAATGTTTACTTGACATTAACGAAAGTGTATGGAGTAAACAAAGATCTTTATTAACATGATATAACAGTTATGTGCTGTTCATCTTGGACAAAGTCATTTTCGACAATTCACACATGAACATTTATTAGTGATTATTTAACAATACCAACCAATTCATTGTATGCGATCGGATTCGTTGCAGTCTTTTCTGGTTTGGAAAACAGTTCTTCAACAGTTTCTTGGCATGAAATTGTCTTCCACTCGTCCCATAGCTTCACTTGCCAGATGTACGGTAACGACGAGTGGATCTGTTTGCATCCCCTTTTTTTGCATGCATCCAAAAGGTATGATGTACAAATGGACTTCTGACCGGCAATATCTTCAAAATACAAATTCAAGAGCGGTTGCTATATTCCACGCATTGATATTGGTAACACATACCTTTTGGGTTCGTTGGTCCACGGAACCCGCTTAAGGATTGGCCAACCGTTTATCGAATCGTGGTTGAATATTTTGTGTATATTTCTGCCATGATGGTCTGAGGTAATCACTCAATTGAATAGTGTCAAAAACTACGGGTGAATTGCCGTATTCAAAGAGCCATGTTCTTTCTGACAAGCTGGAGTTTAATTCAATTATGCAATTTTTCAATTAACGAACATGTTCATTTAAGTAAACTTTCCAAAACTATACATGATGTTTCTTTCTAAAAAGCATTTTCGTCGTCTTTCTTTCGTCAGATATTTGTACTACAAAGTTGATAATCAATAGTGACAAATGAGTAGGATTTCCTTGAATTATAATAAAACAAGAGATGTTTGTAAAACATGTATGCTCCCCGACTTGCAGCCTTTGTTCATCACAGAAGTGTACTGTTTCAGAAAAATCGAAGCTGAGACATGTAAACCATTACCTTGATAGGAGTTGTCTTCTCTGCAAGAGCATTCTTCCTATCAAATTTGACGACTCGACCCAAGTATTCAGTAATTATCACTATGTAATAGGTCATCTACTCAAACTGACCATTGTACCTATATAGTTTGAGGACCATGTACTAATGGTTCATCTGTTATTAAGTGGAAATGTTGTTTTTTTACCAAGCCCCTGTCACCTTGACCTTTGATCTTTTGATCTCAAAATCGATAGGGGTCTTCCTTCCCTCAAGACTAACCAGCATACTAATTTATATGATCCTAGGTTAAAGCGTTCTCTAGATATTGTGTGGAAACGGTTTTCATGTTACAACCCCGTGGTTGACCTCAGATTGATAGGCTTCTTCCTTTCCTCCCGAGTAACCAGCATACTAACTTGGATGATCGTAGGTCAAAGCGTTCTCTAGATATCCTGCGGAAACAAAATGGTATACGGAGAAAACAGTTTTCATGTTACAAGCCCCTGTGACCTTGACCTTTGACCTCAAAATTGATAGGCGTCTTCCTTTCCTCCCGAGTAACCAGCATACCAACTTGGATGATCGTAGGTCAAAGCGTTCTCTAGATATCTTGCGGAAACAAATTTCATGTTACATGGAAGTTCAAAGCGTATTCTACATATCATGCGGAAACGAAATGGTCTACAGAGGAAACAGTTTTCATGTTACAAGCCTCTGTCAACCCTTACCTTTGACCTGTTGATCCCAAAATTGATAGGCGTCTTCCTTTCCTCCCGAGTAACCAGCATACCAACTTAAATGATCGTAGGTCAAAGCGTTCTCTAGATATCTTGCGGAAACAAATTTCATGTTACATGCCCCTGTGACCTTGTCCTTTGACCTGTTGACATCAGAATCAATAGGCGTCTTCCTTTCCTCCCAAGTAACCAGCATACCAACTTAAATGATCGTAAATCAGCTTTCTCTAGATATCGTGCGGAAACGAAATGGTCTACGGACAGACCGATAACCGACCGACGGACAGATGCAAAGCAATATACCCCCACTTCTTCGAAGGGGGGCATAATAATAAAAAGTAATCGCAATACACTTATTACCTGCGAAAGAAAAGTACTAGTAACACATACCTGTTTTCAACAAGTCGCCTTTGTCCTCAATAGCAGCTACTACCTCTCTTTCACGAACTAAGTACACGGCCTTTCGGAAAAACGGCTCATTCCATGTTACCATGTCATAGGCAGTGACTATGGGGCCGTTGTGCTCCGACATTCGGTCATGACATTTTGGGCAGTTTTCTTCATGGCACTGTCCATTGATGTAGCCGGGACAAATGTGCAAATCAAAGCACATATTGTCAGGACAAGATCCACTTTTATCCCACTCCTGGCAAACATGTGGATATCGCCGTCTGAGAATGCAAGTGATTTCTTCGTTTGAAAATTTAGCTAAACCATACCGCCGTGCGGCTATGATATTTTGGCCATCTGTTGCGTTATGGCTAAAATTGCATTTCTCCCCGAAGAAACAGTATCCGCAGAGAAAATCTTTGCAAATATGAAATCGTTTGCATTTATTCTTTGCACATCCAGTTCTTTTAATATAGTCAAAGCAATATGATATATCTTTTCTGCATACATTAACGGCTGTAATTTTACCATCTTTTTCCAACGCAGCAAACTGTTTTTTCTTCTTGAACCAGTCGGCAACGTCGAAATCAGTAGGAAACAATCCGGATTCCCTGCGAATATCCTCCGGTGAACCACTTCCTTTAAAGTTTTTAACCATGTAGTCAAAGACATCACAAATCAGCTTTGCTTCTTCATTTGCCTCTTTGGTTGTGTCATCTGCGATAGTATCTTTTTTCTTACCACCTTGTTTGTTGTCATCACCATTGGTGTTCGGATCTTTACCTCGATCAGCTTTAGTTTTTCCTTGGCCTTTTTTATCTCTGTTTGCGGTGTTTGTTGGCTGTTTATTGTCTCTAGTTTTATAATAACTCCTCGATACATTCACCTCACTTTTGATTCTATCCAAGGGACCACTGCCAGGATACGGTTGTGTTGGAATACCTAACAAACTTGGTGGGTTTTGCATTGGCGGATACATCGCTGAAACATTATATAATATATATTCTAACATGCTACTCGCTAATTTGTCTATATATAGACAAAGAACAAACTTAAGCAATAAACAACACAAAAAGTAGTCCCGATTCTACAGTCCTTTTTGGTTCTGATGCGTGGCTAATATACAATTCGGACTAACGTCCTTGTGGTTTAATTCCTACGCATCAGAACTCTAAATCGTTGTTAAGTGACCAATAAAGAAAGGTAAAACAAAACTTATTTCTTAAATACAAATATATTTAAATATAAACCATATCAACACTGGAGATATCAATATTGCGAAAAAAAGTATATAGGTTTTAATACGTTTCAGTTTTGATAATAATACAGCGGAGTTGTTAAAATAAATGAAATAAACGAAACATTGCATTAATAGAATTATCAAGATCGAAAAAGAAACATTGTTCTGAGACATTTGTCAAGCACTGACACACATTAACGTTTTATCTGTGTAGGCATATACTCGACTAAATATTGCTTCTGCAGTTATCAGAAACGTTATTCTTCTTACATATAACTTGTAAGCTACAATATTTTGCTAATTGTGCCATTTAGTAACTTAATAATATCTTATGCTTTTAATGTAAATCTGAACAACATCAAGAACCACCGAATAATAATATAATTATTATCATTATTATTAATATTATCATTATAATTTATTATTATTATTATTATGTAGCATTTAAGAACTTTAATATGTTCCTTAAAAATAACGTTAACCGTGTTTATCAAAATAAAATTGTTTATATATTTGACAAAAATGCATCAATTGCTGTCCATATACGGAGTGTTCAGGAATCGAAAAAGAAATAGAGCGTGGTATGTTATTTTGTGTAAAACTGATTTGTCTTCAAGAACTGCAAATCGAAATTACAGAATTTTTCCTTTTTTGTAACGGCCATACAAAATTTAAACAAACAGTTCATTTTAAAAATACATGTATAACAACGAATAAAGTGCTTAAAGTTTCGACAAATCGTCCAAAATATAGGTTTTTGTTTGTAAATACATTGCATATTTTATCTCTGAAAAAAATGTAGATTGTTGTAAATATTGTCTTTTAAAACAGGTTATGTGCCTGAAGTAGGTTCATTTTTTATTTTGTTGTCAAACATTCCACCATCATTATCGTAAGATATTATGAAAGGAAACATTATGTGCAATGAAACGTAGTGCATTCAGACGGACAGATAACAAGGTAACACACTGTCAATGCAACACAACGTCAGCCATGTAGAATGTTGATATTGTCGTCGTTTCATAAATCGTTGCGAACTTGTATGCACATTCACTACACAGAAGGCTAATGCAATACTCTTATCGGTTATAAAGGGATGATGCCTAACAAATGGGTCTCAAGTGCCAATAGCATAACGTACATTGAAAATATATATTTAAATTGACATCATGATCAATGTAAAAAATAAGGTATATACAAGAGATGTTTGTAAAACATGTATGCCCCCCGACTTGCAGCCAAGTTGAGAATATGTGCAATTGTTAAAAAAAAAATTTATATGCAATCCCAAGCGAGGTCTCGATATATGGTATCTATGTATGAAGTTTCATAAAAATATCTCTAGGCGTTCTCAAGTTATTGAGCGGAAACCGTTTTTCTATTATTAGTAATGGTGACCTTGACCCCACCCACCCCATATGAAATCCCAAGAGAGGTCTCAATGAAAGGTATTTATGAATGAAGTTTGATTAAAATATCTCGATGCTTACTCAAATTATTGAGCGGAAACCGTTTTTCTATTTTAAGCAACGGTGACCTTGACCCCACCCAACCCATATGCAATCCCAAGCGAGGTCTCGATATAAGGTATATATGTATGAAGTTTCATTAAAATATCTCGATGCGTTCTCAAGTTATTGTGCTGAAACCGTTTTTTCTATTTTTAGTAATGGTGACCTTGACCTTGACCCCACCCACCCCATATGCAATCCCAAGCAAGGTCTCAATATATGGTATCTATGTATGAAGTTTCATTAAAATATCTTGATGTGTTCTTAAGTTATTGAGCGGAGACCGTTCTTTTATTTTTAGTAACGGTGACCTCGACCCCACCCAACCTATATACAGTCTTAAGAGAGGTCTCGATATAAGGTATCTATGTATAAAGTTTCATTAAAATATCTCAATGTGTTCTCAAGTTATTGAGCAGAAACCGTTTTTCTATTGACCTGTTGACCTCAAAATTTATAGGCGTCTTCCTTTCCTCCCAAGTAACCAGTATACCAACTTTCATGATCGTAGATCAAAGCTTTCTCTAGATATTGTGCGGAAACAAAATGGTCTACGGACAGACCATTCATCCGACCAACCAACCCATGGACGGACAGGTACAAAGCAATATATCCCCACTTCTTCGAAGGGGGGCATAATATTGTGGAAATGTTGAACCCTTTTTGAAAAAAGAACTCATGATATAATTTAGGTCGTGTTTGTTTAGGTTGTCGTTATTATCCATTGTTTTTACACATACACTTATAAAGCAGGGCAGCGTATAGATGATTAGAGCGATCATTTTTTTGTTGTTTGTTCTTCTGGCTCCTAGGTTAGTTACCAAATGTGTTTGCTTTCATTGTTTTTAACTATTTATGTGTTAAATTTTCATTTTCTATTGGGTGTACGCCTATGTATTGCTCATTTCTATAATATACTAGTATTCATATTACTTAAGTAAATATCTTTTTCTGACATACGAGGGCTGTCCGAAAGTCAGATCACAGCCTAATTTATTGACACAGTGTCTTTATTTCATTAATTTATGTATTTTCTTAAACAACAATATGTTGTTACTTATAACATTAAAACGAGTTCTTATGTATTGATTAACATATTTTTATATTGATTTGATAGTATACACATCCATATCTACGGAGCAATTCACTAATAGGTGACGTCAACATAACTTTGCAAGATCCAAACCAAGACCAAAATACCTTTAGAAGCAGTAAGTATTCCCCATCTACTGATATGTTTGACTGATGTTTTTTCCATATGCACTAAAAGTGGATCAATCCACCATTCACTGATCAGATCATCATAAGGGTTATCCTTAGGATCTGACCTAAGGTGAACCACTTCTATGTTTGTCTGATGTATTGGTCTCCATATCTTTATGTTACCTGTGGGATTTGTATACCTGTGACTATTAAACTACAATAAATGTAATTTATTTTTTTGTTTCTAATAGTAAATGTTTTGAGTGGAGTTGTTTCAGTGTTCACAAAATGATACGAGTGTCCAACGATGCTCCATACGCTCGTCTGACGTCGAGTTTTTCCTGACATACCCCTTCATCTTTTTCTAATGTAAAAATGAAACACCTGAGCAAAACATTTCAGATTGTGATATTTTATCAATAAATCCCAGCTGATTGGGCTATATCAATTTTCTAAAATGTCTCGTTAGTTTACGTATACAGTTTAACTGCGTATAACAAATGACAATGGCTAATTAAACAAGAGGGCCAAATGGCCTTGGGTCGCTAACCTGAGTTTCATTAGTCAAACAATTTTCCATGTGTTAGATTTTTATACGGATATGGATATACTGATACGGACTGGTGGAAAGGCGGTCTAATCATCATGGTTTGAAAAACTTATGTGACAACAGACATCAAAATTTTGAAGTACATATTGAAATTGAAGCTTTTTCTTCTATTAGACCTAGTGACCTAGTTTTTGACCCCACATGACCCAGATTCCAACCTCATCCGAGATACCAATGGGACAAATGTTCCGACCAAGTTTCATGACGATTGGGCGAATAATGTAACTTCTAGATGGTAACAATCTTTTTCTTTAATTTGACCTAGTGACCTAGTTTTGGACCTCACATGACCCAGTTTCAAACTCTACCAAGATACCATTAAGACAAATGTTCTAACCAAGTTTCATGAAGATTTGGCAAATTGTGACTTCTAGAGTGTTAACAGGCTTTTTCTTCAACGTGACCTAGTGACCTAGTTTTTGACCCTACATGACCCATATTTGAACTCCGCCAAGATATCATTGGGACAAATGTTCTGACCAAGTTTCATGAAGATTGGGCAAAAAATGTGACTTCTATCGTGTTAAAAAACTTTTTCTTCAATTTGACCTAGTGACCTAGTTTTTCACCCCACATGACCCAGATTCGAACTCGGCCGAGATAGCATTAAGACGAATGTTCTGACCAAGTTTCATGAAGATTGGCCAAAAAATGTGACTTCTGGAGTGTTAACAAAGCTTTTTCTTCAATTTGACCTAGTGACCTAGTTTTTGACCCCACATGGCCAAAATTCAAACTTGGCCAAGATATCATTGGGACAACATTTTCTGACCAAGTTTCATGAAGATTGGGCAAAAAATGTGACTTCTAGAGTGTTCACAAGTTTTTCCTATAGCCATATAAGGAAAACTCCCCCCTGGCGGCCATGTTTTTCACTGGACCAGAACCATTTTTTAACTTGGCCGAGATATCATTGGAACAAAGGTTCTGAGCAAGTTTCATGTTGATTGGGCAAAAAATGTGACTTCTAGAGTGTTCACAAGCTTTTTCTATAGCCATATAAGAAAAACTGCCCCGCCCCCTGGTGGCCATGTTTTATAACGGATCAGAACCCTTTTCGAACTCGGCAAAGATATCATTAGAACAAATGTTCTGATGTTGATTGGGCAAAAAATGTTGACGACGAGTGGGGTTATTTACCCTCGGGACTTCGGTTAAAAACCATTGCCCGAGCACACTGCTTAACATATAAAACTCTGCTTGTATACAACTATAAAACATCCCTTCTTTAAAGGGTGCGACACAAAATCTTTGCAGTGTGGGTACGGTGCTGTATATAAAAATCTAAGTGTAAAAATATATCAGAAGTACATAAAAATACTGCTTTTAAATGAATCTTTGTAAATTGTAAAAAGAAACAGTTAATATCTGCTTTAGAAATATATTTTCTTAATTTATACAACACATGTATAAACTTTAAAATCGAATATACAGCCTTTAATGAAGAATGCGGTAGCGTGTGAAAGTAATTTGCATATTGAGCTTGATGCTCAAAGCCGATAGTAATTGAACAAATCAAAATTCTCGTTACAATCCGTCTGACCAATCAGCGTGTAGCTTATATAGTAACGTTAGGGTTGGGAGAGTTTGCACTATTACTGCAAAGAAATATTTAAAATAATAGATCTGCTAAATGAAAATATGCAGATTTTAATATGTAAATGTTACTGAAATTTGAGAGAATTAATTTCTCTATGAATGTTACATAATTATATATGCTTTAATAAAGTATGAACAAACTTTGATATGTAATTTGTGTTTATTTATTGTTTTCTTTGCAGTTTAATACTTAGATAGAAAAGAAGAGAGATGATAGCCCAACAGAATAAGATTTAATGATGGAAACACATAATTTTACATGTATCATAATTTTACTAGACCCATTAGTCAGCATATGCTGTAATGGGATTGCTGGAGTCTTTTTAACTTAAAGATCTGGAAGAAATATATATGATTTTAATAACCATATACTTTTTAAAATGTTTGGAAACAAGGGTACAGTAGTTTATTTAAAATAAAATTATGACCAGTTCAATGTTTTACCAGATCTCTAAGTGGTTCAACATAGTTTTACAGAATAAATATAATATTTGCATGTCTTTGCTGCAATTTTATGCTGCCGGTATATGAAAAGGCAGAAAATTAACACTTAGTTACTTAGAAATGCTGTCATAATAAATAATACTCTGAATAAAATGAGTATTATAATGTAATGCAATAAATAGTTGCTATTTAGGGTTCTAACCCTGTTTAATCTTATGTTGAAGTAAGAATACTTTTTATATTAAATAAAATGGATCAAGGGTCACTAAATAGTAAAGATTTAATATAATATAAATGAAAACAGACTTGTGTAGGCAAGTATGTTATGTGTGTTAAAGTAATTTTAATTTTTAACATTTGTGCGACATGCGATTAACCTATGTTGAACGCTTGCAGACAGGGAATTTAGCGAGTTTGGTACCTAAGAGAGTTGGGCTATTTTAAAATGAAGGTTTCCCCCAGGGTGGCATTAAAACAATGTTTAAAGAAGTTATGTTATAATACATAAAATACAGCAATATGGGCTGCTAGTTACAAAACAGTCACCTTGATAGGGCCACTTTAATAAAATATGTTACGAATTCAACTTATAATACAGCTAAGAATTAAAGAAACAAGAACATTATTTATAATATTTACAAGTTAAAAATACTTTACATGAATGAATATGTTACTGTGTACCTTTAAAGTAATAGTCAACATGCTAACATACATGTCAGTGTTAATATATTAATTGTGTTGAAGCACAATTAATGAGATATTCATGTTATTCAACAAAACAATAACATGGTTTAAATATAGATAGATACACAGTAATGTATTAGATAAAAGACACCCTGGAAGGGATAAAATGGTATATTGGAAGTGTAGGATTGGGAGGCCAGCGTGTGGATTGGGGACTGGGTTGGGTTGGAAAGAAGGGGATATACTTGAATGGGTGAAGGTATATCTATTTGAGTTGTGTCCCCTGGACCAGAGGGAGTGCACGGCTAGATTAAATTATTTAAAAGTAAGCACAATATGCAGAAAAGACATAAAATCTTAGAAAGTTGACTAATTCAGACAGAAAATGATACCAACTAGGTAGAAATGGACTATAATATGGGATTTTAACTAATCCCTGATAAAAAACTTACAAAGGGTCATATCCACACAGTAAAATTGGATATGAATATATAAATAAAATTCAGTAGTACACTGCACCTATCACAGTATGCCAATGGTAATAATATTAAAAACTCCAATATCAATTAAATGGTATTGGTCTCGAAAAGACCGAATGCAAATAATTGCAAGGTTCTCAGATCCTTGCACCGTACACCCCAGTCCGACGTGATTCTTTGAGGAATAGAGGGGATGGGGGGGTGTCAGAGGGGAAGGGAGGGGGATGCAATGCAGTCAACTGTACCCAGGAAAATGAGAGGCCCCGCCCTTTCTGATTATTAAAAACTGCAATAAAACGGGGCTTATTAAGAATCTGAAAAATGTAAAAGGTGCACTAACGTGATGCTCTCATGTGAAAAATGGTTTAAAATAAGGAATACCAGGTCAATACCATTGACCTGGTTTAGAAAGGGCAGTGAATTCCATAGTTTCCCAATAAAAAATTAAAACAATAGCTTTGAAAACTCAGAGGGACAATGCTATAAAAAATGTATACAGAAACTGTCAACTATCACATAATAAAAAAAAAAACAAGCACAGTAACTGTATCTTAGTTGGTTAGGTGTTGACTGATGCCCCCCCCCCCTCCATGACCTAGATTTTGTCAGTTACCTGACAATCTAGCAGATATATGGCCAGGCAGAAAAAACCGGGACCCTGGCCACTCCCATGGGGTCTAGCACGTTGGTAAGGTTTAAAACTAGTCCATGGGAGTGCAATGCGGCCTTTAGCTGGTCCCTCTGCCCTGTAAAGGTGTTGCACTGTAGCAGTAGGTGGACTGCCGTGAAGGGCTCAAAGCACCGCGGACATGCAGGGTCAAGCCCAAGGACATATTTTTCTGCACCACCGGGTAGAAGAGTGGTTCCCATCCTCAGGCACATGATGGCTCTGTCAAGCACAATGCTTGTTGGGTATTTGTCAGGCGGCCTGAGGGTTTTCACGGGTCTGAGAAAAGTATTTCGGTAGGCAGAAAAATTGGTGGTCTGGAGATTCCACTCACTAAGGACAAATTTCTTTGCCAGTGACTAATTTCAGTTGGCGCCAGGGATTCCCCAGCATCAACAGCCCCCCTCCTTAGCCCCCCTGTCCGCCTGTTCATTCCCACTGATGTCGACGTGTGCTGGACACCATACTAAAGTGACCTTTAAAGATTTATCTTGGCACTGTTGATAAGTTCCAAAATGTTAGATAAAAAATCAGGCCTAGATCTGCTATTTCTGTTTTTGACAGACTCAAGAGATGACCATGAGACTGATAAAATAGCAGTTTTAGTAGGTTTATTAACCAAAATCCAGCACAATGCATATTTAATAGCCAAAAGTTCAGCCGAATAAATAGAGAGTTGGTTTTAGAAGGAATAACCAATGAATTGGCTACGAAACCAGAGTTGGGGCATTTGGAGCCATCTGTATAGATTTTAGATGCTCAGCATACCTGTTATCAATATGAATAAGAGTTTCTGACTTAACGAGCTGCGGTAAGTCAGATTTCATGAGGGTCTTAGATAGGGATATGTCGACATCAACAGGTCCCAGGGTCCAGAGGGGTGTTTAGGACGGTCTCAGGTCTGCTACAGGGGTCTTGTCGAGACCGGCATTCTCCAGCAGGGTCTTAATACTCAACCCGAAGGGGAGCGCTACATGCTTTCACTTTAGTATTTTACCCTTGATGAAGGTGCAAGCCCCGACAAGCTGGTTTACGGGGTTTGAACCACGCCAGGACATGGCTCTGGCCCAGAAATTAATAGACTGCTGCTTGCGGCGCAGACTCAGTGGCAGCATGCCCGCCTCCTCCTCAAGCATGTCACTAGGGGTACATTTCAGGGCGCTCATAGCTATCCTAAGTGCCTTGTTCTGAATGGCATCTACCATTTTAAGGGCGTTTGGCGTTGCACATGCATAAATTTGGGCTCCATAATCTAGCTTTGGACGTATAAGGGACTTGTAGAGAAGTAAGAGGCTATTTTTATCAAAACCGAAACCTGTGCCTCCTAACATCCTCATTAAATTTAAGTCCCTGTCGCACCATTCAGTCAAATATTTGAAGTGGTGAATAAAATTTAACTGTTTATCTAGGTACATACCTAGAAATTTCACCACTTTTCCAAAAACAATTTTGGTGCGGCCTAAATATAAGGCCAAAGAATGCTTAATTTGGTCGCCAAATAACATATCTACTGTTTTGGTTGGTGAAATTTTAAATCCCCATTCAATTGACCATTTCCATATGGAGTCTAGACCTGCTTGAGGTCTCTTTTGCAGGCGTGACATATTAGACCCCTTTAACCAAGTGCCGGAGTCATCGGCAAACTGGGAGATAACCATTCCTGAGTCTTTGACGGTTTTAGGAAGATCATTGACGATGAGGGAGAACAGGGTTGAGGATATTACTGACCCCTGGGGGGTACCGCGGTCAGTTATGGCTTCATCTGATAACTCCCCATCAACGTTGACCTGAATTTTCCTGCCCTCTAGGAAAGCTCTGCGGTAATGGAAGCAGAATCCAGTGATTCCAGAATCAGCTAGCATTTTTTAGGATGCCAAAAGTCCAGGTTAAATTGAAGGCTGCCTGAAGGTCCAAAAATATAGCTAACACTGATTGGCCTTGATTTTTTGCAGAAAGAATATCATGTTGTAGTCTTGCTAGCTGATCAAGAGTTGAACGCCCTTTTCGAAAGCCAGACTGGAAGGGGTTCAGAATATTTTTAGTTTCCAATAAGTGCTCTAATCTGTTTTTGACCATTATTTCTAATAATTTGCCTGAATGAGAGGTGAGACTTATTGGGCCATTCCCGTCCCTATATCTGCCACACTTTGTTGCCTTTGTCCACACATTTCTGTGGAAAATGTGTGGAATAGAGTGGTAATAAGTGGAATTAGTTGGCAAAGAGTGGAATTCCACTATTTTTATTCGGTTATGCCACATGAGTGGCAAATTTGCCAGCATTTACCACATTTAAGAAGTGGAAAACATGTGGCATTCTGTGGAAATTTGGACTTGTATTTTTGTGTATGTGGCAAATGACTGGTAATGTGTGGAAATAATGGACTTGGTTTTTTTCATGGGTGTATCATGAGTGGCAAAAATACTTAGAAGATATGAGATGTGGAAATCAGTGGAAAATGGGACTTAGTAATTTTTTTGTTACCTCATGAATGTTATTGGAGGATACAAATTCAGTGTTTGTTAAGTGAATTTTTCAAAAATAATAAAGTTACTGTTTTTGTTTGTTGCTTAACATAGGATTCAACATGATGCAATTTATATAATAAATCAATCAAACAATCAATAGAACAATGCATTTTTATTTATTTATGTATACTTAAATATAATACAAATTAAAATACAGTTTTATCTTCAACACTTGAAATAGCTACATAAACTTATAAAATAAAATAACATTTCATTAAAAATTGTGTTGAAGTTTAAGACCATTAACAATATATTATTTGCAATAAATGAGAAATTTAATTAAATAAATGGTCTCATGTTAAACTTTATTAGAAATTTATACAAGTTGAAATTTCTTGACCCAGTTCCAGCTGTGTAAGAACTAGTTATACTCCATTCAGACATGTGGTGGCAGTTAAATGCAAAAATTGGCACACAATCTGATAAGCACTGACCACCAGCTGTGGTCTGCTACAGAATTTGGGACCTTCTTCCTTGCTACAAAGCATCTGCTTATCTATTGGTTAACACTTACACAGACTTCCTGATTGGTTCATTTAAACACAGGAAGTTTATCTTTGAATTTGAAGACATGAGTAGTGTTATAGCAACTTGTTTACCTAAATTGTAGTGAAATAAAGCAAGTTATGGACTTTAATTGTAAATTTAAAGTTATGCTGAAATACTGACATTAATGGACATTCTGTTAAGAAACAATGTGGATGTGGAAATCAACATTTAGTGTTGTGAAACTTGCTGGTACAGGACTTCAGCCCTTTGGTTTATTGGAATAGCAAAACAACTAATGGTTTGTATGTTTTGTTTGTATTTCCTTAAATTTCTATTTTTATGATACCATCATAACAATATTTCTTTTTTGTCTGGTTAGTGTTTTAACAAATTCAATAAATACTGAAACCATTGCATGATTTTGTTTAAGTTCACAAAATAGGCAATGCAGTCAAAACATTGTTTAAGTATCTTACAGAACCATAGGCGTGTGTATTCTATTGCTAAATAAATTCTTAGGTAAAGAATTGGAATGTTGTTATTTTAGAGTATTCATTTAGCTATTACAATTCTACAGAAGAATAAATAAATAATTGTGTATCTAATCAATGTATGTTAAATATTGGTATTTAATAATCATAAATTGAGTCAAATTAAAATGTCTTCCAATAACATACATTGTCTAAACTTTATATGACAATAGAATAAATATAACAAAAACATTTCTTACTCATATGCTCTCACAACAGTCTAAGTATTATAAATGTTACCCTATAAAATGATTTATACGATAACATACATCATAAATAATTATTTATGGATGTAGTTTAGCAGAGTTCACTATTTGATGCATAAGTGGGCAATGGTTTGTGCAAAAATACATATTGCTTACATTTGTATTGCAGACTGCCATGAAGTATCATTCAAGGACAAGGAATAATGACATTCAGGAGGATTTTCAGCACTCTCTGAAGCACTGGAGACTTTACATATTAATTTACTACAAAACATTAATAAACTTTGATCTATGTATCTAAGTATATTAATCAACTTCTCATAAAGTCAATTGTAATGACTCAAATGTGCATACATGTACATAATAAAGCATACATTGTGTTCATTCTTATGTGTTAACATATATTAGATTTTATGTTTTTTTATATTCAGGTGACAGCATATTATTAATCAATCAGTTGGCAGAGGCAAAGCCACCAATTTTCACCATTTTCCACTATCTGTGGCAAAGAGTGAAAAATTTGCCACTGTGGTATTTATTGCCACAAAAAGTCTGGCATTAAGTGGAAAAGTGTCTAAATACTCCACTTGTTTCCACATATTGTGGCAAATACATGGAAATTAGTGGCATTTAGTGGAAATTGCATTTGCCACTAAAAGTCTGGCATTAAGTGGAAAAGTGTCTAAATACTCCACTTATTTCCACATCTTGTGGCAAATAAGTGGAAATTAGTGGCATTAAGTGGAAATTGAATTTGCCACTGAAGGTCTGGCGTTTAGTGGAAAATTGTCTAAATACTCCACTTATTTCCACACTGTGTGGCAAATGAGTGGTGGCATTTACTGGAAAACAGGTATGCCCATTAGTTCTGCTCATTTTTTTTTCAATTCACCATACTAAGTGTGGCATTTAGTGGAAAACTGTCTAAATACTCCACAAACTGGAAATTTGTGGCAAAGTGTGGCAGATTTAGGGACGGGTATGATTTTGGATCACTTTTGTCCTTTACCCTGTTTTGGAATAGGAAACTCTGTGGCCTGCTTCCATATGCCGGAGACCGTTCCTGATTTGTACACTTGATTGAATAAGTCAAGCCAGATTTTGAGAGTTATGGCCGGCATGTTCTTGAATATCATATATGATATTCTATCTGGGCCCGTGGCAGAGTTACTCCTACTATTAATTGCATTGATTAATTCAGTCATTGTAAAAGGTAAATTAAAAGGCGTGTTATTGTTCCCAGGCTCGTTTAAAATGTTTTTTTGCTCCGAATCAAATCGCTTTTGATAGTCCAAAGTTTTTTTAGGGAGATTTGAATCACTGGAGACAGATTTGAAATGGGTAACCAAAAATTGAGCCTTTTCACTTGGGGTCGTGGCAATGTCCCCTTTACAGGGTTCGTACACAAAACATACCACAAAATTCCAGGAGTTTTCCAGGAGTTTTGCAGGACAATAATGTTTAAAATCCAGGACCATTCAAACGTTAATACTGAGTCTTATCACGGATCAGTAATTGAAGACCAGCTTGAAATTATTTATTGTAGTGGTATGTTTCAGTCAAGTCCAATTATTCTTCATTTGATTTATATACAGTCTTTCATTTCAACATTTTCATGTTCTAATTAATGTTACTATGTTTAATCACTTCTTCTGAGACTCTGACTCCTTCTTTGAAATTAATCTGCCCAACTCCTCAGCATCTTTCTTCATCTCCTTTGCTTTGTCTCTCAGAGTATTAGACTCAACGATTAGATCAAATTTTCTCTGAGCTTGTGCATCTTTAGCTTTCTGGTCTGCAGAATGCTCCAAGCTTGCAGCATCTTTCATCAAAGTAAGTTTCCTTTTTTCAGACATGAAAGTTCATCTTCTTCGGCTTTTCTTTTATTTCCTGCTTCTATGCGGACTTCATCTTGCTTCTGGTTTTCAAGATGATCTTGGTACTTTTTCCGTGCAGCTGATGCATAAGTCAGTATCTCTTTGTCAACAACCACTTTGGTAGCGTCATCAACTTCACGAACAGCCTGGATAATAAGCCTTCTTGCCTTGAGACTTTCTTTCTTAAGGTTTTCACTGCATTGAAAACCAGCAGCAATGGTGCTGTCAGGAAACATATCTCTAAAAAGGCTATTCACCCCAGTACATGAGCTATAACTGTAGTGTGCATCAACGCATTTCAATGTCCAAAGTATTTCAGCTTTTAGCACATCTGCAGTGCAAACATTCAATGTTTGCTGATGACTTGAACGTTGATGTTGGCTATTCTCAGTAGATGCTGTTGAAGTTGAAGGGATAGGTTTAGCTGACTGAGAGTCAGAGATGGTGTCATTGGTCGTTGCAGGATGGGACTTGAAAAAACTGCTAATAGTTGCAACTGCTGTGCTTCCCGCAGCAAGTTTTTTTGTGTGCTTCACACCTGTTACAACAATGCAAGCAATGGCATTAGGAATATAGGTTATATTATGGTGATTTAAAATGTTATAGTTATTTAATGTTTGTACCCTAGTGCTAGTAGTGGTCAAAAAACATAACACTTTAACAGGTTAGACAATTAAAATAAATCTCAGCCGTTACCTGATAATTTTCTTAAAGCTTATTTATATTATTATAATTATAACTTTGTTTTTTTTGCAATGTTAAAATTTGGCTTAAAGAAATAAATTTATTACAACCAAACAAAAATAAATTTACAACATAATTTCTATTTACAACATAATCAGATTCTATCTTACCGTTGCCGTGGCTTTTCACTGCACTTTCTCCCATGTTGCCAATGTCTATTGATTTTCCACAGGCAGTGCAAAAAGCAGCATGTCGGTCTTTCTGTTCTTTTTGAAGCCATTGTTTGTATTCATCAACTTGCAGCCAGGCATTACTGAACACGCACTTGCCGCCAGGCATTAAAAAAAATGGACCGATCTTCTGCCAGCGCGAAAACCTGGCCACATGCTTGCCGGAAATGGTGAATGGTGAAGGGAAATAACTCTGTTGAAGAACGTTCTTGGAAAGTGAAAGTAGGCGTGAAGCCGAGAACACGAAAAGAGAAAAAAACTTGTATGTTCAATAATATGTTGTTGTGTTTTTTTTATTATTTATTACTGAACGTAAACATTACATTATTATGTTATCTGCAGAAATTCCAGGAGTATTCCAGGACTAAAATGAGATTCTTTGATTTTAAAGGAGTTTCAAGGGCCCTGGAACACACAATACATTTTTCCAGGAGTTTCCAGGACCTGTACGAACCCTGCCTTTATATTTAGGGAGTGGTACAGGATTAATGCGGATTTCCTTTTATTCTGTGAATCTTTTGCCAAAAATCCCTAGAGTTACTTTTATTGACAACTGCTGATTCACAAAATTCTTTCCAATTTGAGTTTTTGCATCTTAAATTACCCGCTTTGCTGAATTTTCTAGGGACCTATAATTTTTAAGATTGCTCGGTTCTTTTTAAGTAGTTTTAAAGCTTTTTTCCTTTCCTGTACCGCTTTAGAGCACGCCTCACTCCACCAGGGCACATTCTTTCTGGCTTTTTCCTTACCGGAGGAGATGGGAATACTGCACTCTGCTATGGACATGATCTTATTAGTTAAATTAGAAGAAAAGGCCCTGGGATCCTGGGAGTGAACAGCTGCAAGGAAAAGATCTGATCAAAGGTCCCTGAACTGAGCCCAATTTGCTTTATTTAAAAGAAATTTCTGCTCCCCGGAGCTGGGGGTCTCAGTTCCATGTACAAGATAATTGTACACTGTAACCAGTTGTGGGAAGTGGTCAGATCCGAAGGTATCAGAGACAGTGTCCCAAACAGAAGCACTGGCTATCCCGGCATTAGCTGCAGTAAGGTCAATACATGTTGTTGACCCGGAGGGATCAAGTCTGGTTGGCGAACTGTTATTGAGCAAAACAAGGTCATGTTCATCCAACCATTCTATGACCCCGAGACCTGCTGCATCTGAATTATTGGAACCCCAAGCGGTGTGATGTGCATTAAAGTCCCATGTGAATATTACATCATAGGGTCCTTTAATGGTCATTAAGTCAGTAAAAAGGCCATTTAAAGTCTCAAGATCACATACTCTTGAGTATATGTTGACCAATACAAGTGGCCGGTCCTTATTTATGACCAATTTTATTGCTAGTGCCTCAATAGCCGAGCTACCATCTGCCTTTAATTGGTTGTTCACCCCCAGTCATTCATAATTAATGCAATTTTCAATATAAATGACAAGACCGCCAGCTACATTATTATCAGGACTAATATGGTTCCTGTACTCACATGAAAAGCCAAGAATGGATTTATAATCATTTTTATAAAATTTAATTTCCTGGATGACAAGGACATGAATGTTAGAGTTGTCATCTAAAAAAATGTTTAAGTTCTGTATGTTTAATCGAGGTTATACCTCCGGTGTTAAATGATATGATATTAAGATCACTGTCCATAATGATTGAAGATGAGTTTGCGCTTAAGTTGCTCAGATTTGCATGGGGGGATTTTATGGCCAGCTTGCGACCGGAGCAGGTCCCTTTGAGTTTCACCGGGGTCCGAGCCGGCCTGGATTTTGGCGAAGGCGGGTTTTGAGGTGGGGAAAAAAGGGGGTATTGGGTGGGTAGTAGTGCCGCCGCTGGCCGGAGGGGGACATCCAAGGTCAGGAGGCATCCGACGGTCCTTAGTTCCAGAATGGCTTTGTGTGCCGGGTGGGGTGACTTTAGTGGTTACTTTGGGTATAGATTACCTGCTCCATTTGAATTGGGAATCTAATTTACTACTGATATAGACAGTTACCCGACACCCAGTTGGCCTGTCTCGGTCATTAATTATCTCAGCTATAAGATCCGTCAGCTCGCTGAGATGGATATGGCGATAGCGGTGACCTGTTGCTGGCGGATCTTTGATTTTAATATATGAGTTTCCTGAAAGCGAATTGCGTCTGCTGTTATTAAAGGCAAGAGAACTCATAGGGGATGTCTGGGTGTCGACCGTTCTGGGACGGTTAGGGGGCACACTAACCAAGGGCTCCTCCTCTATCTCGCAGACGTCTGCAATTGTCAGATTCTCTAGTATACTAGAGTGCACCAACACCAGTGAGTCATTCCCTGTTACGTTAAAGAGTGGAAGACCCTCTGGGACCCACAGGAGGGCGTCGCTGTTTGGGTGTGACCCCCTGCATAGATGAAACAGGGGAGGGGGGTGTTTTTGTGTTGGTTGTGCAACCGGCTCTAAAGGGGGAGTGACCTGTACAGGTGGGGGGCTACTTACCGGTTGAGGGCGGGTAACCTTACTCACTGACTCCTCAACTAAAAGGACATGCGCTCCCGGTATTGGGCGTGCTAGGACCGGGGGCAACATGTGAGGGTAAAGACCTGGAGTCCGTTCTTGTTGGTGTGTGTTGGGCGCCGTCATTGTGGACCACTGTATCAGGTGCAAATAGCTTGCACTCTGCTTCAGACCAAGAAACACCGTGAAAACTGGCATAAGAGGCAATTGTACAGGCTCTCTTATATGTTGGACAGCCTTGGTAGGCGGCAGAGTGCGGGCCACCGCAGTTAACACATCTGCGGATATTGCGGGTGCACTGACGTTGACACCAGGTACCAGCACAGCGACAACAAATAGAGGGGTGGGGACATTTACCCCCGCTGGCAGTGTGTCCAAATTCCTGACAGCGATAGCATCTGACAGGGGGAACGGGGCAAGGTTTGACGTCCAGGATGATATTGGTACCTGAAACGTGGACCTTGGAGGGGACGGATGTGGAAATGAGAACAGTAATTTTGACCATCCTCGGAAATTTGGTAATTTGGTAATAATAAAACTACCAGTAGACGCAGGGAGAAAATATAGGCATCCTTGAAGTTCCTGGTTCTCCAGGATCCCTGCTAAAAGACCTGAGGCCGACCTCATGTTTGACGGTATTAAGGCCCCGACCGCGACTGCACCAAGTTTGAAGACTCCTTTGGAAAGGACACTGCTGAGCACCTGAGTGGACTTTAGCTGTAGAAGAACACAGCCAGAGGCAAGAGGCACAGTCCGCTCAACAAGTCCGGGGAGTTCCTTTGTCACACACGAGGCCAGCTGGAAGATAGTCAAAAGGGCGGTCAGTTTTCCTACACTTCCAACTGACAGGAGGAGACACTTAAAGGGCATGGTATTGTGAGACAGGGGACGTGCGTCCTGCCCAGAAAGTGCCTCCCCAAGTAAACGGGACAGGTTGGTACATCGCCCCTTAACAGTCTGGTTACCACCGGGCATGGTGGGGATAGCATATTGGTAATAGCAAAAGTGGCTATCGTCTATATAGACTATGTACGCTATAGGTATGTGAAATATGTAAAGTACGTATTGAATGTGTATTGAATGCCCGTGGTAGGACCAATAGGAGAAGAAAAGACGAATAAGGCGTGCAACCCTAAATATAGGACACTGGTGTACGATATTGAATGTAGTGACTAGCTGAGGACAGCTAACAATAACCTTAATAAGGCATTTGATTTTACCTCTAAATATATATTCAAAACAATAGCACAATACTTGTAAATAACCCAACTCGTATAGAAATGCTCCTAATATGCTGAAAAAAGTCATTTGGTAATGTTTTTTTGTTTTGTTTGTTTGCATTTTTCGCTGTATTTAACAGTATTTCAGTCATGTAACGGCGGTCAGTAAACCTATTCACACTTTTCCTGGGTAAGCTGGTTTACCATTATTGAGTGCACATACTTATGCCAGTAACTGACAACTGCCCTACTTGAATCAGAGGTATGGGGAAAATGGCCGTAGAAATAATGTCATGACCAATCCCCACACAAGTTATGTGGCCAGCTGGGAATCGAACCCGCGATCCTCGGATTTGTAGTCCAGCGCTGTACCAACTGAGCTAGAGGGCCCGGTCATTTGGTAATGTAATAAATATAAAGGTAATATTTGCCAAAGAGAAAATTTCGGATAATAAATGATGTCCGAAAAGATGCAAGTTTAGAAAATTACGAAATAATAAAACAAGAGAGCCGCTATGGCCCTAGGTCGCTCACCTGATAGCTATGTATGAAGTTTCATTAAAATATCTCAAGAGGTTTTCAAGTTATTGTGCAAAAACTGTTTTTCTATTTTTAGTAACAGTGACGTTGACCTTGACCCCACCCACCCCATATGCAATCCCAATCGAGGTCTCAAAATAATGTATTTATGCATTAAGTTTCATGAAAATATCTCAATGCGTTCTCAAGATATTGAGCGGAAACCGTTTTTCTATTTTTAGTAACAGTTACCTTGACCTTGACCCCTCCCAACCCATATGCAGTCCCATGCGAGGTGTCAACATGAGGTATCTATGTATTAAGTTTCATTAAAATATCTCAATGCGTTCTAAAGTTATTGAGCAGAAACCGTTTTTCTATTTTAAGTAACAGTGACCTTGACCCCACCCATCTCATATGCAATCCCAATCGAGGTCTCAATATAATGTTTTAACCAAATATGAAACCTCTGGGCCTTGTTGTTTCAGAGGAGAATTTTTTAATCATTTTGCCATTTACGTCTATAGAAACCATGCGAGCCCCGGGATGTGCCCATCTTTGACCCCAGGGGCATCAATTGAACAATCTTTATAGAGGACCACTATACAATGTTACATACCAAATATAAAACCTCTAGGCCTTGAACTTTCAGAGGAGAAATTTTTTAAAGTCATTTTGCTATTTAAGTCTATATAAACCATGTGACCCCCCGGGGTGTGGCCAGTTTTGAACCGAGGGGCATCACTTGAACAATCTTTGTATAAGACCACTATACAATGTTACATACCGAATATGAAACCTCTGGGCCTTGCTGTTTGAGAGGAGAAGATTTTTAAAGTCATTTTGCCATTCAAGTTTACATAAACCATGTTACCCCGGGGTGTGGCCAGTTTTGACCCCAGGGGCATCATTTGAACAATCTTAGTCGAGGACCCCTATACAATGTTACATACCAAATATGAAACCTCTAGGCCTTGCGGTTTCAGAGAAGATTTTTAAAGTCATTTTGCTATTTAAGTCTATATAACCCATGTGAGACACAGGGTGTGGCCAGTTTTGACCTCAGGGGCATCATTTGAACAATCTTTGTAGGGGACCACTTTACAATGTTACATACCGAATATGAAACCTCTGGGCCTTGCTGTTTCAGAGAAGAAGATTTTCAAGTCATTTAGCTATTTAAGTCTACATAAACAATGTGACCCCCGGGGTGTGGCCAGGACCCCAGGGGCATCATTTGAACAATCTTTGTAGAGGACCACCATACAATGTTACATACCAAATATCAAACCTCACGGCCTTGCAGTTTCACAGACAAAGATTTTTAAAGTCATTTTGCTATTTAAGTCAATATAAACCATGTGAGCCAGTTTTGACCCCAGGGGCATCATTTGAACAATCTTTGTATGGGACCACTTTACAATGTTACATTCCAAATATGAAACCTCTGGGCCTTGCGGTTTCAGAGGAGAAGATTTTTAAAGCTATTTTGCTATTCAAGTCTATATAAACCATGTGACCCCCGGGGTGTGGCCAGTTTTTGACCCCCGTGGCAGCATTTGAACAATCTTTGTAGAGGACCACTATACAATGTTACATACCAAATATCAAACCTCACGACCTTGCAGTTTCACAGAAAAAGATTTTAAAAGTAATTTTGCTCAAGTCTACATAAACCATGTGACCCCCGGGGTGTGGCCAGTTTTGACCCCGGGGGCATCATTTGAACAATCTCTGTAGAGGACCACTATACAATGTTACATACCAAATGCGAAACCTCTGGGCCTTGCGGTTTCAGAGAAGAAGATTTTTAAAGTTATTTGGCTATACAAGTCTATATAAACCATGTGACCCCCAGGGCGTGGCCAGTTTTGACCCCAGGGGCATAGTTTGAAAACTCTTTGTAGAGGACCACTAGAGGATGTCAGATATCAAATATGAAAGCTCCAAGCCTTGTGGTTTCAGAGATTTTAAAAGTTTTCAGTTTTAATTTATTTTTAGCTCTTGTGACCTACACATGCTGCGGACCGGAACAATTTGAACAATTTTGAAAGAGGGTCACCCAAGGATCATTCCAGTGAAGTTTGGTGAAAATATGTCCAGCGGTTTAGGTGGAGATGTTCTTTGAATGAAAATGTTGACACACGACACACGACGGACAAAAGGCGATCCTAAAAGCTAAAAAGGAGGAACCGGAGAGGGGAGGACCATACGTGCGACCAGGATCTTGATGGTGGTAGTGGATCTGTAGTAACGCTGTTCGGTTCCCTGTCTTCTATAATTCTCTGCTTTTATGTTTTCTTTGTTTATAATTTTACTCTGTTTGCAGATGGCAGCTCGGAACCCTGATCATGTTTTTGACCCCACATGACCCAGTTTCGAACTCAGCCGAGATATCATTGGGACAAATTTTCTGACCAAGTTTCATGAAGATTGGCTAATAAATGTGGCCTCTAGAGTGTTCACAAGGTAAATGTTGACGACGCACGCCATTGTGCTCAGGTGAGCTAAAAATTCAAAGTGCTCCGTACAGGACAACCAACTGTTGGTAATGTAATTGATATTCAAAGTGCTCCGTACAGGACAACCAACTGTTGGTTATGTAATTGATATTCAAAGTGCTCCGTACAGGACAACCAATTGTTGGTTATGTAATTGATATTCAAAGTGCTCCGTACAGGACAAACTACTGTTGGTTATGTAATTGATATTCAAAGTGCTCCGTAAAGGACAACCAACTGTTTGTAATGTAATTGATATTCAAAGTGCTCCGTACAGGACAACCAACTGTTGGTTATGTAATTGATATTCAAAGTGCTCCGTACAGGACAACCTACTGTTGGTAATGTAATTGATATTCAAAGTGATCCATACAGGACAACCAAATGTTGGTTATGTAATTGATATTCAAAGTGCTCCATACAGGACAACCTACTGTTGGTAATGTAATTGATATTCAAAGTGCTCCGTACAGGACAAACTACTGTTGGTTATGTAATTGATATTCAAAGTGCTCAGTACAGGACAACCAACTGTTTGTAATGTAATTGATATTCAAAGTGCTCCGTACAGGACAACCAACTGTTGGTTATGTAATTGATATTCAAAGTGCACCGTACAGGACAACCAACTGTTGGTAATGTAATTGATATTCAAAGTGCTCCGTACAGGACAACCAACTGTTGGTAATGTAATTGATATTCAAAGTGATCCATACAGGACAACCAAATGTTGGTTATGTAATTGATATTCAAAGTGCTCCATACAGGACAACCTACTGTTGGTAATGTAATTGATATTCAAAGTGCTCCGTACAGGACAACCAACTGTTGGTTATGTAATTGATATTCAAAGTGCTCCGTACAGGACAACCTACTGTTGGTAATGTAATTGATATTCAAAGTGCACCGTACAGGACAACCTACTGTTTGTTATGTAATTGATATTCAAAGTGTTCCGTACAGGACAACCAACGGTTGGTAATGTAATTGATATTCAAAGTGCTCCGTACAGGACAACCACCTGTTGGTAATGTAATTGATATTCAAAGTGATCCGTACAGGACAACCAAATGTTGGTTATGCAATTGATATTCAAAGTGCTCCGTACAGGACAACCAACTGTTGGTAATGTAATTGATATTCAAAGTGCTCCGCTCAGGACAACCTACTGTTGGTAATGTAATTGATATTCAAAGTGCTCCGTACAGGACAACCAACTGTCGGTTATGTAATTGATATTCAAAGTGCTCCGTACAGGACAACCTACTGTTGGTAATGTAATTGATATTCAAAGTGCACCGTACAGGACAACCTACTGTTTGTTATGTAATTGATATTCAAAGTGTTCCGTACTGGACAACCAACGGTTGGTAATGTAATTGATATTCAAAGTGCTCCGTACAGGACAACCAACTGTTGGTAATGTAATTGATATTCAAAGTGCTCCGTACAGGACACCAACTGTTGGTTATGTAATTGATATTCAAAGTGCACCGTACAGGACAACCAACTGTTGGTTATGTAATTGATATTCAAAGCGCTCCGTACAGGACAACCAACGTTTGGTAATGTAATTGATATTCAAAGTGCTCCGTACAGGACAACCAACTGTTGGTAATGTAATTGATATTCAAAGTGCTCCGAACAGGACAACCAACTGTTGGTTATGTAATTGATATTCAAAGTGCACCGTACAGGACAACCAACTGTTGGTTATGTAATTGATATTCAAAGTGCTCCGTACAGGACAACCTACTGTTGGTTATGTAATTGATATTCAAAGTGCTCCATACAGGACAACCAACTGTTGGTTATGTAATTGATATTCAAAGTGCTCCGTACAGGACAACCTACTGTTGGTAATGTAATTGATATTCAAAGTGCACCATACAGGACAACTTACTGTTTGTTATGTAATTGATATTCAAAGTGTTCCGTACAGGACAACCTACTGTTGGTAATGTAATTGATATTCAAAGTGCTCCGTACAGGACAACCAACTGTTGGTAATGTAATTGATATTCAAAGTGCTCCGTACAGGACACCAACTGTTGGTTATGTAATTGATATTCAAAGTGCACCGTACAGGACAACCAACTGTTGGTTATGTAATTGATATTCAAAGCGCTCCGTACAGGACAACCTACTGTTGGTAATGTAATTGATATTCAAAGTGCACCGTACAGGACAACCTACTGTTTGTTATGTAATTGATATTCAAAGTGTTCCGTACAGGACAACCAACGGTTGGTAATGTAATTGATATTCAAAGTGCTCCGTACAGGACAACCAACTGTTGGTAATGTAATTGATATTCAAAGTGCTCCGTACAGGACACCAACTGTTGGTTATGTAATTGATATTCAAAGTGCACCGTACAGGACAACCAACTGTTGGTTATGTAATTGATATTCAAAGCGCTCCGTACAGGACAACCAACGTTTGGTAATGTAATTGATATTCAAAGTGCTCCGTACAGGACAACCAACTGTTGGTAATGTAATTGATATTCAAAGTGCTCCGAACAGGACAACCAACTGTTGGTTATGTAATTGATATTCAAAGTGCTCCGTACAGGACAACCAACTGTTGGTTATGTAATTGATATTCAAAGTGCTCCGTACAGGACAACCTACTGTTGGTTATGTAATTGATATTCAAAGTGCTCCGTACAGGACAACCAACTGTTGGTTATGTAATTGATATTCAAAGTGCTCCGTACAGGACAACCTACTGTTGGTAATGTAATTGATATTCAAAGTGCACCATACAGGACAACTTACTGTTTGTTATGTAATTGATATTCAAAGTGTTCCGTACAGGACAACCTACTGTTGGTAATGTAATTGATATTCAAAGTGCTCCGTACAGGACAACCAACTGTTGGTAATGTAATTGATATTCAAAGTGCTCCGTACAGGACACCAACTGTTGGTTATGTAATTGATATTCAAAGTGCACCGTACAGGACAACCAACTGTTGGTTATGTAATTGATATTCAAAGCGCTCCGTACAGGACAACCAACGTTTGGTAATGTAATTGATATTCAAAGTGCTCAGTACAGGACAACCAACTGTTGGTAATGTAATTGATATTCAAAGTGCTCTGTACAGGACAACCAACTGTTGGTAATGTAATTGATATTCAAAGTGCTCCGTACAGGACAACCAACTGTTGGTTATGTAATTGATATTCAAAGTGCTCCGTACAGGACAACCAACTGTTGGTTATGTAATTGATATTCAAAGTGCTCCGTACAGGACAACCTACTGTTGGTAATGTAATTGATATTCAAAGTGCACCGTACAGGACAACCTACTGTTTGTTATGTAATTGATATTCAAAGTGTTCCGTACAGGACAACCAACGGTTGGTAATGTAATTGATATTCAAAGTGCTCCGTACAGGACAACCAACTGTTGGTAATGTAATTGATATTCAAAGTGCTCCGTACAGGACACCAACTGTTGGTTATGTAATTGATATTCAAAGTGCACCGTACAGGACAACCAACTGTTGGTTATGTAATTGATATTCAAAGCGCTCCGTACAGGACAACCAACGTTTGGTAATGTAATTGATATTCAAAGTGCTCCGTACAGGACAACCAACTGTTGGTAATGTAATTGATATTCAAAGTGCTCTGTACAGGACAACCAACTGTTGGTTATGTAATTGATATTCAAAGTGCACCGTACAGGACAACCAACTGTTGGTAATGTAACTGATATTCAAAGTGCTCCGTACAGGACAACCAATGGTTGGTCATTTAATTGATATTCAAAGTGCTCCGAACAGGACAACCTACTGTTGGTTATGTAATTGATATTCAAAGTGCTCCGTACAGGACAACCAACTGTTGGTTATGTAATTGATATTCAAAGTGCTCCGTACAGGACAACCAACTGTTGGTAATGTAATTGATATTCAATGTGCTCCGTACAGGACAACCAACTGTTGGTTATGTAATTGATATTCCAAGTGCTCCGTACTGGACAACCAACTGTTGGTTATGTAATTGATATTCAAGGTGCTCCGTACAGGACAACCTACTGTTGGTAATGTAATTGATATTCAAAGTGCTCCGTACAGTACAACCAACTGTTGGTTATGTAATTGATATTCAAAGTGCTCCGTACAGGACAACCTACTGTTGGTAATGTAACTGATATTCAAAGTGCTCCGTACAGGACAACCTACTGTTGGTTATGTAATTGATATTCAAAGTGCTCCGTACAGGACAACCTACTGTTGGTAATGTAATTGATATTCAAAGTGCTCCGTACAGGACAACCTACTGTTGGTTATGAAATTGATATTTTCTTACAAGACATGGTTTTAAAGGCATCCTATTCTGATTAAGTATAGTTCAAAGTACATGTCTCAAAGATTTCATCTAAAATGGTACATGTTTATAATATTATCAGTGTTTGTGAATGAACCTTTTCATTATTCCTTTTATTGGAAACTCATAAATACTACTTTATGCGCTGTATTACTTGTGTAGCCAAATGTAGCTATATTTTTGGGATGGCGTCACTTCAGTCATTTCTTTTGGATTTTAGTGTACCGGTGGAACTATTGAAGACTGTACACTGAAACTAGGTACATGTATTCGTCAATCTCATTAAAATGAAATCCTAAAGTTGTTAGGATCTGAAGATATGGTATAACAGGTCACATTCAATTGACCTTCCGAACAATAAAATATAAGCCCTACTTCGCCAAATGAAATTGCTTTTTGCACAGCGAAATTTGGCAACGGGTTTTGAAAAGTGAAGCATTTCCAGCTGATCCTCGGGAATAAATCATTTACATTCAATTTTCATGTGGATAACAATAGAAATAGCGGTACCTTGGGTGACTAGTTCGAAAGTTCACTTTAATTGCATGCATAGCTTTTCTAGTTGATCTGAAAATGGAACTATATGATTCTATGTCTTTAAAGCTTTTTATAAAAAGACGAGATGTAGTTGATACTTGTTTTTTGTTTCATTTCATCGTGCCTCAGAAAGTTGCAATTCTGCTGCTTTGGTTTGCATCTAGCCATTGAGTAATTAAATGGTAATTAAATTGAATAACATTCTCATTTATTGCTGTTTAATTTGAATTGCGATGCTATGAGGTTAATTTTTAATTACACTTGTAACATGTTTTGTGAATAATTCTGGGCCAAGTGCGAGGTTTGTGCGCACATAAACCGGTTTAAACCCCAAATGCTTTGCATTGACCGTTCCAAGGTGGTGACCCCAGTTTTGTTCATATGTGTTTTGTGTTTATTATGTGTTTTTAAGATGTCCTGTGTATTGTTTTTGGCAATTGATCACTTGCCATAAATAAAATACCTCGGGCTGCTAATAAGAGTTCTCTCCTGCTTTTGCAACTGGAGTTTCGCTTTGTTTATATTTATATATAAACTTATACTACACCATTTTAAAGGCAACATTTTGATTGGCTCCTGAAAAGTTTATCTCCTTTGTTTTTCAGAAATTTATAAACATACACTTGCTGCATGAGATCACGTTTTCGTAGATGTAGCCCTTTTAACCCTGCTGTTTGCGTTAAATAGTAGAAATATATTGATATTATCATAAATATCGGAAAACGACACTTCACAGCAATTTGATTAAAATCCATTGTAAACATTTGTATATGGTGATATGTTACGAATAGCATACTTAGTTTCACATTTGAGATATGTTCAATGCCGACACACATTGGGAGTTTTGTTATATGAATACATCGAGCTCATTCAAATCATCTCCACTCTGACGCTACTATATTATCCGCTGACTGGATCTGATGTAATCCGAAAATATTTTTGTAGTCATAGTCCCTTTAACATTATTAAAACATGTATACATATAATTAACTCATGCTACATACACGTGCATACAAAGCGTATAATCAGGCAACAATGATTAAGTCACTATTGTGACTGTCGGTCGCTACCAGTACTAAATTGTAATGATAACGCGGTTACCTTCACAGACCGTATGAACAATATGTAAAGATAAATATGAGATAAATATGATTTTGATAGTGTAAATTTGATTCATAGAAATTTTTAAAAAATGATGTACACGTATTACTGTTGTCTTGTAGACCAAATGATACTCAATGTTAGCAAATACAACCCAGTTTTCTAAATGTTACAAAATGTTGCTAAATATTATCACGTAAAACTAAATGTTACAAATGTTCTAAATGTTACTAGAACGTAATTAAAATGGTCCATTATCAAGCAATACCACCAGACAGCGCGAAATATCAAAATATCTGACAGATCCAATGCGCTTGCCAGACAGTTTGTCTGACAGAATTGTTTCAAGTTCAACTATTTTCACAGGGTGCGTCTGACGTTCAATCTGGTTGTCTGACATAATGTTGAAGGCTGTCAGACAACGTGTCTGATAAGACCCTCTAAAGTTTCGTGATGTCTGTACCATTGCCATGCCAATACAGCAGATCTCGGACAAATAACTGCCCTGTATGAAACCACTTATTTAATAACTTTATAGTAATGAAAGGTCACATGGCACAACTGATTGGAGGATGTAAATAGGCACTCTGGACACTACACAAACTCGTAAGTGGACTGATTTCATCAGTTAGTCACGTATTAATATACCATAGTGTTGTCAAAAAAGGTCCTGGTTAAGGGCATACGATTGTCAGATAAGAGGGCACGTGGTGGTAATAGGCTCTGAAAAGGGCAGGGTGACAGATCAATAAACGGCGCTGACAGGGTCTAAATAAAATCGTGACGGTACAAACATAACTTTAAATCTGTTTTTGTGTGTCCTTAAAAAAGCAACACGATTGTACCGATTAGAGGACATGAAACAAATGTGTATATAGAAAAACAAGCAATATTCCATAATAACAGGTGTTATAATTTCACGTCAACACTGTGTATGTATCCACTTGGCAAACTTGGTTTACAATACGACTTTCTTCTAATATCGAGAAGGAAAATATGTTTAAATTCTTACCACGATACTGGTGGTGCCCAAATGGTGGTGCAGGTGCGTAAAAACCGGGAACAATATTTGGCTGTGGTGGTACACCCGGTGGAAAACGTATAAACGCATTTGGTGGTGTTGGTGGAGGCACATTGTATGGAAAATATTGCGGTGGATACTCAGGGGGGTGTCCCTCGGCTAAAAAAAATAATACAATTTGTTGGATAAATTAATTAATTAATTATGTTCGGTTATAAAACTATGATGGAGTTGAATAAAATGGATCATAAAGTTCTGCAGTGCAGTTTAAGCACAAGTTTTGCCACATTATATTTCCTTGTCCAATCTTGTGTGTAATTTTATCACAATGGTAGATCTTAGTCGTTAAATACATAAAAAGTTCTGCATAAAAACTTATTATTATATTAATTAGCTCGAACACATTAACCCGACACTAACCTTTATGCTCGAACATATTTCAAATGTTAGTTTCCATATTGGGATCGACCTAAATCGATAATAGACTATTCCACTATATACATTTTGAGACAGCCCTAATTACTTAACTTGGTTCCGAACTGGTTTTAACTACAGTAATTTATAAGCTAGAGTCAGAAACATTTGGAGCAGAACTTATCTCATGAAAAAATGTAATAAAATGCGCTAACTACTTTACCAGGTCTATCTCCGCCTTGGTAAGTCCCTCCTCTGCCACGCCCTCGTTGGTTCGAAAGCCCCTTTTTGCCGCCTCTGGGGCCTCTGTTAGGTATATGATCGCCGCGCCTACCTCCGGCACTGTAATCATCCTTTCTACGATCATTTCTTTCACCTTTCTCGTTGGTTATTTTCTCCTGATCCCTACTTGTGTTGCTATCTCTGTTAGGAATGATTCTGTCTTTGTTGTTATGTTTTTCTTGCAAATCTCCAGACTTCTGCCCTGGTCTTCTCTCTCGTCTGTCGCTGTAGTCATGTCCCCTATCTGGACGTTGCCTGCCTGTGTCACCTCGTCGTCCATTAGAATCCCCACAATCACGATCGGACATGTGTCCGTCTCTAGTGTATGAATTATCCCCAGTATTTCGTGAGTCGTGTTTCTTTCCCGTTTTTTCTCTCTCACTCCTAACAGGGCTTGACACTGGCCTTTCTCGACTGAAGCTTCTTTCTCTGCTTACACGTCTTCTATTTCGAACATAACTGTATCGTTCTCCACTACTGTTGCTGCTGTCTCGGTTGTCATTTCTGCTGTCTCTTCTGTCATATTTGGGTTGTTTATCATCGCATGTTCTTTCACTTTCGTATCTGTGTTTTTGTCGACTGCCACTTCTTTTACCACGACTATAGCTGTTTCGTTCTCCGCTGCTATCTCTACTGTCCGTTCTGTTTCTGCTATATCGTCTGTCATATTCTGCATGCCTTTCGTCAAATTTTCTATCACCACTCTCTCTGTCTCTGCAGTCATCGCGTCCACTCTCTTGCCTTTCTGTCCTATCTTTGTTATTAGACCTTATTTCCTCCAGTTTTTCTTTCCCTTTCCTGCTTTTATAGTCTCTGTCAGCATTTTCTTTCTCGCTTTTTTGACTCTTGTCATCCCCAGTTGCTCTGTTGTCTTTTCTTTCTCTGTTATATTGTCTTTCTCCACTAGAGCGTCGTCTTTCTCTGCTGTATTGTCTTTCTCTGTTATATTGTCTTTCTACACTAGAGCGTCGTCTTTCTCTGCTAGATTGTCTTTCTCTGCTATCTTGTCTGTCTCTACTAGAGCGTCGTCTTTCTCTGCTAGATTGTCTTTCTCTGCTATCTTGTCTGTCGCTACTAGAGTGTCGTCTCTCTGAATTTATATCTGTTCTTTCCCTAGTGCTATTATCACTATCGCGTCTATCGCGTCTAGGATCTTTTCGACTTTCCATGGTTTACATCTAGTAAGTCTCCTTTATTGGTATAAAGCAATTCCATCAAAGTTTTGTCACTTTCGTTGAAATCAGTTTATCAACATTTTGATTTACGAAGTTGTTGTTATCGATAGATCCATTGACAATCTTAAACAACCAAATATTTAACTTTTTCAATTACAAATGTTGATCATTTTAATCTTAAATGGAATCTAACAAGGTACACAATCATATGAAAATTTGTACCTTGTATAGTTAGTTACCTCGTACAGTTACACTGGTTTGTTAATGTGGTTGTTACTCGTCAGAACATTCTATATAATATATTATGCAAACCGAAACCACATATTTCATTAACGGTATGACTGAATAGCGGAAAGGGGAGGAATAATAGTGGACGTAAAATGTCCAAAAACGGAACACAATGAACAGTGACGTCAGCACACAAACCTATTATTACGAATGAAAAATATAACAGCTGCACAAAAATAGCGTAAATTTTGTAGATATTTCTTGCTGTTTTTCAACACAAAGGTTGCTCATCTCAGTGACTCACTAATCAATTCTCATAAAACTTGCAATTCAATATTAATTTATTGTCTGAGAAATAGACACAATATGGTAACATTAGCTATGTATAAAATATAATAGATTTTGACCGACAAATTAGCTTGCAAGTTTTGACTTTTTTAATGTAAAATTAATTATGGTGCCTTTTATTAAATCCATCTATACCGTAAGATTATCAAATTATGTTTTCCATGCATCAATTTTATATAAATGATGGGGAGATGTAATGTGGGCTCATTAATTGCAGCATTTTTATTTGGGTTTTGTGTATTATTTTGTTATTATCAATATGTGTGTTCTGTTATTTTTCTTGGATATAACCTCGCGTACATTAATTAGTAGAGTGACATTAAAGCAGAAGTTTCTTGCATCATCCTGTAGCAAAGGTTGTACTATATCTTCTGGAAAGCACCCGATATCTTAAGGTTGAAGGAATGACTTAAGGCAATTTATATAATCTTGAAACATTAGTTCCCTATATCAAAATCGTTTATATATAATGGATTTATGAAGCACAACAGTATATTTAAGTATCCTTTGCTATCAAGAAACCTCATTGTTGCTGGGTTAATGTGTGTAGCTAGAGTGATACCAGGTCATTGTTACAATAAGAGATTAACTTGCACAGCAGGAATTATTGGACAGCTACTGTCAACTTGACTGTTAGATGGAAAAAATTCAAGCGCCCTGGGCGAAGATTGTAAGCGCAACATAAATTTCAAGCGCTCTGGATATATTTAAGTAAGAATTCAAGCGCCTTTATATACATGCTTTACCTTAAGGGCCTGTCACACAGACTCGCCGCGCTCACGGGGTCCAAAATTTTTTAGGAACGTCAAGGTGTGCACTGTGCAGTCACCAGCGACGCCGTAAGCGTGCCACCGGTGCGCTGTACAATGGCCTATAGTGCCATGTCACAGTGATCATTTTGAACATGTCGAAAACCATCGTCGCAGGTCCGCGTTTGCACGATGCGCTGGATAGAGCGCTGTGAGAGTGCCGTAAGGACGCCAAGCGAGCTGTGGGCACGCTGTTAGAAAGCCAAGTGCCCCGTCGTTAGGTCGCTGTACGAGCGCTGTAGGGACAGGTGGCGACTACACTGCGCGCTCACGGTGTCCAAAAAAAAATTTCAGAACGTCAAGGTGCGCGCTGTGCAGTCGCCAGCAACGCCGTGTGCGAGCTGTGGCAACTAAGGGTATCACATTTAAACGGCCGCGTTTCGTGTTTTGCTGAAAAACGTTTACAAAATCCGGAAACGTTTAAACGCCAGTCAATATCAACAGAATCTATTTTAGTTCATTACGTTATGACATTGTAATGTTTTATTAGCAAATTTATTGACAGCTGCTGAAAAATACTCTATTTGTATACACGATTATCACATGGGCCAAATGGCCCCTATTAATAATACCGTAAACATAACTATACCCCATGTACGGAAAAAAACGTCTTGAATAATTGATGCGCGTCGGCACGGAGTGCACGTGGCAATTTCCCCGCCAAGTGTTGCATGAGCATGCCCGAAACGTGTTGAATATTCGACGCGCGTTGGCATGAAGTCCACGAGAAAAATTTCCCGCCGTTTTTTCAACGGCATACATTTTGAGAGAGATAGTGAACGAGGCTTTGGCGGAAAAAATGTCTCAGCATTGGAACTTTTTTACGAAAATTGACTGATTTTGCCAAACCTACGGGGACTCGTCAAAAATGGATAGTTTGCACTGAGATGGCAATTCTGGTACAATATATACGAAAAACACAAAAATACAATATGGTGTAATGCAATAAGGATATATACGTGTTCAAATGTAATATATACATGTTTTTGCCGTTGTTGTTTCTTATCCAGAGCATTTTGCGTCCTCATTTATGCAATCTGTATTACGAATCCAACTGTGCTAACGAATAAAAGCGGTTTACTCTTATTGAAGAAATGTCGGTACGATATTAATTCGTCTTAGTTGCAAAATATTACGCCATGTAAGTAGACAGAGTGTAACCCATTGGTTTGACAACGACGAGAACAGTTGGTTTTTAACATGACGTCATTGCGCAAATGGAATGTACACATATTATAATTTCCGCAAATAAGTTTTTTACTTCCAGTTTAAAAATGCGATGACACTGATGCTTTTAAAAGGGACATGGATATACCGTTTAAACGATAACGTTTCGTTTATTCCATTTCGTTTAAACGTTTAGAAAAATCTGTAAACGTGATACCCTTAGTGGCAACTTCATGCGCGCCGTGAGAAAGCCTTGAACGTTGTAGGGACGCTGTGACGCCGCCGTTAGAGCACGGTTAGGACTCTGTGAGGGTGCTGTATGAGCGCAAAAGGTAACAAAAAGAATAATTTTTTACATATTTCGTGGCAATCACATGGCGGGCTGACAAATTATAGAACGCCATGCAAGCGCTGTGGCAACTCCGTTGGTTGACAGGCCCTTAACCAAAGCACACTTGTTGCTGACGTAACTTACAGATATCGCTTGAGGACAATTGATTGGTTCATTTGTGCATTGTCTTTGTTTGACGAAAGATGAAAGCCTAGTCACTTAACAAGATAATCTGATAATTTAGTGATAAAAAAAAATTTGTGTGTTCAGTATCACAATAACAATTTATTATGGTCATCGTAATTTGCTCCGTCATGGTCTGGACCACCAACGACATTGGTCGTCACTGATTTAGGCTGTAAATGGTTTAGGCCATCCTGACCCAACTACTATCTGACATGCGCACTCTACAAGTTTCAGCTAGTTTCGTTTTGGAACTTAACGTCGACTCAACGCTGACATGTTCTTAATCAATTATAATAATGACATACATGACCTACTGTCCTGTAAAAATTTGCCCAGTTTCGATAAGACTACATGTGTCACAAAAGTTACCTGATTCGTGCATTAATGTGTTGTTAATGTTGACCATAAAAGTAAATGCATTTGACTCACCCTTTCTCTACTTAATAATGTCGAGAGAAAAAAATAATCAATGCAATGTTTAAATATGTATCTCTACCTAAATAAGAAATCCTCTCTCAAATAAAAATTTGTAATTGGAAATGCTGCAGTGATGTTTTGTAAACACACAAGCTTTATTTTTATGCATCTATATAAAACCCATGTTTTCTACAAAAGTTGGTGAATGTCTTGACAACAACGTCTAGTTCCATGCATGGAAAGCGTGCATGCAACGACCGTATGCTTAGCTGTACCAAGTAATACCGTGACGTTTGAAGCATGTTGGCACAAAGTGCACAAGGAAATATTCCGCTGTTTTTGAAAAGATAATCCATGTATATTTTCTTTTTCCAATGATTAAAAGCATTTTAAAATTTAAAAACATAACCCTGTAATTGATTGAAAAAGGTTTACCTCGAGTGTAATCTTTGAATTCGGATACAACGTGAGTGGCAGGGTTTGAATATGACATCATTGCGCAAATGTGATGTGCACTGGACAATAACATTCAGAATTAATCCTTTCAGCTTCGCAGCTTCAACAACGTTTCTTTATAGCAAAAGGATACTGAAATAATGTATTAAACGGTGGTGTTTCATAAATACGTTCCGTTTAAACGTTGTTTTATAGGAAAAAATGGGAGCATTTATTGCAGTGTATTCTTTGAACTAAAATGTACTAGATCAGATCATTTAAAACGTACCATACAATGTTAAAACAATTTGAGGGATACCCCGCACAAACCCACCCCTATCGGTAACGGGGCGCTTGAAAAAATACTGGGGAAGGCCCTGCATACCACCAAATGTTAACTTAAATTCCCTAAAAACAGTGTTGTTGTAGTTTTTTGCGCCAGAGGCTGCATTATCTGGGGGTTTGATTTGCTAATGTTTTCTATTCTATAATTATTTTTTTCTCCATGAGCAGATTATTTGATGATTTCAGTATATTATCTATCCTCATCCGTGGTGAAGGTTAGGATTCATTGCTTTTTTTCCAGTCCATAAATTATGATGCCTGAGAATAGCAACTAGTAGATACTATTACATATGTTTTATAGAGATAATTTTACTTTTTGGATATATGTCTTATACATTTTATATATTTTCATATTATAAAATATTATGTACAATCATGTAAGACAAATTTGCTTAGATTGTTTATTTCTCTTATGGACTTTGTAGCAGTTCTAAGAAAGTTCTGACCACATGTTTAACTTGATAATAATTACTTAGAATTAGTAACTGTATGAGAAAATCTTTTGTGTTTGACTTCACACACAACATTCAGACAGTATGCTTATGAACTTTAATTACAAGAAGCTACTGTACAGTATGGATCTAAAGATAATAATTATGGATGCTAATTAATAACAGTCTAATGGGACCAGAGAATCCTTGTATGATGCAAGGTAAGTTTGATTGGTCAGAGATATGTATGGGTGTGGCTCAGGCCTTTCCCCAGGCGCTTTAAGCACCAGGGCACCCCTGTGCCTTAATCTTTAATTTATTAAATGTGCTCACCAATTTGTGTTGCTGTGATTCTTCAGCATGTATGTAAAATCATGTAAAGACATAGTAAAATAAAAAGGTTCAACAGCTTTTCAAATGCTGTTTAGTTTTAGTTTATTTGTTCAATAATTGCACTATCTAAAGTACTGTAAGATTTGATTTAATACCTTAAAATTAAACAAATTCAAAGGGGTACCCCAGTACCACGCGAATCACGCATATTTGCCCCTGTGCCTTAGCAAATTTCTGGGGAAAGGCCTGATGGCTTAGTAATAATGATGAAAGAATTTAGTTTTTAAGTAAGGAGAGTTGAAGAAGATATTTGACTGAGAAGATGTGATTTTGGAAAGTCACTTTTGAAAGTTAATTGTTAAAATGTAATAGTAACACAGAAGTTTCACAATATATAAAAATAAGTTAATGCATTAAAAATATTAAGACGAAGCTAGTTGTGTTATATACTGCATAAGTATTAAAAAAATTCTCCAGAATATGGATCTGTTGAACAATTGAAAGAAAGATACAGTTATCATAAAGAAGAACCAAGTGAAATTGTACAGTGTTTTCTCTTGTATATGTCAAATGCTTTTATCCTTAATATAACAAAAATAATAACATTGTTGTATATTCTGTTATCCTCTATTAATAAAGAAAAACAATAAATAGATGAAAAGTGCAACCATTACTATACAACATATACATTTTCAGTTATTGGCCTTACATAATTTTCATACTTAACTTTGTCCTTGCCAAAATTAAATCAAGCTATTTCATTTTACCCCAGTGCATTAAATAAAACATGTTTCTGTCCTCCCACATATCTATGGCCACTGCCATGTTGTGTTGCCCTCGTGTCTGTGACACACGTCTAGTTTTTTTTTTATGCTTAATTTATGTCCTGAGCATAACTTTTTGTGTGAAAGATGTGCCTTGCTGTATCATCCGTCATGTATTGCTTAAGCTATCCAACTTTGGGGACACATCCAACTCACATGTTCTAGTTACATTGTATTCTTTATAATAGCTATCATGTTACTTTTCTTTAACAGATAGGATGTCAAGAGTGGCAATCTTCTCTATAGTCGTTAGATGATGGTACAGTAAAAAATGGATGGAACAAAGAAAAAGGTTAATAATATAAATAAACAAGTTTTTTTTCTCCTGCTCGTTTTTTGTTCTAATACTCTTGATCTTTTTATCTATGATCGCTTTAAGATTTTTTAATTAGTGTTAAAAGAAAGATTTATATACTACCTAAGCTGTAACAATGTGATTATTCAATACTTTGTAGGGGAGAATACGTGCTGCTGACTTAAAGCGTTACAGTCAACCCTCACACGGCAGTACCAAATATGACTTCTCAAAGATTGTGGCTTTGAAGGGGAAAGAGGGAAGAGATCCTAGGAACATTGGAAGACCAGCTGGCATTGAATCTCGCCCTTCAGGCTCGAAAAAGATATATTTAGAAGCTCTTAATGAGAACGAAGGCGCAGTGGCGAGTATTTAGATGTTTTTAGATGACAATTCTAATTGAATTGCTTGTAATTCTCTATCTACAACTAAGTATTATATTTCACCCATTTTTATTTCTGCACAAACTAGTTAAACAATGAATTTAAACATGTTCAATCTGATTGAATTAATTTACATACGTAATTTCAGGCAAACGTTTCACAGGTCACTGAGATTGCAACATGTGTTGATCGTCTATCATGTGATGAAATATATAGGAACCTTCTGCTGGAACAAAATGGATTTTTTCATCTGGATGATCAGTACAAAACCTATGCTATGCAAGATTTTGATGTTGAAAAATCATCACTAAAGGTAGTGACTTAAAAGACTACAATTCAGTTCTAGCTTGACCTTTTTTCACATTTGTTCAATCATGTCCCAACAGCATGGATTTGATCTTATGACAGAACCTAGGAAAGCTCTTTAGACCATGACAGTGCTCTTGTTGTTAATGGCGTATTAGAACTATTTGCTTGAAAAAGAAAATAACTTATTATTTAAACAGGTTTCATGCCCTCGGCAATAAGATTAAAATAATTCAAATGGACTCAGTTGGAGCAACCTACCGGGAGCATCATGACCTCAGTTGTCTGTAAATGGGTTTTAGAAAAAATATTTGAATTAACAGTTAACTTCAAGGGACTTGTTAACAGATTTTTGTCTTTTTTGATTTATGTCGTGAAATGTTTCCACATTACGGGTTCAATAATATGAAACAAATAGATAACTTATAATATTAAGTAAATGATTTTAATAATGAAACTAAGATAAAGTTTCCACCAGGTCTTGAACCCGGACCCTCTTGAGTAAAAGGCTAACCACTGTGCCATACCAAGGACACAGAGCATTATTTGCTTTATATTAATCAACCATGTTGATTTACACATTTAACAAAAATGTCAAGTCAGAAACATTCCAACCATTTCGCGTTACCAATGCTTTATAATTGTATTGATGTTAACTAAATAATTTCTAGCAAACGAAACAATATTAACAGCATATTTATATATCAGTTTTGCTATTATACTCCCCTTTATAGAGTATTCTATTAAGTTTGAATAAGTGAGATAAAATTGAAAAATTGTCTAATTGTTAATCTGTTAACAAGTCCCTTTAAACAATCTATACAAATATTTTATTTTGAACAGCCTAGCCTATTCCATATTCTTCAAAGAGATGGGTGTAAATTCAATGATGACTTGGTATGGTTGTGGAAATGTACATGCGATAAAGATCGGTCAGAGATGATAAGCTGCTTTCAAGGAAGGATGCATATAACACACCATGGTAACGCCTATACAGTGTTAAGTTATATACCAGTAGTCATGTGTTGTTTTTTTGCTAATTTATAATGCTGAATTATGAAATGTCATAATATGCTTTATTACATATTCTTCTTTAATATTTTTGTTTGTTTGTAGAATTTACAGACAGGTGGCCCATATGTCAACATATCAAAATAGGCATTGCAATTTTGGACCCTTTTGATTCCAAAAGTGGAATAATCCCAACTGTAAATGGTAAATGTTTAATTGTAACAAATTTTGATGTACATGCATGTTTTTCTAGTATTTAAATTTAATTAACGGGTAGATGTTTGATAGGGTCCAGGCCACTTTACAAATAGACAATCATATTTTGGATTTACATTGCATGTTGTGGTCAACTTATATAAGAGTAAATTTTACAAATCTTCCATTGTTTCACAATTTTTTGGCTTACTGTTTGTCCTTTAACATGATTAAGTTGTAATGAGGAACTATGATTGTGGTTTAAACTGCTTGTTTATTGTATGTTGATTTGGTTTCCATACTAGATGCTGAAGTTGAGGTTTTCAATGAATTTGAACGACAGTCAACCACTTCAGGTGTTGAGGTAAAGTTATATGTATTCAACTTTCTGTGTAATGTTTTTTTAACTTTTCAAAGAAAACAATCAAGTTGATGCTCGTGTCTTCTGCAACAGCATGTGTATTTAGTCATTTAGTCTCTTTCTTTTATTGACAAGAGCAGGTAAGAAAAAATTCAAGAAATTTGTTGGAGTTATTACTAACTTAACTTATTACTTGTTCTTTTTTTACTTTACTTTAATTTCTCAACTTTGTCATGAAACTCAACGTACTTGATAACAATGATGAACTCCTCCTAGAATTTTATGCAATCTTTACCAAACTCTCACAGCACGAGTAGCTGCAAGTTCTATAGCATGTGTTCTCTGGCCCTTTATTTTTTGTCATTTTTGCCAAGTTTCTTGCCTTTTGTTTAATTAAATCTGTCAAACATGTATGCTGATTGGATTGTTACAATTGTCGTGTTCTGAGGGCATTTATGTCTGTGACACATTTCTTGTTTTTCAGAATGTTGTGCTGTTGAAGAATGGTCTGTATTGTGTGTGGCATGCAGATGGTTATGGCATTGTTTCCACATCAGGAAGAGAACCACAATGTCTTGTTTGTCCTCACTCACATTGTCCTCACACTCGGACCATAGAATCAGCCAATAGTACAGATACTTTGACTTCTGAAAAAAAGAGTTATAGTAAACAATGTCTTTCAACTCTCAGAATACCATTTGTTTCATCAACTGAAATGCAAAATCAATATCAGATGCCTGTTTCAGACAGATTTATGTTTGACAGAAACAATGATGTAGTTTTATGCCCTGACAAGTTGGAATGTGAAGATTGCGGAACCAGCTTAGAGGTCCATGTACATGAATGTCGTGTCTATCTTATCAATCAAATCGTACGAGGAAAAGGTAAGTAATCAGTAGACACTCTTTCGTCCAAGGTTGTTTGTACAAGGTTTTAAAGTGAATTTATTGAATTTTGCAGCCCTATGCTATTATTCAGCACTGATGATTTGTCAGATGCAATTTCCTAATGTTACAGCTTTTGATGTAATTATTGTTCATTAACAAAATTTTAATGTTTTATTTCATTGATATATTCACAGTGTCAAGAAAAAATTGTCCAACCTGTAGCAGGATGTATGACTTTGACGGCCTTTCTGTCTGTATTTTAAATATGAGACAGTTTGTCATTTGTCATGAAATAATGAGGAGATTCATGTATTACTACCTCACAGGAAAGTATGTGCAAATAGTTACTGTGTTTTTGAATTGCATTTTAGCTTATCAAGTGTTTTAGTAGTTGAACTATAGGAATAAAGTGACTCTAAATGAAGTGAATCAGGATCACTAAAGTCAGAGAATTTGCGTGTGAGTGTGTGTGTGTGTGCGTGCGTGCGTGCATGTGTGTGCTTAATGGTTGATCCTTTCAGTATTGATTAAAATCAAAAAAGTACATATAAAGACGTATATAACAGGATTGTTTACTTTTTCAGGACAACAATTTTTTCTCGGAGTATTCGGTACTATGTAGGACATACAAAGATGCCGGTCATCCTAACGTCCCATCATATGATGATTTTAAGTCAGCATGGTATGCCTTCTTGGATCTTCTGGACATCAATTACAACAGCTCATTTTTGTGTCCTGATTGTGGTCCCTACCCTGACTCAGTTGTCATGGATGCTACTTCAGTTTCATTCCGGAAGCATTTGATGTCATGGGGTGAACTGATGTCATCCATTGATCGGCCTGGAGAGCCATATGACAAAAAGAATCCAAACAAGTAAGCAATGTTAATAGATACTAATTAATTGTTAGTTCAACTTTTTCAACAAAGAAGTTGAGTTATAGTTTTTGCTCTGCCTCAGTATTTGCATGATGCCATTTGTAAGGTTTTAATGTATTAAAGATATAACTTGATAAATTGACTTCAAAGAAAAGGCAAGCTGCTATACGTAGCCTGGTGACAGTCTTGCTTTGCTGTTCAGGTTAAAGTTTATCAGTAAGCTCATTTCTCTCTCATTCAAACTTGAACCACATTGACAAGCTCCCTATAATAAAATGAATTAATAGGCCAATTTATTGCTCTTCGAATGTATGTTTAGGTTTACTTAAAAAAAAATCCAGTTGTTGTGTTTCACTTTCCGCATCATTAAAATGAATAGTTTGTGAACCTGAGTTACAAGATCATTTACAAGTGTGAACATTATGCGCTTAATTTTGCATTATGGTTATTATGATTGTATCATTGTTCAATTTCACATGTTTTTCTTCTTATGTCAAGGGTAAAAGAACGAACTATGTTTTCTGCAACTGTGCGAAGGATCTTGCAACAGTACGCCACTCGTGGTATTGAAAGCTCCAGAAGAAATAGCCTGTTGGAAGCCATCAGGTCAGATACAGGTTCAGTTGCAATGTCTGACCTTGTGGAGCATATCCTGGGCGAGAGTGAAGTTGTGGACCTAAGAATTACTGTAAATGCAACTTGGAAAGATTTTGTGAAAGTACTTGCTTCACCAAATCCATTTTCATCATTTATCCCACCTGATGAAGATCTTGTTGACACCATATGCAAATCATTTACTAAAGGAGAAGAATTATTTTCATCTGACTTAGAATTAAATGTTATTCAAGAAAAAGCACCTGTCATGTTTGATATATTGAAAAAATTAAAAAACAAATTTCCGTTCAAATTGTTCCTCGAATGCATGACTTACATGAGCAGTAAGGTGTTTCATCCTTTCATGCAAACACCATGTCCGATGGAATTGCCAGATGAACAACAAAATGAACTGGAAGTATACCCCTGTCTACCCCAGCTCAGAAAAAGAGGGGTTTACACAGCTGATGGAGGGAAACGCACCAAGGATGACATGTGTAGAAAGTTGGCTCAAGGTCATCCACGATTGCTGCCTGGGGTCTTCACTTTGTACTGTCAACATGGTAGGTTGATAAATAGTATTTGGATAACTCATCCTAGAAATATATGCTCTAAGGTTGTAGCAATTTGAAAGTACTGGTATAAGTAAATTTTTCGGAGTATTTTCCCAACAAGTGCTATTCATTATAGGACCACTTAAAATCTGGAACAAATATTCTTAGGAAGAAATATTGTTAGTTGCTGGTAGCATATTTAACTGACACATATTGTTTTGTTTTTATTTAGGGATTTGCTATGGCTTTGAGGTTATGCGGTTCTGTGAATCCCCAGATGTACCATTCACTCTGCTTCGCACAAGATTTCCAGCAGGTACAAGCAATGAAAAGTTGACCTCTTTGTTTAATTTAATGAACATTTCTTTCTATGAGTATAATACTACAAAGGTGAATTGTTGCTCAATACAATGAAATATCAAAAGTTTGCTTCTGTTGGAAAATCGTAAGTTTGTTTCTGTTGTTGTTTTTTTTTTCAGCACCAAAAATGGTTGTGTACGACAATGCCTGTTCACTTCACGAATACTGCTTGAACAGGGATCCTGTGTTCTTCAAACAAACTCAGTTCAAGGTGGACAGTCTACACTTCACAAATCACACAGGTTATATTCAATTAGTTCTTGAACTGTTTACATTTATCCACCATAACTGCAAACTAGTATTTCTCTTTTTATGGCTCCACTGAGTGGGAGGCATTAAGCATAACACTTGTCCGTCCGTCCGTACATACGTCTCAAAGATTGTGTTTTGAACTCCTCTGAAACAACTGGGTGGGTGTCGTTCAGACTTTTCCAGTTGAATGACTTTAATGAGTAGATAATTTAAAAAAAAGGATTTTGGCTGCAACGATTAACAAAATGGCTGTTTGTCTGTTAAGAAATAATTGAAATCTAAAATCTGGATTGTCTGTTAAGAAATAATTGAAAACTTCAATCTGGATCCTGCAATAACTCAAAAAGTAGTACCAAGTTTTATCAACCTATGTTGATGAAACTTTGTATGTGGATAGAGGGCCATATGGGAAATATGCATGTTTTTCAATTATGTTTGTGTGTCCGTCTGTAGGTCAGAAAATTCTGGATCATGTTTAACTGAAAAATTACTTATGCTCGGTTGATGAAACTCGGTATGTAGACAGAGGTCCATATGGGGAAATTCCGAATATGCATGTTATTTGCGTTTTTTGTCAGACAAAAATTGTGGTTGCTATGGTAACTAAAAAGTGAAAACTAAAATCTGGATCCTGCGAAAACTCATAAAAGTACTTAGCTAGGTTGATGACACTCTGTATGTGGACAGATGGCCATGTGGTGAATTTAGTTTTTTTTTACCAAAATTCTGGCTGCTATGATTACAGAAATAATTGAAACTAAAATTTGCATCCTGCCATAACTTAAAACTACTTAAGCTAGGTTAATGAAACATATGCAGATCCTGTTCTTACTCTGACAACATTAACCATGTAGGGGACTAATTTGTTTGTGTGTGTTTTTTAGACAACATTTAAATAGACCATTGTAATGACTTAATTTTTAGATTTATTCCTTATTTGTTGGGTGTTATTAATGTGAAATTTAATAAAATACACTGCAGATTGCTGTTTTTTCGCAAATAATGAATGTCCAATTTACCGCAAATCTGCTGTATATCCAGGTTTAAAAAAAAACAACTTCTTTCTATTATCCAACTCCTACCTAAATCCAGTTTGGTCTGCATTTTTTCGCAATCATTGTACATCACAATCACGTGTGAAGTGCAATATATATATAACTTTAACGATAGTTTTTTGCAAGTCTGTGTCTGTGACACATCTAGTTTTGCTGCTTATTTCATATCTAATCCATATTTATTATGATGTTTATGTTTTTTCTGTATTTTTCAGCCTGTGGACCAGCTTATGAACTGAAGCGGTACCCAGCCTATGCTAAGTTCAATTCTCAGGTTGTTGAACAAGCAAACTCCAGACTGCAGAGATTGAAGGCTTCCTTGTCTTATATGACACAAATTAACTTTCTCAACCATTGCAAATTTTATATATGGGGACAGAATAGAGACATTCTTAAAAAGGCTGAATAGAGTAAATACGTTTTAAAGCCCCAAACTAGAAATATTTACTAAAAACGTGCAAAAATCATGACAAAAATGAAGAAACAACAGTAGAATAACATTAGTGTAGTAAGTGTCCACGGTATCAGTGTCGGCTGATTTTAAAGGAATGGTTTGAGGGATTTTTTAAAACTTAAAACATGTTCTGTATATTAAAAAGGAACTCACAGGCCACATTTGGTAACTAGGTTAAAATATGTAAAAATTATGTGAATTTTTACACTGAAAAATAACATTCTTGGTCAGATTAAGTTTGTTAACTTGAATTTGAAATTTGTCAAAATTAGGGACCTTTTTTAACTTTGAACTTAAGTGAAAGCCATTTTGAAATGTTGTTTTTTTGTGGACTTTGGGTTTAATGTGCTCTTATAATATCTGATATAATAAATATCTGGGCCCTCCCGAGTGCTTTGTAGTTCAACATTGTTGATGTGTGTAAAAAAACACAACAAATTGTTTAATTTGCTGTGAAACATGTATTGTGGTTAGAATAACTTTGGATGGCAAACTAGCATTTAAAGTATTTTTTTTGTAAATTGTGTTTGTAAATATGTGCTGATATGATAATACGTCATAAAATTGTGTATGCCTGTTGTATACCTATACTTGTTTGTTATTGTATAATATAAATCTTTGTCAGACATCTGACCCCTGGTTCACAAACCTTTTTAACATTGATTTTTTTATTTTAACTGCCATTGATATTTATTTTTGCTTATTGTCAAGCAAATACTATTTTCAATGTCAAAAATGTTTTGTGAACACTGTGCCTGATTGTCTGAATGGTTTCTTGTGTTTTAAGATTTATCAGTTTATAAAAGATTTCTTGCAGCCAACACCTTAATGTTATTCAGAAGTGTATGTTCCCTACAATTCATGTATTTTATTCTTGTAGAGTAGAATTTATTATGGCAGTTAAGTAAATGATGTAATTAATTGTGTAAATTAAAGTTTTTTTTTACATTATTTTGGACGATTAAATGCTGTGAATATAATATACAGATACCTTTTTGAGAGCAATATTTTTTACCAAAAACCAAGCAATTGACATAATTTAGGCAATGATCCATTATACAATTTTACTACAATTGACTATGTTGTTAGGATAAGAAATTGTGATGTCCGAATTTGACAGGGCTTTCATGAACTTTTAAAAACTGAAAGTTTGAACTTCTTAGCCTCTGATTTTTGAAGTTTTCCTGTTGATATGTGGATTTGTTATTAAAATGCACATTACAATTTTTTTATTCAGTCCTGTTTCATGTATTTTTTCGTTTACCTTTTAAAGCTTTAAATTCATTATCATGAAGTAACATATAAATTTCCTTTAAATCAAAGTAATGTGCACCCAAACTTTGTTTATTTGAAGCTCTTAATATGTATACTGCTAGCTTTAAATGAAGTTGCTGATCAATGAAGGCTCAGTAATAAAGGGTTTTCAATAGAGGAGTCAACAAACGCTGCATTATTATTGGAACATTTCTGTAAAATAAATAAAAATGATGAAATAACATGTTTGTTTTTGTTATTATTGTTATTGGCAACACTGACAGACTTGACCCTAATAAAGGAATTGGACGAGATTCTTGTTCAAACCGTCATCTGATCATTTCTGTTGACTTTGGACATTTTTTGTCCTGACATCTGTTCCTTGCAATATTGAAATTTACGACCGGTAACTTGTAATTTTACACACATATTATTAATATTGACGGTGTTAGTAAATGTCTGAATACAAAATTGGACGAGATTCTTGTTCAAACCGTCATCTGATAATTTCTGTTGACTTAGACATTTTTTGTCCAGAAATCTGTTTTGTACACTGTTGTAATTTAAGACCGGTAACTTATAATTTTACACACATATTATTAATATTGACGATGTTAGTAAATGTCTGAATACGAAACGGGACGAGATTCTATATCAGACAGTTATCTGATCATTTCTGTTGACTTTGGATATTTTTTGTCCTGAAATCTGTTCCTTGCAATATTGAAATTTACGACCGGTAACTTTTATTTTTACACACATATTAATATTGACGATGTTAGTAAATGTCTGAATACAAAATTGGACGAGATTCTTGTTCAAACCGTCATCTGATCATTTCTGTTGACTTTGGACATTTTTCGTCCGGAAATCTGTTCCTTGCAATATTGAAATTTACGACCGGTAACTTGTAATTTTACACACATAATTAATATTGACGGTGTTAGTTAATGTCTGAATACGAAATTCGACGAGATTCTTGTTCAAACCGTCATCTGATCATTTCTGTTGACTTTGGACATTTTTTGTCCTGAAATCTGTTTTGGGGCAATATTGGAATTTACGACCGGTTATTTATGATTATATACACGCATACTCAATATTGTATGTGTTACTAAGTGTTTGAATAGTGATTGGACGAGATTCTCATTTAATCTGTGTTCTGGTCACTTCTGATGACTTTGGACATTTTTGTCCAGACATCGGTTCTGCACAATATTGAATTTACGACCGGTAATTTATAATGATATAGACATTTAATTAATATCGACGGTGGTAGTAAATGTCTAATTACGAAATGCGACGGGATTATATTTCAAACCGTCATCTGATCATTTCTGACTTTGGACATTTTTGCCCAGAAATCTGTTATGTGCAATATTGGAATTTACGACCGGTAACTTATAATTTAACTAACATATAATTGATATTAACGGTGTTAGTAAATGTTGGAATAAGAATGGACGAGGTTCTTTAACAATACTGGAAATTGACCGGTAATTTACGATCAAATAGCCACATTATTACCGTCACTACTCTTATATGTTGGGAAAGTTAAAATGATATTTTTTGCTGTCCCAATTTAGAAGCAGAAAAATAACTCCCACCAGGTGTGTCCAATATTAAGATTCTGCTATAAATACAGCGTGTGCGTGATTCCATCGGCAATGTGCGCTATTTGTCGTCACTTCACATACATTATATATGTACATGTCATTATATAAATGTCTGCTGCTAGTTTGCCCCTCGGGACTACACGCTGAGAAGGGATCAGTGTTCCATGGAAACCCTTTTACGGATTACTAGTAACGAAATGTGCGCTGTCACATGATGCAAGTGAAATAGTATAGTGTTATTTTAACAACATCATTATATGGAGACTGTGTGGGATGTCTAAACATAAATTGATATTGGACAATATGCTAGCGAAATTTTAACTACGAATCAGTTGTCAAATTTGATTCTTTTATATCGACCGATCCTTATATTTGTGCTGTGACTATCAGTGTTCCAATTTAAGAAACATGAAATAAATGCTATTTTCAATGTGTCCCAAGATTTTGGGGCATGCAAATTATTTCCGATTGTTTGGAGTGTCCCAACCTTAAAGTGCACTAACGTATAGCGTAATAACGAATAATATACTATGTGTTGGTTCATTTTTGACAAGGAATTGGACCAGATTCTATTTCAAACCGTCATCTGATAATTTCTGTTGACTTTGGACATTTTTTGTCCTGAAATCTGTTCCTTGTGATATTGAAATTTACGACCGTAACTTGTAATTTTACACACATATTATTAATATTGACGGCGTTAGTAAATGTCTGAATACAAAATTGGACGAGATTCTAGTTCAAACCGTCATCTGATAATTTCTGTTGACTTTGGACATTTTTTGGTCCTGAAATCTGTTCCTTGCAATATTGAAATTTACGGACCGGTAACTTTTATTTTTATACACATATTATTAATATTGACGATGTTAGTAATGTCTGAATACAAAATTGGACGAGATTCTTGTTCAACCGTCATCTGATCATTTCTGTTGACTTAGACATTTTTTGTCCGGAAATCTGTTTTGTACACTGTTGTAATTTAAGACCGGTAACTTATAATTTTACACACATAATTAATAATGACGGTGTTAGTTAATGTCTGAATACGAATTCGACGAGATTCTTGTTCAAACCGTCATCTGATCATTTCTGTTGACTTTGGACATTTTTTGTCCTGAAATCTGTTTTGGGGGCAATATTGGAATTTACGACCGGTTATTTATGATTATATACACGCATACTCAATATTGTATGTGTTACTAAGTGTTTGAATAGTGATTGGACGAGATTCTCATTTAATCTGTGTTCTGGTCACTTCTGATGACTTTGGACATTTTTGTCCAGACATCGGTTCTGCACAATATTGAATTTACGACCGGTAATTTATAATGATATAGACATTTAATTAATATCGACGGTGGTAGTAAATGTCTAATTACGAAATGCGACGGGATTATATTTCAAACCGTCATCTGATCATTTCTGACTTTGGACATTTTTGCCCAGAAATCTGTTATGTGCAATATTGGAATTTACGACCGGTAACTTATAATTTAACTAACATATAATTGATATTAACGGTGTTAGTAAATGTTGGAATAAGAATTGGACGAGGGTTCTTTAACAATACTGGAAATTGACCGGTAATTTACGATCAAATACGCACATTATTACCGTCACTACTCTTATATGTTGGGAAAGTTAAAATGATATTTTTGCTGTCCCAATTTTAGAAGCAGAAAAAATAACTCCCACCAGTGTGTCCAAATATTAAGATTCTGCTATAAATACAGGCGTGTGCGTGGTTCCATCGGCAATGTGCGCTATTTGTCGTCACTTCACATACATTATATATGTACATGTCATTATATAAATGTCTGCTGCTAGTTTGCCCCTCGGGACTACACGCTGAGAAGGGATCAGTGTTCCATGGAAACCCTTTTACGGATTACTAGTAACGAAATGTGCGCTGTCACATGATGCAAGTGAAATAGTATAGTGTTATTTTAACAACATCATTATATGGAGACGTGTGGGATGTCTAAACATAAATTGATATTGGACAATATGCTAGCGAAATTTTAACTACGAATCAGTTGTCAAATTTGATTCTTTTATATCGACCGATCCTTATATTTGTGCTGTGACTATCAGTGTTCCAAATTTAAGAAACATGAAATAAATGCTATTTTCAATGTGTCCCAAGATTTTGGGGCATGCAAATTATTTCCGATTGTTTGGAGTGTCCCCAACCTTAAAAGTGCACTAACGTATAGCGTAATAACGATAATATACTATGTGTTGGTTCATTTTTGACAAGGAATTGGACCAGATTCTATTTCAAACCGTCATCTGATAATTTCTGTTGACTTTGGACATTTTTTGTCCTGAAATCTGTTCCTTGTGATATTGAAATTTACGACCGGTAACTTGTAATTTTACACACATATTATTAATATTGACGGTGTTAGTTAATGTCTGAATACGAAATTGGACGAGATTCTAGTTCAAACTGTCATCTGATAATTTCTGTTGACTTTGGACATTTTTTGTCCTGAAATCTGTTCCTTGTGATATTGAAATTTACGACCGGTAACTTGTAATTTTACACACATATTATTAATATTGACGGCGTTAGTAAATGTCTGAATACAAAATTGGACGAGATTCTAGTTCAAACCGTCATCTGATAATTTCTGTTGACTTTGGACATTTTTTGTCCTGAAATCTGTTCCTTGCAATATTGAAATTTACGACCGGTAACTTTTATTTTTATACACATATTATTAATATTGACGATGTTAGTAAATGTCTGAATACAAAATTGGACGAGATTCTTGTTCAAACCGTCATCTGATCATTTCTGTTGACTTTGGACATTTTTCGTCCTGAAATCTGTTCCTTGCAATATTGAAATTTACGACCGGTAACTTGTAATTTTACACACATATTATTAATATTGACGGTGTTAGTAAATGTCTGAATACAAAATTGGACGAGATTCTAGTTCAAACCGTCATCTAATCATTTCTGTTGACTTGGACATTTTTGTCCTTAAATCTGTTTTGTGCACTGTTGTAATTTAAGACCGGTAACTTGTAATTTTACACATATAATTAATATTGACGGTGTAAATGTCTGAATACGAAATTGGACGAGATTCTTATTTCAACTGTCTTCTGGTCACATCAGATGACTTTGGACATTTTTTTGTCCACAAATCGGTTCTGTACAATATTGATTTTACGACCGGTAATGTATAATGATGTACACATTTAATTAATATTGACGGTGTAAGTAAATGACTGAATAGGAATTGGACGAGATTCTATTTCAAACAGTAATGTAATCATTTCGGTTTTATAACAATCTGGTGACGTTGAAGTTGTTAACGTCACAATATATGTGATGACGTCTTGTATGTTGGTAACCCAATACGAGATAAAAGAATTAAATAACACCTGTTCCAGTTTTTTTTTTAATTTTTAATTTTGAAATAACAACGAACAAATAAATTGTAAGTACATTGACGTGTGCATATCACTTCAACTGTAATCATCGAACTAGTGACGTGTGCATATCACTTCAACAGTAATCATCGAACTAGTGACGTGTGCATATCACTTAATCATCGAACTAGATATATATAATACTCTGTTCATTTTGCCTATAGGATAACTATAACTATATGTATGCTGGAAGTAAAGTGTATTTGTAGAGAAAGGAACAATATGGTGTAGAGTTATTCTTTACACTTTAGTCGTTGCTTGAAAATCGTAATTTATGTAAGTCAAATGGTAGGCGCTTTATTTTTTAAGCAATAGTAAATACATCAATACTGGTCATTTTAAACTAGGTGTCCCTGGACTTATCAATAGAAAGTTAAGGGCCTTAATATGAGAAATTGCAAAATGGCCCAAAGTGTAATTTTTCTACTGAATAAAGAAGTCATTAGATATGTATTTACATGTACATACCAACTTTTATCTAAAAATCTAAGTTCAAAATGGGCTGACTTGTGTCAAGTTTCAACATATTTGTTACATGCAAACCTTATCCCGAGCTACACTTACGGCGGGATTATTACATGTGCATTGAACAGCTCAGTCTATTTGGTGAATAGATTAGGTAAAACTATTTGAAGACTTTATACAATGTGGAAATAATAATTACTGCTTTACCATAAACGAAAAAATTTCACACATGAAACTTATTTTCCACTATCCAAAACTAGTTAACAATTCCTTTATATTTCCTAATATACCATGTACAAAATGTAAATTATTAATTCTCAGACCACATACTATTTGCAACAAAGATACACGTAAAATGTTCCAAGCATATATATTTGAAATACAATGTATAGATAAATGTGTGCAGTCAAAAAATGGACAATACGTTTGATAAATAAACGACAAGGTTATGGTATATTCACAAACAATTATGGTTATGGTATATTCACAAACAATTAACTGAACATTGGTTCTGAAATAATCTTTTTTATTTTGCACCCTTCCAGTATTCATTGGTCCTGGGCTTTGAGCAAATGTGGTTTCTAACAACAACTATGGTTAGTGGCACAAACAACATGTGTACGCCTTTTTTGCAAATGAAGAATATTTCTGATGGCCGATGGTCTTCACTTGCCTAGCCAAACACTCAAAGTGGACCCAAAACTTGGAGCATCTGTCACAACCAATCTGAAAATATATTTGCGAGACATATACATTTTTTGTAGTTAATGCTTACACATCATAATAACAAGAGATGTTATATGTCATGTTAATAATAATAATTTAACAAATAGCTACTAAGGAAACAACTTTTGGCTCCCCTCTGAAAATATACTTACCAGATTGATGCTAGGCAATTTACTTCTAGCATACAGTGTGTTAATTAATTAAATAATGAATGTCACATAGAATTAAAGAGCATTGGCTTTCATCACATCTTGTATTGAAGGGTTTGAAAATGGTGGCCTTACCCATTCTGCAGACGCATCACTTTTTCCACAAAGACGGCATAATTCTTCAATTGGATCTGAAAAATACATTTTTGCACTAAAATTTGTGTACAATTAGATACTTCTGTTATGATTTAGTAAAATCAGTTTAATATGAAGTCAACCTTAAAACTGGCATAAATTAAACTGCAAAACATTTTTGTACCTGGATTGATTGCAATTAGTTGCAGCATCTTCAACCGATAGCTGACAACAGAGTCTGCATCCTGTGAAAACATCAGTGGCTCTCCTTTCAGTATTTTTTCTGCAAACTTAAAGCAATGACACAACAACATTAGAGGTCTCATCTTAAGACACATTCATGTGTAACAATAATGGTATCAATAGTTTTGCAAAACTGACAAAATCAAAAGGGAAAACAAATTTACAGAGAAAGGGCAAGATATATATACATTTTACTTATCCATATACTGACAATGTACTTTAACAAAACAATGTAGTTGCTAGCTCGATTCCTTTGCAATAAGGGCTTCAAATGTAAAAAAGCAAACCTGTGTCATACTGTTATTTGCCAATCACATAGACAATTTGTCACAAAGATTTACTGACCATTACACTTTCACTTGTCAATTTCATTACTGTTTACGTAATTATCACATATTTTTTTTTTTTAATAACATGAACATATTTACTCACTTTTACACAGAAAACGCCACAGGATGAACTGTCAAGCTGTTTTGGGTGGGGTTTGACAATCAACTTCCACCTGTGCTGCTGCTCTGGACGGACCTGTAAAAATAATAATAATTTTCAATTATTTAATGACTATTTAAAGCCCAGTAGCCTCATCTTCTAATCTTATACAAGCCTACCTAAATACCATTGCTGAAATTTATATCAGTTCTCAGCCCCAGGCCGAGAAGTGATATGGATATAAAGCCATTTTACGAGATTTGATTGGCTAATAAGACAGGGCCAGAAAACAGAAATAAATTCTCAGCGGAAATGTAGAAAACAGCAGTCATTTTGAATGTTAGTGAGTAAAGGATATTTTGCAATCTTTTTTAAATTCAGCTGATTGAAATTCTAGCCAGTGAACTTATATATATGGTGCCATCTGACCTAAATGGCTATGTTACACTAGAAAATGTTTGCTAATTTTATAAGTTAACATTTTTAAGGAGACATTTGCAGCCAAAATGTAAACCTAAATTGAAACAATCGAAGTAAACACGTCTTCAAAAGGTAAAAATATAAATGGTTATAAAATTGTCATTTTCAGCCTCGGGCCAATACCACTGCCCTCGGACAAATAACAGGGCCTGTATCAAATCACTCACCAAGACTTCATGTTCAGCTGAACAAAAAACACACACCATAAAAATCAATCAAGACACAGTAAGGAAATCTCACAGTGCCTCATTTCAATGGGTTTCTTTAGTATCTGAGTGTTTGTTCTGAATGCATAAAGCTTATTTACCGCCATAACTGGAGTATTTCTTTCAGTGTTTCTGGCAACTCTCTGAGTGGATCTAACACCCAAATTCGGTGCAGGCGAAGATAAAATACCTGTAAGACAAAAGCTTAGCAAACACCAATATAAGCAAATTGTCTGTTTGAAATTATTGCCATTGATTCTGAGCCAAGAAAAATAAATGTCAGTCAATTAGTTGGCCTGTTTATTTTTCTGTTCTTATTTGAATGTGCTTGAAAAATGGACGTTCAAACCTTTCATAAGCAGAGCAATTATTTTTCTTTGAAAGGAGCTAAAATAAGACTGGAATGATGATGTAAAATATTTACCAGAAGAATCCAATGGTTGCCCCTGTGGTTAAAAACACCCAAAGCAGTATCCCCACAGAACTCAAACTGAAAAAAGGACATATTATTATAAACTACACGTAACTTGGTAAGTAAGAGCAAAAACATGGAATCAATCACCTGATCAGATTAATTTTTTCATATAACAGAACTGACAGTTGAGATGACTGACAAACTGAACTATACATAATATTTGAAAGTTATTGATTGTATTGCAAGCAATAAAGGAATCTCATACCGGTGAAAACACTATTAATTACAGACTTGCGTTACCTTCATATCGCCCTTTACGTGCACAAGTATAATAACATATCATGATCAAATTTCTTGATTCTTTGTCACTGCAGTCACCATAGAGGAATTTTGTTACTGGTATTATTTAACCCTAACCAAATGCTTGACTTATCATATAAATGTGATAAATTTCACATTACCATTTAAGAGTACACAGGCTGACAGAGTGCCTTGAACATAGATATTTTTTTAACAAATTTTTTTTTTTATACTTTGTAAATACCTCTGATACGGCATGCTTCTCTCCAGAGAACATCAATTTTATTACCGCACATGAGACATAGTGCATGGGGCTCTGAAATATTTATTTTAACAACTGCACAGAAAAAGGGCTATCACTGACAATGCTAGTAATGTGCTGCAAATCATATCGCAGAATCATAAGACATACAATACCGTTTTTTGAAAGTTCAAACTAAAATGAATAAATTAAAAATAGCTAAATGTATAACAAAGGTTGTTTCACTTGTGAATATCTAAAGCATTTAAATATTAAGCAAACACATTACATATAAGCACATAATGCATTACATTAAAGACTTAACATAATATTGACGAGCTCTGCAAGATATATAATAGATTTTATGTATAACACTGAATACCTGTTCTTGCTTAATCAAACCCATGAAACAGCAGTCTAGGACCTATTCAACAGAGGGATATAAAGCATAAAAAACACAAATCAGCAGGGTTCCTATTAAGAAGATTCAAGAAAACAGATTTTTGGCATGTTTTCTGTTCTAGAGACTGAGGTTGCTAGCTTAAGTTTTGAACTTAGGAATCAAAAACGAATCTTAGAAAGCCTTCAAGAGATTGTTCATTGGAATTTTACTTTTTATTTAGCATTTTTCTTAAACTGTTATGTATACATAACATATAATATAATGATCTTTATTTCATGTAAAATAGCTAAATGCATACATAAATTCATTTTTAACCATTTGTATTTGGAGTTCTTCATTCATCTCATAAGCAACATTAGCAACTGGCATATTTGCACAAACAAAAGTATCTTTTAATGCATGTAGATTGCCTTCATATTTTGTGTGTGTGTGTGTGTAAAGTTCTTAAGTAATGATGGAATAAAATCAAGCATATGCTCACCTCATCTGTCACTTTTGTTTTCATATCTTTTACATTTTTGGTCCAAATTTTAGTGCCAAAACTTGAACATATTAAATAGTTTTGGCACCGCCGCTTTTCCCAGACTGTCTTGCAATCTGTCCATTAAAAAATTGTAAATATTATTACCAAATAATAAGAGGAATTTTTTTTCGTAGACTGAAATAATTGATCTATATTTTTTAACAAACATGCACAATTAAGATGAAAAACAAAAAGGTAGAACTGATATGTAGTAAATCCGTTAAGAAGTCTTTATCAAATGGGAATAATTCAATAAATGCTGTAGCTAAAGTTATAACATTTTAGAATTGCACTTGGCTAAAAACCATTGATCTTTGTAATGAAAGTTGAAATGAATCCTCTTAAAAGTATTGTGAAAATAGTTGGACATCATAACATTACAAAGAGAATTCTGTTGTGTGGGGGCACATTTTTTTGTTTCTCAAACATTGGTTCCACTATTATGTTGATTTAATCAGGTTTCTATTTTAAATACTTACATTCTAAAATCCGATCAACAGAAACTGTGTCTTCTCCTGTTTCGTCCATTGATTCATAGTTTTTTTCTACCTCCTCTATCACTCCTTCCTCCCTAAACTTATTAACACCCTCCTCCTCCCCCTCACCCACTCCATCCTGCCCTTCACCCACTCCATCCTCTTCACCCTGTTCATCCTCCCCTTCAAGCACTCCATCCTCCTCACCCACTCCATCCTCCCCTTCACCCACTCCATCTTCTTCCCCTCTACATCCTCCCCCTCAAACACTCCATCCTCCCCTTCACCCACTCCATCCTCCCCTTCACCCACTCCATCTTCTTCCCCCCTCAAACACTCCATCCTCCCCCTCACCCACTCCATCTTCTCCCCTCACCCACTCCATCCTCCCCCTCCTCCTCAAACACTCCATCCTCCCCCTCACCCACTCCATCCTCCCCCTGAAACATTCCATCCTCCCCCTCACACACTCCATCCTCCCCTCACTAACTCCATCCTCGCCCTCAAACATTCCATCCTCCCCCTCAAACACTCCTTGTTCTAACTCCCGTGTTTCCGCTTCGTCATCGTCCCACAGCAAGTTATCAGACACCTCACTCAGTGTGTCGCATTCACTGAAGCAAAAAATAACAACAAACATTGATGAAGTTATGTGATACGAAACAACTCATTATTAATGTTTTCTGAATTTGTATGATACCTGATAAAACTCTATAAATTTACTAGTAACTTAAAAAGGATAAAATGAAAGCCCAAAACAAAACCATTCATAATATTAACAAAAAATAAACACAAATGTCTGCAGGTGGTGGCTACAATATGGTGATGGTCAGCCATTACTTGATGTCCAAATCAGGTCAAGGTCAAACTGAGATTGGATATTATGGTGGATTGGGAATGGTCATAAGCATCAAAAGTGTAGCTAGCTATGTTACTGATAGACAAAAAAAAAGTAAATTAGAGTAAATGGTAACCGAGCAAATGCCCATTTGAATTTTCTTAGTCCAAATTAAGATAGTGACATTTTGACATGCATGGATATGAAATGGCCAAAAGAAACAACAGAATAGGTATCAAAGAGTTGTGGCAAGCAAGACCAACATGTTAAAATTTTCTTAATCTATTACAAAATGACAAAAGGATGGGCAATCAATGTCTAAATGTGTAAAAGCAGCACAATGAAAAGTCAAACTGTTATATTTATCTTCATTATACAAATGATTCTGGTTGGCTGGTTGCTACAAGTACTTTTTTTTCAAGATTTTTGTATAGCAGATTATTTGGCATGTAATATAATTTATAGGCTTTCTTAAATATGTTAAGATTTGTAAGTAAAACTTAATGTTCTAATATTATGTCATATATAAATTTTGCTTTGTTTGTAGACTTTACAACACTTGTTTTAGTACTGGATTCAGTGGACTGATGCAGCAGATTTTTATTAGACTAGAAATGTGTCTGAATGACACGGATGCTCCCATTTTATTTTACTGGACATAAAAAACAAGTGTTGCGTGCAACACATAATGTTGACCATTAATACAGCATAAATTTACTAGTCACGATTATTTGTGCTAATTTATTTTGATTTCCCATATTGCACGACAAAGTTATTGGCAATACAAGGAAAATGCGCAACTTTAAAGTGTCCACTCCACTGTGACCTTGACACTCGTCTTGATATGATGATAATTTTTGCCAATTTATTTCAAATTCATGCACAACAAACTTATCGTACGGACGCAAACATGTAATTTTACTATATACATATAAGGAATATCAAACAATTTCCAAGTGTCCACTGTGACCTTAATGTTGACATGTCGTCTCAATATGATGATCATTTGTGCCGATTTATTTCGAAATCCGATAATGCACAACAAAGTTATGGATTGGACACAAACATGTACTTTCACTATATAGATATAAGGAATATGCAAAAACTTCAGTGTCCACTGTGATCTTGACCTTGAAGCGAGGGACATGGTTGTTGCACGCGACACTTAGACTTGATATGATGATCATTTGCGCCAATTTATTTCCAAATCCCATGATGCAAAACAAAGTTATCAGCCGGACATGAAATGTCCCACACAAACGCACACAAACACATACACACACAGACAGGAGTAATATGACATGCCCTTCCGCCATTATCATGGTGGGGGCATAAAAAGTAATCATCCTGTCCACTGTTCAAATATAATTATCTAACCAAGACAAGATTGTATTCAAGCATGCATGACATCATGTCCAAAAATGTGTTCAATTTGTTAATTATTTAAGATATGGATGCATTTTCATCTTAAATGACGTTGGGTTAAAAATGATGCAAACATAATTATATGAGGGTTCGATGTTAGTAAAGGCTGCAAACTTATGAGATTAATAGACAATTCTCAAATTCCCCCCAAATATATTTTTTTAAAACTATGGTACTAAAATATTAAACCACAAGATGAAAACTGATATGTGACAATAGCATATTAGAACACAAGCACGTTTATAATTTACAGGTAAACTTCGATAAATTTTAACCTTTTTTTTAATCAACCATAACCAATAATTCTGAACTGAATGAAATTACAGGGGAAGTTATCTTCCTGTTCATTTTACTGGCTTTATATCTGATGTCTTTTGCTGATTTCAAATATTTTTTGTTGTGTCTTTGTTGCGAGTGCTGGATATATATGAAAACAGTAAAACTCCGTAATTGAATGTTAAAACTAATTCAGTGTACTACTTTTTCATAGCCATCAGAGATTTCATGCCAGAATTCATGCATTTCTCATGCTGGATTTGAAACGAACATGATCAATATAAAAATTTTAAACAAATTTCTAAGCAACAAATTTTACTTCGTAAACTTAACTAAAGAACTGATTTAAGCAAATGAAGCTACATATACTTAAAGCTGTATGTTGAGAAACATATTTATAGATTGGTACATCGTTTCACATCCAAACAATCATGCTTTTACCAGTTATCAAAATCACACATTGATACAAACATGACATAATCCACTTTGCAGAATTGCAAATAAGCCGCAATAATATTTCGCATCTCGGACACATTCAGGCGTTTACTTGCTACAAATAACAACATAAGAAAATGTATTGAGGAAAATCTACACTATTATCTTTGCAATAACAAAAAGCAAGGACATTTATATTCGGATTAAAAACTATTACAGTTCTGCTATAGATATAGATAGATATTCCAGACAAAAGCATATTTTAGTTAATGTCATTCAAATGCTTACATGTGCGCTTATAACTATACCCAGGTGCACACGTTCACAGCAAGATGAATATGTCTAAAAAGTTTCATTTCTCTAGCCGTTACACATTTTGAGCAGATGTGACATAAAAATCAAATGGAGGCTCAGAAGGATGAGGTAAATGGTAATTCTATGCAGAAAGCAAGAGCATGATAAAAAAGATCTGTGCAAAAGCAAAATGCCAGTCTAGTTGATGTAGTCTTATATTATCAGAAAAGGTGTAAAGCTGAAAAGGTCTCATGTTCACAGATTTTTGAATTTTGGTCATAATTTGAATGACAATAAATATTTTAATTTTACAATTCTCATTGGGGAACTGAACTGCTTAATTTATAACATGTACTAAAAGGCTCAAATGTTATGCCAAGCAAAGGATTTAGAAAAAGAAGAATAAAGGTTTGACATTGCAATTGTTTTATAATTTTAAAGACTAATTAAATCTTCTTATTGGGAAATACATTTTAAATTTATATCATTTTTATAAATATATAATTCGTTCATATGCGTTGAACTGGGTATTCAAATGATGTTCATCCATAATGATACTTGCCCTTTCCAGATCATAATGTTCTAACAACATGAACAAAGTGAAGTTGTGCTTGAGTATGACATGGTCAACAGATTTGGAAGTTGTGATGTTTGGAAGTGTATTTTTTTTTCTAAGCATAGTTTATTTGTTTCACCTTGCTTGATTGGGTAAGGAAAAAACACAAATCTAGTGCAACTGTACCTTTACTATCACAATTTGGGGATTTAAAATCCACACTGCTTGGCCACCATGAAGGTTTATTTTCAGGGGTGTATCTGACACATACAGACGCTAAAAACAAGACAAAAAGGTCAACAATTTATAAACTGGTGAAGTCTTAAATACAATAGCTGGGTAGAGGATTATACTAAATATCTTTGGATGGACACTACAGTACTATGACAACTCAGCTATCCATGTCGCTTTAAGAAACCAAAAAACATTTCATTTGAAGTTTTGCATAATCAATGCTTTCCAGTTATCACTGATAAACAAATACAAGGTTTATATTATTGTTAATGCCATTAAAAGACATTTAAAAATAACAGCTTACCCCTAGAAACAAGCTGTGGGATAATGAAACACAACATATCCCATGTGTAGTTTTCGGGATTGCTGAATGGCAAAACAATTGGTGGTTTGCCTTCAACCACAGAAGATGGGTTTTTGACAGTGACTGAAAAAACATAAATGATACAGAATAACACTTTTATAATTAAATAATCTGCTAACAATTATATTCTTTGCTAGTTCCAAAGCAATTGATAATATAGTTTTACCTTACAGTCGGTACATTTTGAAATCTTCCCCAAATTTCAACGAATGAAATATCTGTGAAATATTTATGTACTACATGTATAAAATACAACACTTAAGTCACTGCTTATATTAGGCCAAAAAGAAAAAGGTTGTTTGTTTCCACTAACCCGACCAACCCTAATTTTTCGTGCCGACCCTAAACTTTATTTGGCCATTTGAAGTCAAGTTTACAGCGAAAAATTCACTGTTTTCGATTAAGTTTGTTAAACTTGATTATTTTATCAAAATTATAATTGTGCCATCTTAGAATTATAGAGAAATGATGTCGCAAAGACATTTGGAAGGCTTTTGTCATTGAAATTCCCTTTTGAAGTGGAAAATAACGTGTACAGGTAAAAAAAGTTAAATGAAAAAAAAAGTTACGTCGACCTACCTACCCTAATTTTTTTGGCAATGTTAGTGGAAACAAACAACATTTTTTACGCCTTAGCATTACTTTTCACATTGAGTATGTTTAAACTTCTATTTGAGAAAGCATAAAAAACAATATTGTTTCACTTTACAGACTTCTGGATCAGTCCTGACAATGAATGAGAAAGGGCTGCTACAATTATAGGGCCATAAAATTCCTCTTTCAGTTTGTGCCACATCCACACCTTTGACAGTATTAAAAATAAACACACAGTTCTTTTTATTATGCTCTGTTTAGGGACATAAAATATGAGACAAATTGGCAAAGCTCTGTTATATTTAAAAAATCAAAATAAAATGGTAACATTCAAATAATAAGTATGCATTTTCAAACCATTTTGTGATGGTCGTCCCAATGCACACTCTTTGAAACGAGCAATGACGTCTGGATTCTCTACAAAGGCTCGCATATGACCTGGTGCTGAAATAGAGGTTTAAATAATACTGTACCACTGGTTCAGAATGTCCTGTTTACTATAATTCTTTGTCAATTGCATATCTTTTCATTTCTTGGAATCCATTTAAATACAATTATGAGGTCGTGGTGGTGTAATGGATGCAGTGTCCGTTCGATCCCCACTCGGGCAGCGTTCTCATGATCTCCTCCATAGACATCAAGTACTGGTTCTTTAAAGGAAACGGACTCGAGTGCCAAAGGCTTATGATGCAATCAAGCAAACTAAAAAAACTAACTTAAATATAAATGCATGTAAAGTTAAATGCAAAGAGAGTGATACCCACTGACATCCCATGAAATATGTACATGGTATAAAGATCATGAAGTATTTTCTTAATCAAAAAGGTGTTACTTGTTTAGATTGTTATCTTTGTTTTGAAAATACATCATGATCTTTTTTCTATTTTACCAATTGATTACATTAACTTTAGTCTGTATTAATATAGTTAAACATTCCTTATATTCATCATGTCATACAAAAAGTTTCTGTGAACTACCTGTCGTTAGAACTTGGCTTCCCTTTAAATATAACATTACAAAACTAGGAGGTGTGGGTTCACTGTCTTGGAACCACTGTAGAGCCTGTAAAAAACAACATATTATTGTAGTCACAATGGCACCATAATCTGTTTTGTATTATTACTAAAGTGCATGAACGTTATATCATTACTAGAATAAACCTTGCTGATTTTTTTTTATTTTTTTTTGGTTACAAGTTTTTAATCAGCAATTTGGGAATATAACTTTTACCTGTGAAATTGGGAATTTAAGTGTCAAATGGCAGACAACAGGAAAACAAGCATAATTGTGTGATGAATAAACAGTTGTCACAACAGCTAACAGACAACTTAAGTCTTATTCTACAATTGACAGCTCTTATTTCCTATCACCTAAGGGCCAATTCATTAATTGGGAATTTCTGGACTGGCTTTCAATTAGAAGTGCAATCAGACTATACACATCCGATCTTTCAACAAAGCATGTTGCCTCTTCATACGTTTTTTCTTGCTTTCACTTTTAACTTCCTAAAAAAAATATAAGACATTTTTTTCATTATAAATACATACATTATATTTTTATTTAGACACTGACAGATCTGTAAAAAGTCTGATTGACATAAAATGATTTGCATTTACCAAAACTTAAAATGAAACGCATGAAATTGGGACGATTTACTATAAGGCAGATGGGTTGGCTTAACAAACACATTTGAAAGATTACAAAGAGCAGGCATTTAAAAATATGTGGCTTGTACTGTCCTCAAAACAGCTAGGATGGATGTAATCTTACTTGTGGACGCTCTACAATTATTTAGCTATTTTTTATATGGGCAATATTTGGAGCATAATACTGGGGAAATGGTGAAAGTTATCCTTTGTCTTTATTGCCCAGACAACATTTTGATCTCAACTTTCAGGTCCCAAAATCAAACAGTTTAATGAGTTACTATGATTGGATTGGTTTTTCTGCCCATTTTGGGAAAAGGAGTCTGGCAAAAGTGGGAATTTTTTATCGACAAAAGTGGGAATTTTTGCATCAATGAAACAGCTTATTTTCAGAAAATTTGGTGTTATTGTTTTAGAGACCAACAAAACTACAAGAGTAAAGACTATCCATATAAACAAGCTCTTTTTTTATAATTAATTTAAGCTTTAAATAGAATATTGTTTATTTTGTTTCCGTATTTTTCTACATAAATATTTGCTAACTCGCGATTGTCGCAAAAACACGTAAAAATTGAAATATTTAAGCGTCTACCAATTTGGATTAAAATGTGTAGTTTGTGGTTCCCATTACTTTTTGCAAAGTAATGCGGAACAGTTTGCATTTTATCGCTGTAAATGTTGGTTCGGGGCTTTTTTTTATTCTATTTTTTATTCCCCTCAGAAATTTTCTGAATAAGGCTACATCCCCTCAGAAATGTTCTTTAAATTCATGCAGTTTTCCCCCAAAATGAAACTAAAATCTGGAAATTTCATTCCCCTATGAGTAATATCTAGTGAGAATTATCCCCAAATTTGGTTTTCACGCGCTATTTCCCCCCATAAATGAAGGCTATGGCCCCTTCCCCGATTCCTCCGAGCCTTAAAAAAAAGCCCTGTGCTTTATAATGTAAAGGATAACGGGAAGTCACTCTAATCGTTATTAAAGTTTCTTTACATTTTTTTATGATTTTGAAAGAAAAATTCTTCATTGGAATTGGGAAAAAAGTCCTCTAGATTTGATTCGGAACAGGGCCGTTTGCTTTGGGAACACCTCCGTTTTCATGTGGCGCAGACAGTGCTGAAAAACCCCTGGATGCATTTGCAATTTTAAGCATCTTTTTAAAAACACACACTAACAAGCTGTCGTCCGCTTTGTACTCACTAATCGATAATTCCACTGCACTGTAACCCCCCCAGTTTAAATTTGAACAATGAACCACATAAAAAACTGTTTGCCTTTGTCGCCCAGAATGAAAATGTTATAGAACCAAGAAATTCCGCAAACATATACAAATGTAACAAGAGCGTCAACAAATTGGATTGTTCTGATTGGTCAAGCTTTCATTAAACATGGCGACGGTCAACAATTGTATTGTGATTTAAGCTAGAGCAGACAATTTAATAGACATTTATTGCATTTCTGGCTTAAATACAACAAGATTTAACATAAATACAGCATTATGAACACGAAGTTTTATGCAAATTGATAAAAAATAAAACATTCTGGTTTCCACCATTAAAAAGGTACTTAGCGGATAAGATGGGGTTCCAAAGATTTTAGCCCTTTATAAAAAGTCACTATAAATTCTTTGCACTTAGAATTCGACTACGGGTATAGGATTTACAGAAGGGACACAAAGTATTGTGAACATAAAAGTGTGACCTTGACCTTTTAGTGAGGGACTCCAAACTTATGTTCCGCACATTGTCTTACTGTTTACAGTGGTGAGTATTTGTGAAGTTTCATTGAAATCTGTGAAAGGTTATAGTAATTACAGAGTGGACAAATGTAAAGGACAAACAACAGGCAGCCAGACAGACTACTATTCCGTACTGTTCCACAGCGGCAAAGGATTATCATTATGGCAAAGGATTAAAAATAACTGAATTCTTTGCATGTCTTTTTTATCCATAAATAAGACTTGGTTGGATGATAATCCAACTGATAATTATGTCTCAAAACATAATTTACAAAAAGTAATGCTTTGACCTATGCTATTTCTTGACATACACGTTTGTACAACTGTCAATAAATGTAGATAAATCGGTATTTATTTTCAAAGAGAAAATTGCACTAAAAATTTTGGCATGCCCTGTAACGCTGTGTGTAACAATCGCGAAAACAAAAAAAAGCCCTCTACGTCCATGTACAACGTATGATGTTAAGTTAAGCTAATGAATAGACACAGGTACGTAAACATTCCAAAATCATTTAATATAGTTTACCTTTCGTGCTTTAACCATACTGAAATAAATCAGTTATTTGTCTAGCATCTAAAATCTAAATCTAAATATTCAAAAAGGAATTAGCCGTTATATTTTTCATTCGTAATAATAGGTTTGTGCGCTGACGTCACTGTTCATTGTGTTCCGTTTTTGGACAATTTTCGTCCACTATTATTCCTCGAAAGGGCACCTTTCCGCGGAAAGGCTATCTGTGTTCGGAAGGGCTTCGTATATTTTATTGTTACCTTTTTCTTAAACTTTTACCAGTATTGTGTTAGTTTACTAGTAAAAATATGTGCATACTTTAATTTTTATCTATTATCTAAAATCTACAATTGTTGAGAAAAAAAAACGTTTTCAAACATTTTTCGCCATTATCCTTTTTATAAAAACCTATCTAGCTATATTATTAAATTACAAAAACTATCAAAGTATTGATTATCATCGCATAAATAAAGGTGTTGTTTTTTACTTTGATTTAATTCCATCATATAGTCAGCGTCAAGTAACGACATAATGACGGGCATAGTGAATTACATGTCCCCATAATTGAAATGTATCCCGGAAAATGAATAAAAGCGACAATCAGTGTTTATATTGCCGAGCAGTTAGCGATACATAGAAAATAAATATGATACAATATCGGAAAAATATAGCTTCATTAGACAAAAACTGCACGGTGACTGTAAAACGTGTGTATGAAGTATAACGATCAGAATTTACTAAATAAAACATGCACGAATAAAAACTGTGCTTCAATTTTAAATAAACATGTTTTTGGACGTTTTCGCGAACCTAAATTTCGAACAGCCCACCAACTAGTGATTGAAACATGCAGATAAATACTGACGGAAAATGTTTCTCACAATGAATATCATAGAATCTGAATTTTTTATTAGTATGCCCTAAACATAGAGAATTGAGAAAACGATTTATAAAACCATATAATGGCTAATCGTATCGTAATCCTAATATAACATGTACACAGGATTCAATTATTTAAAGACAAATGTCAGTATATTCAGAAAAACACAGTGGGGTAACTTGCACAAGTTCGAGGCTTTTGATGAATAATTGTAATTCTATCATAAATTTCAATTGCCATATTTGGGGAAACTAGAACAACTATTGTGTTTTTAAGCTTATACAGAGTTGTTTTGAGGGATTAACTCCGGAACCAATTATGCGAGACAATACAAGCTGTTAGCGCAATCAGTGATAAGAGATAAACTGCTGTTACATCGCGCCAGACAATTTGCTATGCGTCGCACGGTTTAATAGATATAAAAGAGCCTCTCATTGAACTGATAACTAATGGCGTGTTGAAATAGCACGTTTTCCAAGTCAATATTTTTTTTCTTCCATAACATGCTGAAAAGGACATGTTATTTCTTCACGATCATGGGCTAACTATCAGCACAACCATAGTACTTTAAATATGACAATACTATGAAAATTTAATAAGGAATTTTAATGCTATATATATATATATATATATATATATATATATACAGCATTATATATATAGTTTTATTATATTTTTTTGATACCTTGGAACCCGTTTTATTTTCATAAATGAATCTAGAATCTAGTATGTATCTCTGAAATTTCGCTTATTATTCGCAGTGTGACAATCTAATCAGTAACAATAATGATTTTCAACATTACTTTAATACGGGATTTAAATACTTTAATTAGTATTATCACAGTTTGTTGCAGCTTCATTTTTGCATAAAAGTCAACATTCTTAAAAAAAAACCATTTATGTGGTCCTAATTACAACTACAAGTATGGTATATGGTAATGACTTTGTTAACGTGTAAAAAAACCCAGAGCATTACCTAGATACATTATTATTATTTGTTGTTTCATCTATATGGTACCAAAGACATCATTTCCGTTTCTTACGAAAATTACAGAATATTGGTTACAATTGAAAAATAAATGTTAAACAATGTTAACAATAAACATACAAGGCCCTTTCCGTACACTGAACGCCCGTTCCGCGGAAAGGGGCCCTTTCCGTTTCTTACGAAAATGACCGACTAGCCTTTCCTAAGTGTGGTCGACCCTTTCCGTGACTTTCTATCGTTGAACCTGTAAAATCCTTCACAAAGTCATTATTTCTTAATGGAATTGTATGAAAATTGTAGTATGCACATATTTTTAATAGTTGACTTATATAGTTTTGGTAATAGTTTAAAAAATGTTAACAATAAAACACACGAGGCCCTTTGCGAACACAGAAAGCCCTTTCCGCGGAAATGGCCCTTTCCGCTATTCAGTCATACCGTTTTCTGAATATTCACATCCCGCTATTTTCCGAAAACACAGGCCGCTATTTTCTAAAAACACATTCCAATATTTTCTGTAAACACTGCTAACAAGTATCTGTGCTCATTACATCTGTCACTGAGTTGCTCAAGGGCTTTAACTGTCTGATAAACTACAAGTTGTTAAAGGGACTATGTCTACGAAAAAGTGATCTCTACAGTAATGTTAAATGGACTATGTCGACGAAAAAGTTATCGCTATAGTAAGGTTAAATGGACTATGTCGACGAAAAAGTGTTCGCTACAGTACTATTTTTAAAGTGACTATGACGACGAAAAAATGCATTTCCTATTGGACTAAAAATGATATTATATTATAGAAATAAGCAATACTGAGACATTTGCATTGAATAATTTATAAATAATATAATACATAATGACATACTATTTAAAATCAAATTAGCAAAATAAAATGGAAAAAATAAAACCCTAAGTTGGTATCGAACACACGACTTCGGAGCCGTACGAACAGAAATGACAGTAGACAGCTCTGTAACCAACTACGCTATTCTGCTCGGTAACGAATTATGTGTAAACTATGGTTATACCAAATACAATTTTGACGTCAAAATGTAAACAATGACAGGGTTCCCTCTGGGCTTTAAAAAGTTGTCGCCACTTACTTTCGCCAAAATCTAAAAGTTGTCGCCACTTTCGCCAAATTCAAAAAGTTGTCGCCACTTACTTTCGCCAAATTCACAAAGTTGTCGCCAAATTTGCATTGTAGAAAATGAAGACATTAAAAATTCTGCTAATAACAATAATAGCATATAAACAATATAAATACGCGTTATATTATATGAACTACTACATAGTGCCTTGTACAGAACACAGTTAAATAAGTTAAGTATTTGTGTACTTCACTCTACAGTAAATCTCACCTTTGGTTTTCATATGCTTAACAATGTTCTCCTTTTTCAATACAGTGCATCCTGTAGTGAATGAATTGCTCAGTTTTGAGGATATACAGAGTTCACACAGCATAGATTTTGTGTTGGAATCATATTTGAGGAACGGGAAATCTGATTTCCAACTGTCTTTGAAATTTCTGTTAGCTGGTGAATTTAGAGTTTTATACATTTTTGAAGGAGTCTCAACATCATCTGAATCTAACGTTCGCTTTTTAACAGGCGTTTTACACTCTGAACTTGCCATTTTGACGAGTAAAACAGAGAATATTATCTCATGTTTATATAGCACTAATCAAGGCAAAATGTTTAATTATTGCCTTTAAACACACCGATTATGCTAAAAACAATCCATATTTACCTTTTTGATTGTCATTGTTGTCAACCTAACAGGCTTTAATCTGCTTCCTATACTGTGACAAACACTTCACACTTCAGCGCAAAGTCGGTACATTTCACAGTTGTCTTATCTCTGAAGCAATAAAACTGACGACCAATTAAGATAACTTGTAACAACACCACCAATAATCCCAATTATCACCATAATCTGCCACTTTCCGGCAATCAGCACGCTCCATTGATTTCAGCAGTGTCGCTTACATCACGGAAATCCATTGCACAGCGACTGCCGTAAAGCGGCTGGTAAACAGAGCCTCTCATGTCATTTTAAGTAAATATTACGCAGAAAAAATGTGGAATTTTGAAAAATCGCCATTTTTGAAAAGTTGTCGCCACTTACTTTCGCCAAATTCAAAAAGTTGTCGCCAAATTTTTTATTTTGTCGCCATTGGCGACAATGGCGATCGACAGCGGGAACCCTGAATGAAAAGGGCCATTTTAAAAACTTTTGTCTAGAAGGCATACACTCTTTCTTCATTATATATACCTTGTTTTAAACGTTATCATTTGCCAGTATTAATATATTTGTTTTTAATCTTTCTTTATTTCCATCATATATATGAATTTACAAATAAACATACAGTCATACAAATATACTATACATGCAAACAATGGAATTGTATGTTTGAAATTTTTCAATGTATTGTATTAAATAGCTAAACAAATAAAAGTAATATGATAATGCATACGAAAAGGCCAATATTCTTATAGTTTACCGTGCAGGTTTATCCGTATTAAGTAGGTTAAATTTTTGGATGGAAAAGATATATAGACAACATAAGTATGAAATGGCATAGGGTTCATTTTGCTGCAACAGTTTACCAAAAAAACAGAGAGGAAATATCACTTGTTCCTATTCTTGAATACCCGGTACTTATATATAATTGTTTTCCTTTAATATTATGTTCTTACTGCACAGAGGTATTTGGTTTGCATATTGCTCTTATCAGCGACCAGTAATTTGTGTCTTTTTCTGAATGTGTAAGTGGCTTGTATATGGTGTAGGCTAAGGTCAGACTATTTACAAGACCAATGTAATATCTTAATTTCAGATTCGTTTTAGAAATTGCCCCTTTGAGGACCTGTTTAATGACATAGATTCTTGAAGTTTAGTGTGTTATAGAAATGAGTAATTCAAAATTGCATACATTCAATAAAGTGTGGATAATTACCTACACTATGAGATTTTTATATATTTTTTTTTTTATAATTTGGCACAAAATAATACCCGGAGTTATGATCGAACTCACGGCCTCTGGGTCTTAAGAACACAAGCCAATTAACTGCTTTTTTACCATCAACGCTATCCTGTCTTGTGAAATAACACGTGCATTCTACGTTTATGTAAGATACTCACAGCTCTGGCGTCGAAATGTAAACAAGAAAAGGGCCAAACAAACACGATCTAAACTATGTCATGCGTTCGCATTATATGTATTTTAGCATTTATGGAATGCCAATATTCATAAGAGGCGTGCCGTTGGAGAACCGGACTTAATGCATATGCGTAAAGTGTCGTCCTGGATTAGCCTGTGCAGTCCGCACAGGCTAATCCAGGAAGACACTTTCCGCTGTTATGGTATTTTCTGTTTCAAAGAAGTATCTACTAAACATAAATCCACTGTAGGCTGAAAGAGTCGTCCCGGATTAACCTGTGCGGACTACTCAGGGTAATCTAAGAAACGTTTCACGCACATGGATTAAGTCCGGTTTTCCCACGCCACGAATTATTATCTTAATTTCAGATTTTGTGTAAGGTAGTTGCCCCCCCCCCCCCCCATGAGATCCTGTTCTTAGAGACATACTGTACATTGTTTTAAATTCGCGAGGACGAATTTTTCTTCCAAAATGATGCATTTTTCAATTCGCGTGTTCTTGAATTGTTATTAATATACAATAGAAAGGCAAAAAGGGTGTCTGTAGAACGTATACCATTGATATAAATTGCGTATAACAAAATTGGGCTGATTACCATATCGTACATTACGAGGTAAAAGTGGCACATTTTAGAGTTTTAACATTCGGACACACACATGCATTCGCACTGATTTTGAATTCGCGAGGAAATAAAATCGCGGATATTAGCGAAAATAAAACCGACGCGAATAAAACCAGTTCTACAGTAGTCCCTTTAAATACAGAATGAACTGTAAAATCAAGTGGAACAAATTATTATTAAAATCATGTATATTGTACTTGTAATCAAAAGAGATTATTTAATATGAAAAAGCTATACTATTTAGGTAGTTTGTATTTGTCCCTCTTCTTGTTTACATTTTAACGTCAGAATTGTGAGCAAACATGTACAGAATGAACTGTAAGTTCAAGTGGAACAAACTTATTAAAATTACGTACTTGTAGATTAAAAGAGATTACTTAATCTGACAACAAAACTATTTAGGTCGTTTTTGTTTGTCCCATTTATTGTTTACATTTTAACGTCAGAACTATGAGTATATTGCATGGTAACCATAGTTTGGACACAGATTTTCTCACAATAGAGATTAGAAACATGGATTTCTTACACGAGATATTAGCACAGATGGTACGAGCGCTGGTAATTGTTATTTGATTTTACGACCAACTCCGGGTCTTCGTTTTCCCAAACATGTGTTTATTTGTTTTTATCAAAAATCTAATAATGTGCTAAATTATTCATACTTCATATAATGTCTGCGCCTTTATATTGCTCATTTCTATAACACAATATTTTGTAACATTAACATTGATGTGGAAGATAACTTTTCGTAAGCAATGTCAAGAAAGTAATTTTCAGAGCTCAATAGTCTGTGAAACATCAAAGTTTACTTTTACAGTTAAATGGATACTATTGGAAATTCCAAAAGTGTCTTGTTAAACTGATTATATTTGTTCAATGTGCGTTATAGATGTGCAAATTTGATACCAAGAACGCATATAGTTCATTATTTTTATTCGTCATAAATAACAAAAACGTTTTTTTTTTTTAATATTCACTTAAACCCGCACATTTGTAGTGGTATGACGTATCAATGGAACAATAAATCATCCATACCAGTGTCATAATGGTCCACGGCCGTCTATGGCCATATATGGATACAGTCGTAAATGAGTAGACGAAACGGGCCGATGGGTGGCGAATGCTTCTGATAGGGGATGTAACCGCTGCGAAGAGAGTTTTACTCTCCATTAGAAGGTAGATTAAAAGTAAAAAGTTTTCATCCGATAATTTAAAATTAAAATATTTAAATAAAAAATCGTTTCTTATTAAACGACAGGTGCGCTTTGTGAAAATCTGTCGATTACTGTTAAAAGGTATAACTCTTTCTTAATGGAAAAAGTTCCGTTGCTCGTATTCAATTTGTTTTGGAATATGTACATGATATGTCATTAGATTTCGCGAGCCTTGTTTTTCTACGTTAGATACCAGTAATTCCAATTCCCATAGGGTCCCATTATAAAACGGCACACTTTCCAAGCATTTTTCTAGCATTTCCTTTATTTCAGATTGTTCAAGCCTGGTATCAATTTAAATATCAATCTGTCCTCTTCTATAATTTGCAATAAAAAGATATGTCATGTTACTTCTGAGAAGATGCATCTCACTTGAATGCAGGCACCGGAAGAAAACAAGATTTCGGCATTCATATTTCGACAAAAGCCCCATACCACAGTAAACACAAGACAAGAGGAAATATTTAGTAATAGGCACTACTTTTGAATGGACCACGGAGAGATACACAATGATTTACTGGTATCTAGCCTTAAAGAAATCTCAAAATTATGCTATCATGAAAAAAACACTTCTACATCATTGTTAACCTACTTGTACCACACAATCATGAACATTTGGTCGATCCGCTTATTAGAAATGCCCCCAAAATGAAAATGATAATCCATCTGGCATGCGCTTCAGTACTTGGATTGTATGGGGAGCGTGAACTAAAATTCGCAATTAAATTACATAAACCAGTCAAAATACCAGTTCATTTAGACTAATGCAATGGATAGTAATAAGGTATAAAACGTGTAATATTTGCGAATAACATGATTCCATATGCTGTGAGCTACAAAAGGCGAGTTTCCGTACTTTTTTTCCATTTTTTTACCCAATCAAAAACAGTTTCGCTTTAAAATCGTAGATAACGTGTCAGTTATGATATAATTCGCAGTTATTCCCGTGAAAAGTAATAAACGCAATAAAATAACACAGTTACATGGGGTTTTATGTATAAGTGGACCCTAAAGGGCCGGCTCCTGCTTTTTTTAAAGGTTAGATACCTGTAATTCCGTTTCCCATAGGGTCCCATTATAAAACGACACACTTTCCAAGCATTTTTCTAGCATTTCCTTTTTCAGATTGTGCAAGCCTGGTATCAATTTAAAGATCAATCTGTCCTCTTCCAAAATTTGCAATGTCTTCTAAGAAAATACATCTCACTTGAATGCAGGCATCGGTAGAAAACAGGGTTTCGGCGGTCATATATCGACAAAAGCCCCATAGCACAGTAAACACACCCCAAAAGTTCACCTTTCAAGTTAGTCTCCAAGGAAATGCACCACAATGTTGCAGACACGCATAGGATATTAGAAATAACCACAAAAGGCATGTCTGAGATACCTAAATGGCTTTTATGCCAGAAGAGAAGAGGAACTCCTTAGTAATAGGCACTATTTTTGAATGGACCATGGAGGGATACACAATGTTTTACTGGTATCTAATCCTTCTAGCGATAATTTGGTAAATCTAAATTAATCTATTTCTAGCGTCTCAAATACACATTGAGTGGAATGTTAATATGTTCATAAAGTTTGAATGTCAGTCAAAATTAATTGATAATAGTCTACCAATGTAGTGACACTATATTTGGTATTGTTTTAAAGTGAAAATTCCTGAATTCTGGTGGGGTTTTGAAGTTGAACTCGGGTCCTCTCCGTGAGATGCCGACATTCTAACCACGTTGCTAAAAAGCTAGCCCAACAGCATGGCTGTTGGAAGTGTCTTATAGGCCAATCAGTAGTACTGTACACGCCACCCCCTCCTAATTTTTCAGCGACCAGTGAAACCGTGCCTTGCATCCGAATGGCTCTGAAACCCTAACTTGGTCTAAGGTGAGGAATGACCAAGCCCAGACCAGTCTGACGCCTTTACAGTACATCTTGGATGAAAATTGCACCCAGTGCAGGGATCGAACCCCCACGCACTCTACCCTCCTCCCATTAACCTTTAGACTAACTCCAGGCACTCCTACCTTGTTTCCTGACACCAGTAATGGAAACCTCAGAGGAAGAGTCAGCATGTTTCCTCTATATAAAGTCGGTACCGGAAAACGGTACTATTCCCAATCCGATTTTCTGACCATTTTTTTCAAATTTAAGGTTAAAAAATTCCCAAATGTATGAAAAAAAAAAAAAAAAAAGACCCTGAAAAGATCAACGAAGTTCCTGTATTTTACTTTTGTTATACCAAAGCATAAACCTCCGCACACAGCTCATTCAGTTATCGTTAACGGCTAGGGAAAGTAACCGCTGCAAGGTTTGATGGCTCTGTATCAATGGGTTACTGTTACCAGTTATACATTGCGTGTAAGAATGGGAACCAGCTGAACTGTAACACGTTTTCGCGAGTGTCATTGATGGGACATGGCAATTCATTACGCTAAATACTACAAAAAAAAACATTCAGGGATGCAATCCTTTATCTAGCTTTTGCTTTTATGGCAAAGCAAAAGATATAGATCCACAACCGTCATTAACGGCAGAAAATACTAGTAATTATGACCCCCTTCGAAGAACTGGGAGTATATTGCTTTGCACCTTTCTGTCGGTCGGATGGTCGGTTGGTGGGTCTGTCCGTAGACCATTTCGTTTCCGCACGATATCTAGAGAACGCTTCCACCTACGATCAATTAAGTTGGTATGCTGGTTACTTGGGAGGAAAGGAAGACGCCTATCAATTTTGAGGTCAGCAGGTCAAAGGTCAAGATGACAGAGGCTTGTAACATGAAAACTGTTTCCTCTGTAGAAAATTTCGTTTCCACATGATAAAATTATGTAGAATACTTTTTGACCTACGATCATCCAAGTTGGTATGCTTGCTTCTCTAGAGGAAAGGAAAACGCCTATCAATTTTGAGGTCAACAGGTCAAAGGTCAAGGTCACAAGGGCTCGTAACACGAAAACTGTTTTCTTCGTATACCATTTTGTTTCCACAGGATATTTAGAGAACGCTTTGACCTACTGTCATCCTAGTTAGTGTGCTGGTTACTCGAGAGAAAAAGAAGAAACCTATCGATTTTGAGGTCGACCAGTCAGAGGTCAAGGTCACAGGGGCTTGTTACATGAAAACCGTTTCCACACAATATCTAGAGAACGCTTTAACATGGGATCATATAAATTAGTATGCTGGTTAGTCTTGAGGGAAGGAAGACCCCTATTGAATTTGAGATCAAGAGATCAAAGGAGAAGACAACTCCTATCAAGGTAATGGTTAACATGTCTCAGCTTAGATTTTTCAGAAAGAGTACACTTCTGTGATGAACAAAGGCTGCTAGTCATGGGGGGCATACATGTTTTACAAACATCTCTTGTTTTGTTTATGTTCTGTCAACCATTGACACAGACATTGTCAGTTTCGAGTCCGAGAGCAAACTTGTGTTTCAGGGGCAAGATATGCAGGTTGATACCCACCAGAACGGCATTTAAAACCATAGTCTGATTTGAATGCAAGTTAAACAATAAATGGAACAAATTATTAGAGGGTTTATTTATTGTAACTTACAGTTTTTATATCCTTTTCAACAGTTTTTAATGAAACTGATAAAATTCCCAATTTGGCTGAAAACGCCGCTTATTTTTCCAATTGACAGTTACCGGTACCTTTCCCAAAGTGGTGAGAAAAAAACGCTGATAGTGCACCAGGTACAGGGCTCGAACCCATGACTGCCAGAACATTAGCACAGCGCTTTACCATCTGAGCTAATTTGGCGGCTGGTTTTTACCCACGCACACTACAATGTGTTTGTTTGAATTTTCCGCAATTTTAACAATATTTCAGTCATATAACAGCGGGCAGTTAACCTACTCACATTTTTTTCCGCACAAGCTTACCTTAACTAAGCAGTTTACCAGTACCAAGTGCACATACTTATGCCAGTAACTGACAACTGGCCTACCTGAATCATAGGTAGGGGAAGAATGGTGGTCGAAATTATTTCATGACCAATCCCCACACAAGGTATGTGGCCATGCTGGGGCTCAAACTCACGAACCCCGGCTTGACTTTTTGAGAGTCCAGAGCTCTATCACTGAGCTAGCTGGGCCTGGCATGTTTAGGAGTGGGTTTGTATAAAAACAAGCCGATTACATTTCACAAATAAATACTGCGCATGATAATGTGATCATACTATAACAAGCTGTATGGTTACATTTATTACATTGTCTGGTCAACTATAACAATCATTTGATGTCATTCATATTCATTCATTAGCTCTAATTAATTAAAGTCAAGCAAGACCGGAGCCAGACATGTCTGTGCTAATGGGGGAGAGGCACTAGCCAGTAGGGGATGAGGGTCCTTTTTAGCTCTACTATTCGAAGAATAGATGAGCTTTCCTACTACCCCCGGCTTCGCCGTCGGCATACGCCTCCACGTCTGAATTTGGTTAAAGTTTTTATTCAAAAGTCTTGTAACTTCAAAACTACATAAGTTATTCACTTGAAACTTGAAATATACCTTTGTCATCAACTTCATTGTCAGGGACAATATTCTCCGTAACTCTGTTTTGTATTTTGACAGAGTTATGCCCCTTTTTCACTTAGATTTTCTGGTCAAAGTTTATATTAAAAAATGTTGTTTCTTCAAAACTACATAAGTTATTCACTGGAAACTTGGAATATACCTTTGTCATCAACTCCAGTGTCAGGGGTAACATTTCCTATAACTATGTTTTGTATTTTGACACAGTTATGCCCCTTTTCACTAAGATGTTCAGTTTAAAGTTTATATTCAAAAGTTTGGTTACTTCAAAACTACATAATTTATTCACTTGAAAATTGGAACTAACCTTTGTCATCAACTCTAGTATCATGGGCAACATTACCCACAACTATGTTTTGTATTTTGAGAGAGTTATGCCACCTTTTCACTTAGATTTTCTGGTTAAAGTTTATATTCAAAAGTTGTGTAACTTCAAAACTACGTAAGTTAACGTGAAACTTGGAACTAACCTTTGTCATCAACTCTAGTATCAGGGCCAACATTACCCATAACTCTGCTTTGTATTTTGACAGAGTTAGCCCACTTTTTATACAGACTTTGTGGTTAAAGTTTTTTCCAAAAATTTATAAACTATACAAGACTTCACTTAATAATATTGTATTTTAACAATTGTATGCCCCTTTCACTATCCAAAGTATGTACCAACTGAAATACTTCGAATAGTCGAGCGCACTGTCTTCTCAAAGCTCTTGCTGACCATTCATTCATTCATTGTGTCGTCTGAAAAGGCGACATATAGGTGTTACTTTTGGCGACAGCAGCGTCCCCTTCAGTTTGTGCAGACAATAACTTGAGTAGTTTTTGTGCTATCATTATGAAACTTTATGGAAGTGTTTGTAGGCATGAAAGAAGGGACAAGTTCGATTTTCGGCATAATTGCTCTTATCATACTTGAGTTACGCCACTTAAAAAATCAAATAAGGCTTGTGCAGGCAATAACTTGACAAGCTTTTGTGCCTGTAGGCATAAAAGGAAGGTCAGTTTCAGTTGTTGGCATAATTGCTCTTATCGTACTTGAGTTATGCCCCATCAGGCGACACATCCGACTCACAGAGTTACAGGTTTATTCATTCATTCATTTACTCATTTAATAATTAATTTATTTACTCATTTATTCAATCATTCACCCACTCATGAATTAATCCATTCGTCCATCCAGATTCAATGCAAATCCATATAATCTATAATGCACATACATGGATATATCTCGACCGAAGTCGCACCTATATCGAGTCAGTTAATAAAGAGTACGTAGTTCATCAGTTTGTATACCAAGTGAATTTACACCTGGCAATGTTCTTTGCTATTTATTTTTTGTAAGAACCTTGATACCTGTCTCTAACTTAGAAAAAAAAAGTAACCGCTAAAACTGGTGACTAATATCAAATAGTTGTCAGCTGCCTGCTATCATACAAGCTTTTCACCCTGGGTTACCCAGGTTTGCTTCTCACTCGTCGCATAAAAGTTCGTGGTGAAGTTCTATGCACTCCTGCCTCGGCCCCAAACACTAGACCACACACAGATTCAAAAACAGTCAAACAAAAATCGTAAACGCTGAAAACTGCAGCTAATGATTCAATTTCTAGAAGAAACAAGCATCTTAAAGTGCGAAAGGAAGACATCACTTTAGCACCGGTGCTACAATGTTAGTAAAGTGGTCTTATGAATTCACTTGAAGGAATTTTAAGGTTAGCTGGAACACATGCAATATTCCAACTACCCGCTGTGAGTCAGTGCCTTTGAGTTTCCTAAGGCTTTTGAAAGCGATACAAATCAGTTTATGGGCACCACCTGGGTTGAAGGCTTTGTTTGACAATACAAGTTTGAAAAATAAAAACATAGCATTATATAATTACCTGTAGTGTACACCTAGAAGCTCATGCCCCCCTCCCCTTTAAATCTGTGACGTAGAGTTGGTCTTGGATTAGCGGTAATGATCAGTTAAGGGGCACCACATATTTTCACAATCTTCATTGTTTTTATTAAAATTTTATAATTCTATAGTTTCATGTTTTAGATATACAAAATGTATACAGTACACACGATTTGGGGTCAGCATGTGTCCCCTGTGTCCAATGGTAATTTGAGCCTGCCAAGGCCATCATCAGTTACATGCACCTTTGTTCTATATATACTGCTAGTTGTTCTTTTTTTGTTGAAACAGATTTACTTTAACTTGATTGAGTCAAAAGCCAAAGTTTTTTTATTAGACATTTTTTAGTTGTGTTTCCTGGGTGAAACCAGTACCTCATGTCTTTTGAGAAAGATTATTCAAAGTCTAAACACTCCCAAGGTAGATCTAGGTATCGAATTTGCGACCTCCCTCACACAAGGTGACGCTGTTTGAGCTAAATAGGTTGCTATAAACACATTTTAATAAAAGACACAACGTTTTGATTTAGACAATTACTGATTTAAATGTCCTACCTGACCACCACATGTCAATGTAAATGTGCTTTTAAATTAAAGCCATTTTTGTTAATTATACACTACAATCATAGAGTTACCAGTAGCCAAATGAGCCAATGGCTACTTAAATAAAAAAAATTCTACAAAATGAGCAATATGTTCCCGTTTCAGTATTAGAATAGATATTTTAAAATAACATTTATTTTCCCTATTAAGTGGTAAAATGTGCATACTGATTTTTAAATCTTAGAGCCAAAAGTAGTACAGGTACATTTTCGAGAAATACTTTTTATTTATTGATGGCTCAGCGCAAAACCATGCTACATAACATGTATTTAGCATATACTAACTTAGCATAGTTTTGCACTGACCCATTGATATGGTCTTTGTGTATTTAATAATTGATAATGTTAGTTTGTGTTTCAAGCATAGTTTTGCAATGACCCATTGATATGGTCTTTCTGTATTTAATAATTGATTATGTTAGCTTGTGTTTCCATGTTAACCTCTGTGGGGATTTCGGACCTTTCATGGGGGGAAAATGTCATAGTTTTTGCTGGGGGAAGTAGCCTTACCTCGGCTGTCAAAATGACAGATTGAGGGCTCTATCGGTCTTTTTATCCTTGGCACCAGGGAAAAATGAACTTGCTTGTGTGCTACATAACAGTTTTGTTTATTTCAGAGCAAATGAAGACGAGATGAACAGAATACAAGAAAACGGAGAAACCAGGGCAAACTAACTTTAATGTGTTCATACCTATTCTACAATTTATTGATGTCCTTAAAGTAACTATATGTCTACTACAAATATCTCTGGTAGTTATGATGATCATGCTGTTTAAATAAGTGTGCATTACAAAGAGTCCAACACAAGATATAGGCTACATTATTCAACTGAGAATTAGCAGCGAAACCATAAGCACAAATCATCATTTTAAAACATACATTGCTAATAAAAATTATGAAAGCCAACTGTTGATCATCGTCTGAGTTTTAGCTTCAACCTATTTATTTTAGCTCGATGGTGTCAATAGCTTACGACTTATCGAAATACTCTCAAGTCTGGTTCCTATGAAGGACAAATACTTTGTGTCTTCGGGGAGATCTTGAGAACGCTTCCAGAGTGGGGATCGAACCTAGGACCTCCAGATTGCTAGGCGGACACCATATCGACTATGTCACCGCGAACTTCAAGTCTGTGTTTTCATAATTGTATAGAAATATAAATATTGTAAGTTTTACTTTCAGGAATGTTAGCAGATTTGATGCAAAGGAACAAAACTGCATGGCGAAAGCCGTACGGAATGTGTACCTGACTGAGCATGTGATGGATTACCACCCTGTATTGAAAACACAATGCAGTATATGGCAAGAACGTTTATTAATTGGCACACGTGACCTGACCACAAACATGTTCAATGGTGTACTTTTGTTGTCAGTGACAGTCCGGCGGTCTATCTTTTGTCCGTTGACAAATTTCAAATTTCTTAGATTTTAATCAAACTTGGCAGGATTGTTCCTGGGTGGTTTTTTACCAAATTATTTCAAATCGATTGATTATGAAAAGCTTTTTGTCAGAAATTGCTGACTTAATTTCAAACGAAATCAGTTGAACTTATTAAAATTGACCAGAGAGGTGGGGGGTTAGTTTTCCCTCTGCCTACCCGGTATATAGAAAACTTTGAAAAACTTATTGTTAGAAACCGCTTGCTGAATAATTGAATGTTGAACGTTAATCTTCATTGGGTGACCATGGTACATAAAAAATTATGGCCACGACTTTGTTATATAGAAAATCAATGTAAAAAACATGGCTGGATTTCAAAATAATTTTCCTGTACAAAATCCCTTCAAATCATGTTGATATGTGGGGCAGTTTTCCTTATATGGATTTATATTAAATTTTGAAAATTTTCATGTCAAGAACCAGTTGCTGGATTCAAAAAAACACCAAATGCGTGCTACCCAATGGCTGATAAAATCATGTTCACATGTTAACAAACATTGCTCTAGGGTGGCAGTACAGGTTTCTTTTATAATTATTGGTTTATTTGCTTTAAAGAAATTTTTGAAAATCTCCTCGTCAGAAGCTACTGGCTGGATTTCAAAATACTTTCGCATACATCTTCCTTGGGTGACCTTGTACCAATTCCTTCAAATCGTTTGATTCATTGAAAAGCATGGCCATTAGTGGTTGGTGCAGTTTTTCTAATACCGTCATATTGTCAACTTGGACTATGTTCTTGTCTGCAACTATTAGACTGATTTAAATTAGCTGCAAACAATAACCTGGCACTCGTGAGCTCTTATTAGCATAAAATACGTGTTCAAATTGTTTCCTATATTTATACTCGGTACCATAACAATATTCCCTGTGGGCACTTTTGCATCGATTTAACACAATTTGAGTAAGGAAACTTATATAATTATGCATTATAAGGGTTTTCAGCTTTTGGTATAGGGGGACTGTCCTGAGTCGTATGTAATTTGTCAGCGGTTGGGCTCGCGGACGCAATAGAGACTTCCTTTTTCATTGAATCTTGACGATAGTTTGTGTATGACCATATAATCTCTGCAAAGTTTGATAATGTGATAGTTTCAACAAGGATGACTAGAGTTGTTGGTCCTTTTTCATGAAAAAAACATTTGTGCATCATACAGACTTCATAGTTCATCTGATCTTGACCAAACTTAAACACAAAATCCAAAATGACCTAGATTGGTGTACAAACACCACAGTTATTGTCCCTTGTTTGTGAGAAAAAATGCAAACAAAATAACATTGTGGAGGAAAGAGACTTTTGTTTTGTCTAATCTTGACCAATCTTGCTCTGTTTGTGTATGACCATAAGGTCTCAGTCAATGTCCAATGTGGGCCAGATCGGACCAGAAAGTCCAGAGTTATGACCTGTTGTTTGTGAAAAAAAAAATCCAATTATTTGTCAACAATTGGGTTTCAGTCCCACAGAGAATTAACTTTTCATTAATTTGGGACTAAACTTACAAAGTTTGTGTATGAACATACAATCTCATCTGGGTGAACTGATCGCTCATATAGAACCAGAAATATTACAGTTAACATGTAATGACACAAATAGCAAGAAAAGGACTTTATGCAATATAGAAAATACACTTTTTATCTACACTTCATAAAACTTGCACGTATTGTGTATGGTCATAAGATTTCATTATAAACCAAAGAATTACACAGATTTGAAAAACAACAAAAAGTTATTGCCCGTTGTATGTGAGCAAAAAAGGACTTAATGTTCTAACATCACCATGAATTTAAATGTCATCTAATGTCATAAATGCAAAAACTTATGCAGTTGGACTAAAGAAGAAACAAACAAAACAGATATTATATATAACAAAGAATATAAGATGATTTGCGTTCACCAGGAGTCGAAGCTGCATATTTTTCTTTTTGACATCTATGAGATAAAAAGTAAAATTGTTAATTTGCCAATTTGTGAACAGGTTTCTTTAAATGTAAATTCTTTAAAACTGATGTATATGCAAATTATAACACTATAAGTTTTATATTGTTTCCTAATTGCAGTTGAATCACTTAACCAAACATTTTTATTATACCTCACTTGATTATTTCTCTATATAATGCATATAAACTTCAGGTGGCAACAATTTGATTTATTATACCTCACCCTTCTGTTTTCCTTCTTTGTTCATGTAAAAACGGAGCAGACAAAAATTGGAAATATCATAGTGTAATATCACCCGCTATGACGTCAAGTTGATAAACAGATTGATCGGGGTTAATAGGCCATTGTGAAAAAAATGTAAATCACTCCGTGTTACAAAAGCGCATTGTTTACGCAGCCAACATTAGTGTCAAAATGGCCTGCCTCCGTATCGCAAAATGAACTTTTATTATGTTGTGTGTTTGTTATTGTATCTTCTCTTCTAATTAAATTGAATAAAGTGTATTTCTTATACAAAATCTTTGTTTCTGTATAATAAAATAAATATTGCATTCTTTGAGGGCGATAGTACATTTTGTCAACCCTCGAAACATTATGTTGCCCGCGGCTTCGCCTTGGGTTACAGTATTTCCTCGGGTTAACAAAATGCACTATTGCCCTAAAAGAATGCAATATTTATATAATGTCGCCCTGCCATGTCGCCCACTACCGCTATTTCGCATGGGACGCAAATGATACGGGATTTAGCTTAATTTAAAGACTGTGTCATGTAGAGGTTTGATTGTTTATATTTCTGTATCAGACAACATTGATCATTATGGCAAGGTTTGAAGGTATTTCGTAGTCAGATTTAAATTGTGAGATGTGTTAACATAATACAAGTCATTTGCGTTCATGTCAGGTTGATAACCATAATGAAATATGAGCAAAGTTCAGATGTATGGTTTGCTTTTGTTGCTTAACTAGGTGTCAAATTCCAGAAACATCGGAAGTAAAATCTTATCCTTAGCCTTAAAGTCATCATTTTTCTTTAGCATTTTATTCAATGTGTACGTGACATTCTGCTTAGTGTTCACTAATTATCAACTTATTATTAACTACTATTTACTCAACAGTAATTGGATTCATTAATGTGTATGTAGTTTTAAAAATATTACCTTACAAAAATTGGAATTTAAGTGAAAATATTTTTAAATAAACTTAAGATGGGTCTGGAAAATGGCCCCAGATCACTTTGTCTTATAATGGAAAACATGCTTGGAAGCAAATTTTCTTGGATCAGATTCAAAGTTATGTGTAATTGATTTCCATCATGAAATCTTGTCAAATGTAAGTATAGTTGTGGGTTTAAAAACTTGGTCTGTGATTACATAATACTTAAATAGGCAAACCTTATCTACACTCTTAAGCATTAACACATCAACATTACTTATATGTAACTAACCAACATATTCACACAAAGGGTCCTGAAATATTACCAATAAATTATTGTGCTGCAAGGACTGTTTGATTTGTTCTGGAAAAGTGTTATTTCCTGTTGCTGCTTCTAAACATTTTGACATCAAAATGTTACGGTGCACAGTGTATTTAGTTAAGAAAGAAAATCAAGAGCAAGTTTCGTATACAATTGGTGTTATAAATGTTCATGACAGTTTCATGCCAAAATATAAGTTTTATGCCCCCGGCATCTTGATGCAGGAGGAATATAGTGATTGTGCTGTCCGTCCGTCCTTCCGTCCGTCCGTGACAAGGTTAAGTAGATTTTACCGTTTCGTCTAGCACCAAAACCGCTTACTACAACACTTGAATACTAACACAGTTGTTGCTTATGACCATCCTCTATCCACCCATATCACCCAACATCTCTTTGCCTTTGACCTTGACCTAATTTGCTTTTAGAATTATCCAAATGGGCTGTTTCTTGGTTAACTAGATTTTATGGTATCGCCTTGCACCAAAACCGCTTGCTACAACACTTGGATACTTAAACAGTTGTTGCTTACGACTGTCCTCAATCCACCCATATCACCCAACCTCACTTTGACCTTGGCCTTGACCTAATTTGGACTTATATCAAATCAAAAGTGCCATTTCTTGGTTAACTAGATTTTACCGTTTCTTCTAGCACCAACACCGCTTACTACAACACTTGGATATTTACACAGTTGTTACTTATGACTGTTCCCAATCCACGCATATCACCCAACTTCACTTTGACTTGACCATGACCTCATTTGCACTTAGAATAATTCAAATGGGCTGTTTCTTGTTTAACTAGATTTTACCGTTTCGTCTAGCACTAACACCGCGTGCTACAGCACTTGGATACTTACACAGTTGTTGCTTCTGACCATCCCCAATCCACCCATATCCCCCAACCTCACTGTGACCTAGACCTTGAACTAATTTGGACTTATAATAATTCAAAAGTGCCATTTCATGGTTAACTAGATTTTACCGTTTCGTCTAGCATCAACACCGCTTACTACAACACTTGGATATGTGCAAAGTTGTTACTAATGACCGTTCCATATCCATCCATATCCCCCTACCTCACTTTGACCTGGACTAAGAAATGGGCTATCCAGCACCAACCGAGGGCATGTGTGTTTATCAAACACAGAATCTTGTTCAATATTGAAATCGTATATATGTGCTATGACATCTTGTTTATATTATTAAAATATTATGTTGTTCGATTATAACTTTTATAAGGGATGCTGTGTTGCATCTGAAATTTACATAAAAAGTTGTGTTTCTGTAGTACTTTATTCTATGTATCCCTTTGGAAATTGTGTTGGAGTAAGATTTGGTACTGAAACGTACTTAAACATTTAATCATGTATTTTTTTAAGTTACATTGTTGCAAATCAGTACAATAAGAACTTAGTCAATGTGAAGAAACAGTTACAAACTCATTTTTTATACACGTTGAATTTACATCAGAGAAATCAATAATATAACACACTTGTTCAATATTTATTTTTTTATTTTATAGCAATTGTGACCTTTGTTGATTGTCATATTTGGTGGTGGTCATTTAAAACTTACTGTTATGTATTGTGCAGAAGGGCCAATTATATTGTAAGGCGTCAATTTCATGAAACTTCAGTAGTTTCATGTTTTACCACATCATTGTATAACAGTTGTATTGATATATTTTAAATTTTACAACTTAAAAATTGTTACAGGTTCCAAAACGAAAACAAAGCACCATTCAAAAATAACAAAATGTCCTTTATTGCGGATTGCTATTATTTTTCATAAATCAACATACTTTTGTAGAATTATAATTACATCCAACAGTATTGTGTTCCTGTGTCCTAATAATTATCACCTCAGAGCGGTGTGTAAATTAACACTGAAGACTGACACTTTCAATTTTAAGGCCATTTTTCAGGATGCTATTATTTTTGTACTTATCATGTTTTATTCTTTTTTCTCAAAAGCCTTTTGAATATTCTCATGTTAAATATATTTATCTTTTATGTTACAACCATATGTAATGTGACATGCTCGCAATTTGAGTATATTCTAAAATGTTTTGATTCTTTAAAAGTGTACAAGAATTTATTTTAAAATTCGCGAGTTTATTTGTGATAAAAATGACTTTGTTTTTTACACTGAACATTTTATAGATGCACTGTTATTTCATATTTAAACGAAAACATGTTATGTTATTTTGCTTAGTTTAATATTTGTACATGTATTAAAAGCATCATAAATTAAAATGTATTATATTTTATACAAATTAAATTAATTGCTATTTATTATTGTGTTTGTTGATTTGTGCGTACATACATACATACATACATACATACATACATACATACATACATACATACATACATACATACATACATACATACATACATACATGCATGCATGCATGCATGCATGCATGCATACATACACACATTGCCGAGGTCGTACGTACGTACATACATGCATAGCATAGCATAACATTACACAACATACCATACCAGTACGTCCGTACGTTGATATATACCATACATATCATACCAGGTATGTAGAAAATTGAGTCGCGTTCCTTTAAGTTAGAGGACTGCATAAAAGATACCGCGCGCAACACATTGCCGAGGTTGTTAAACCGCTAATGCTTTTGTCAGGTAATGCACTAAGGCATATTCTTACTAAGCAATTATAAATAGCACAGTGTATCTTTTCAGTTGTATGAGAGTTTGTCGTGTAGCGAGGATATCTATCTACAAGGCATTTATCCAATGCACTGCGTATCTGCTCAATATACATACATGTAGCGGGAGTCGGTGGTATAGCGGGGCTATCTATCTACGAGGCAATTATCCAATGCACTGCATATCTGCTCACAAAGTGGGAGGCATTAAGCATTGCACTTTTCCGTCCGTTCGTACGTCCTGTGCGTGCGTCCGATCTTGGCCAGACTGTTACTTCATCATTTATCAGGTTATTTTAAAATAACTTGAGGGCGTGTCGCGCGCAACACCTGTGTCTTAGCTCAAAGTACAATGTCACTCTTAGAGATCAAAGTTCATCATTTGAATAATAGTGCTTGTCCAGACTGTAACTTCATCATTTATCAGATAATTTTAAAATAACTTCACACAGATGATCATCGTGCGAGACGGGAATAATACTGTATTACAGCTTGTCCAGATTGTTACTTCATCATTTATCAGGCAACACTTACAGGTCAAATATGGGCATAATACAGCTTGTCCAGAATATAACTTCATTTATCAGGCAATTTAAAAATAACTTGCCACAAATGATAACCGTGTGGAGACGGGGTGAGGGGCGCAACACAGGTGTCCCTAGCTCAAAGGTCAAGGTCACACTTGAGAGGTCAAAGGTCAAATATAGGCATTACACAGCTTGTCCAGACTGTAACTTCATCATTTATGTAGTGTTTGCGACATGCCGTTTGTCTGTGTCCAAACATGTCTGGTGGGGGCATCCATGTCTGTGACACATCTAGATTTTAAATCCTTTTTTTAGGCTTTTTAAAAATAGTTTTCCATTTGCACCAATAAAATTAAGAAATTTCTTAACATGCCATGCAATAAACATTGTGAACGAACACCTAGTGGAATGATGCTGAATCATGCACATGATAAAACTTTGATCAGAGTTTGTGTACCCAAGAATATTGAAATTATTGAAATATTCTGTAATTTAAATTATTTGACATGGGGGTTCAATAGTTATTCTACACATGTTCATAGTAAAACCCACTAAAGCTGTCAAGGTTTTTACCATAAATTCTATTCAAGTCTTTAGTGAATGAGTTTGTCACTAAGGCCATACACATTTGATTCTATGTTTAGCTACCCCATGATTTTTCGAAACCTACCAAACAGGCAGGAAAAAACAATGAGTCGCAACTTATTCTGTAATTGATGGCAGTGGTACAAGCTTAAGCAAATGTTTTCCTGCAAAACTGTTATATAATATATCATCTTCATATTGGGAACCTACTTTAACACAGTACTAGTATTCCAACTGTGTAAATCGACTAGTTGTAAACTAGTTTTTACAAATATTGGTGAAAACACCTACAAGTCATTTTTACCAATTTTTATATTTCTTTCCAACTCGATTTTTCACATTTCATGCATCCAAAAACGTACCAGCCCGAGGACGCTAATTGGTATGGCCTAATGGTAGAAAAAATGTCCAATCCGATGAACAAGAAACTCAAGGGCAACATATACAGCATGTAGTACTTAAAAAGTGCTAGTAACAGATCTCTGATAAACATGTGTGACAAGTATTTAAAAAATTAAGTGTGAGACTGTTCTTTGGTCTAGGTACATTTCCTGTTGCCATTTTGTGGCACCATGACCTTTGATATTTGGGCTATGTGACTTTGTACGCAAGATTTTGTCCCACCTTAGAAACACATCGCAAGAGATACGGTACATATTAATTTCGGGTTTTCATAATGAGCATGAGAAAGAGCTTATACCAGTTTTTTGACATTAGCAAACACAGTTCTAATTCATGGCTTGTTACATATTTTATGTGGAAAATCAGATTTTGAAATATTGGCACTTCATGTTTGGACCACAAAATTAAACAATCAAGCCATTCCTATGTTGACCAGCCCATACCTGCAGGGTGTAGGACACTGTCTATGTAGTCTATCTGCCCTGGACCGTCTTCTGTCTGGTCACTGCAAATATATGTACAGTGCATACTAAAACTATTTGCATATTCTGTACAACAATTGAATTAACAAGCATAGTAGTGAAAAATAAATGAACACTACGTGCAATATAATGTGAGCAATGGATAAGAAGAGGAGGTAAACTGATACAGTTAAGAAAGTTTCACTAATAAATATGTTTGAAAAAGCAAAAAAATAGAAAAATAATAAATTTACTAATTAGTAATCAGCAGGTATCATCAATGATAAAACAAATCATTGAAACATTTGCTGCTGAACTGGCTAAACTTACCATCGAAAGCTATGATAAACATTGCTGTCAGGTTAGACTGGTGATCTCAAGGGTCCAATGCAAATATGGATTGCATGTAAATCGACAAATTGTTAATAGCTGTGAATGAGACAACACAAGACACATTCCCAATAAAACTAGGTGCCAACAAGAACAGTTTGTTAAACAGGTATGTCCCCCTTGATCAAATTTGCAACGATGAAAAGTAACATGAAACACATTTTGTCAACTATTGGTCAGTTTGATCTTGACCAAATGACCAAATAATCAATAGGGATCTAGTTGTAGTCATAACCCACTACCTACCAAATTTTATGAACCTGGGCCTAAGGGTTCCATACGTACACCATGAACAAGTTTTCACAACTTTTCGTCAGTTTGATATTGACCATTGACCAAAGGACTCAATTATCAATAGGGATCCTTTACTACTCATGACCAAAATAGTTTGACGAACTTATGCCCAAGGGTTGCGAAGTTATTGCCCTGACAAGCTCTATTTTGGGTTGTTCTTTTTATAATTGTTTGGTTGATTTGACATTTACCTTAGACCCAAGGACCCCAAAATCAACCTAGTTAACAAGGTTGAATAACCTAGGTTCTGTAGTTATTGGCCAGACAAGGTTTTACAATTATTGGGTGTTCTTCTATCATATTTTGGTCAGTTTGACCTTGACCCAAGAATTCCAAAAGCACAGAGGGGTCTTCTATTAGTTATAACCAACCAACCTACCGAGTGTTAAAAACCTAGACACAAGGGCTGCGAAGTTATTACCCGGACAAGCTTTTACAAAGAAGAATTAAAAAAAAATATTTTGGTAAAACTGACCTTGACTTTTGACCCACTGACCCCAACATCAGAGATATGTAGTTGCTTGCAAACCTTAACATGAATATTTCTAAATACAAAAAGAGGCAAAATTCTAATACAATGCTGGTTATGGTTACGGGCTTTGGCCAGTGACCTTATATAATGACACTGAAGATGTGTGAAGTTTTAATTGAATATCACTAGTAGATATACAGATAAGAACATATTGCATGCAATTCTGAATTTTCTAATTACAAGAAGGGTCATTATTCTGCTAAATTGCAAATCAGAGTTATGGGATTGATGCGTGACCTTAGATAAAGACCGTGAAGCCATGTGTGACAGTTCAATTTAATATCTAATAGCAGATATAGAGATATGAACTCGTGGCACGTAAACCTTAAAAAGAGCATTAAGCCGACGAATGGGTGAGTAGAATAGCTTGGACTATTCGCGCTCAAAAATGTAAAAATAACAGCCATTGAAATACTTCAGGTGCATATATACACGAAATTATATATACAATAAATTATATCTAATTAGTCAGAAAGGGCTCACAATTCTTTGTTGCAGAGGTGCTAGACTAAAATTCCTTTGTAACAACTCTACCAACAATATATAAACATGTATATATTATATTGTTATAGAGTAAGACAATTGTGCAGCCAAAGGTTAGTATCAGCGATGTTGTTAGACAGTGATGCCGAGACAGTGCTGCTGAACTGAACCTTCCTTTTATGCCTGCTAACACTTCCCTTAAGGTTCATAATAATTGTAAGAAAAACTTCTCAAGTTATTGTCTGCACAAACTAAAGAGGATGCAACCACCAAAGTAACCCATATATAAAACCTTTTCAGGCGACACAAAAACAAGAGTTGTAAGTAAAACAGGAATCCCTCCGCTAGGTTAAACAATCTTTAAAATCTAAGTTTGATGAACATTTAATGAAAACTGATGTACATAGAGAGCAGAAACTGCTGAAAAGGCCAATTTATTATCAATTAAGTGTCATAACTCAATATATCCTGGATCGATTTGGATAATTATCAAACAAGATATCATGCCCACACACAGACATTTTCATAAAGGTGAATATAAGATGAAATTTGTTGGGCTAAGAGAGCAAAAACAAAAGTGGTCTATCCACCAACCAACCAATAGTAGCAAACCAATATACCCCAACTTCTTCGATTGGGGGCATAAGTAGAGCTATCACTAAAGGTGATTAAACTCCTCGCATACTGCTTTGATACAAAAAAGGTGGTTTGCAGTTGTGTTGCTTTGACACATAACAATGGCTTGCCCGACGTACACAAAAATACGCCTGAAGTTGAAATGTACAACAAGAGAATCATGATGGCCGAAACGGCTCACCAGAGTACAGACAAAGATGAAGACCATAATGTTGCGACAGGCTTGAAAAGTACGTCTTAATGTCCTGAACTCATTTGCCTAGCATATTTCTTGAGCTTACAGATGCTTGTCAAAAACAACACTTGTTCAATAAACAAGTAAGGACCTGGGTATAATTTCAATATCCTAGTATCCAACTTTTGGCAGACAATTTCTGAGGAATAGTGTTAATGGTGAAATTCTGAAAGACGGCATCCTCGGTTGTTCAAAGCTCATGCCATGTTTGTCAGCTTGTTCCAAATAGATGAGTGTATTGCCATCTACCCATACTATATTCAAATTTCTTCTCCTTTTGATCCAGGTTGGGTGAAAAATTAAGTCCCTGTCTTGCATAAAGTCTATTTTTGCATTTATTTTCTGAATTAAGGAGCAATAACTCCAGTGTTTGTAGCCTGATATCTTTGGCCCAGATGTTGCTTTTGCTGAGATCTTATGGTCATACAAAATCTGAGGAAGTTCGATTAAGAGTGGATGAAAAATAAAAATTTTAACAATTTGTTATATGGAAAAAGTGGTGTGTGTGACCCAGTTTAGCCCATTGGTGACTTCTGATGAGATCTTAAGGTCACATACAAACTGTTGAAGTATGATGAAAATTGGAAGAAAAAGATGTCTCTATAAAGGAAAAGGTAAATCTTGCATTTTTCTGCAAACAAGAGACACATAACTCTATTGTTAGTGGTCAAATCTAGCCCATTGTTAGCTTCTGTAGAGATCTTTTGGTCACAGACAAGCTGTGAAGCTTGGTTAGAATTAGAAGACATATGAAGTCTCTATTAAGGAAAAAAACAATTTGTTAATTTTTTTCAAAGACAACAAGCGGCCCAAACTCCAGTGTTTGTGGGCCAAACTTGCCAATCTTTTGAGATCTTATGGTCACACACAAACTGTGCAAGTTTAGGCAAGACTGAATAAAACTTGATGCAGAGGGACGCCAAATTAACATTTATGAAATTACTTTGAAACCACCCAGCGGTTTCCGAGAAGATTTTAAGGGTTTGGGTTTTTAAGGCTTTTGTTTACCATGGCAACCAGAGCTTTTTCATAACCTACATTCAATCTGGAATCTGAGAAAGGACCACCCCACCAACATTCCTGCCAAGTTTGGTCAAATCCAGCCATAGGTTTTGGAGAATAAATCATTTGAAGGAATTGTTGATGACCAGACGACGGACGCCAGACGGTGACTGACTACAATAGCCGACCCTTGAGCACTTTGTGCTCAGGTGAGCTAAACATGGTATATGTTGTTAGTGCATTAGTGTTTTGACCAGCATATGAATGCAAAACTAGATGCTACATAATGGTCATAATCATTTTTAAAGCACATGTATTGGCAGTTTACCTGATATATCACCTCTTTTCGTGCTTTTTTCTGCAAAGCATCAGTGTACTCTGGGACAGCCTTTAAATGAAACATGATATTGAAGTCAACAGCTTAAAATGTTAAATTAACAGTTTCACAAAAGTAACTTAATAATTTAATACTTTGTTCTGTAAAGAACAAAATTTAACAATATAATGAAGATAAGATAATTAACTTAAGTATAATTTAAACACCATGTATTTATATGTTCTTAAACTGCAATATTGGTCAGCAGCAGTATTTGGAATGAATGGGTACATTCACTCTAGAAGGAAATAATACATAATGCTGTCCTTTTCAAGAAATATGAATCCACATATTATATTTTTTTAATAATAGCGATGAAACAACTTTTTTAATAATAGTGATGAATCAATGATCAGTTGTCATCGATTTATGATGAGTGTTCAGTTAATTATGCCAAAAGTTAATAGAAGTTGTCAACATGAGGACAATTTATTATAATACAGTGCAGAGATCTGACATACATTGTTTGGAAAATCTGCTAGGTCAGCTCTGAACTGCACAAAAATGGACCCAGAAACAATGACAACACATATTTGTACACGGTAACTTAAAAGGATAGCGCATATTATTTCCTTTTTTTAGATTGACAGTTTATTGGGTTACCCAGTTTAACTCTACTTAATCACAGTATATATACTAAAGTATATATCTACATAAAATAAACTGGAGAATAAAAATACTTAAATTCAATATACATGTTAGTAAAAGCAATAAAGTTGATAGATTGTTTCGAAATGTACAGTTTTAAACATCTTATTACTTTATAAATGAATACAAGTGCTACTGATCTAGCATTCCGTAATTACTCTACATGTTGGGACACTTAAAAATAATATTTATTTTGCTTTCCCAATTTTTAGAAGCAGAACAAATAATTCCTCTGAATGTGTCCCAATATTCAATAAGAATCATTAATTGAGGTCCAAACGCATTATTTTTAAGGTTAAATTGCGTATGTGTGTATATTAATCGCCATTAAATCAAGCAAATTACCGGTACAGAGGATACAGCTCTTTGTCCCAGGTAGTAATTTATAACGCGCCGACAAGGTGCCACATTGATGGGATCAGCTGTCATGAGATACGGATATGAGGAATATCCACATGCGCATTCACAACTTTTACACTTTACTAATACATTGCAATTTATCAGTGCCTGTCAGTTACAGTTAGAAGGTGATTTTTAATTGCCAACTTAATGGAAATTGACACTAAATTGCCCATTTGGAAAACATTGTCCTAAAATTTACAAACATGAAAAATTCTAATTTAAAAAAAGTCCCAAAATTATGAGTCACGAAAAATAATTATTTTATCGTATGTTCAGGGTGTCCCAACATTTAGAGTGTCCCAACATATAGAGTAAATACGGTAACTTATATTTGGTTTTGACACAATACTTGTTAAATGGGAAATAAATTATCACCAGCTTAAATACAATTTAAATAATTAAAATGAAAATCTGGTACTCTGAACCACAATACTGGTATATCATAAGCACACCCTATACAAAAAGTGGTGCTGAATTTGACCTATATCATGTGACAATGTGCTGCGCGTTGTCCTTCCCCTGGCTGCCCCCGAGGTTGGTTTACGCAGTATTGTTAAAAATAACTATTTTTGTGCAAATGTAATACTATAAAGTATTTGACGAAATTATGTCCATTTGAAGCATAGGCAGTGCTTTTTGCCATATATAGTTGAGGCCTGTAAATGCCTGCTTCCCAATTCTAAATATGTATCATTGTGGCAAACAAACCTTTACAAATCAGATGGCTATCCAAAGTAAAGGTTCACTTTTAAACACTATTTTCATACCATATTCATTGCTTACTGAATTATATTTAAAAGCAAGAGGACCATGATGGCCCAAAGCGCTCACCTCAGAACTGGTACAGATGAAGACCAAACTGTTGTGGCAGGTTTGAAAATTAAGGTATCTGAACAATACACAAGAGGGGAAAAGGATCGATTTGATTTAAAACGTCGGTAAGTGAAATGGGCTAACTAAACTACTAAAGTACGAGTTGGTAGTGGATGTGCGGTGTGTTTGCACCCTTTTTCATTAAGTCAGTGACAATTCTGGAAAATGTAGAAACAGTAGATTTTGATGTCTGTTTCGCATACAGTTTTGGAGAAGACGCAAACTGTGTAAGTTTGGTCAACACTGAATAAAAAATCGTGTGTGCAAGCCAATCATTGATAATTTTTTGATGTTTTTTCCACACACAATGGACAATAATTCTGGTGTTTCCGTCTCGATTTTGCTTATATTCAACTTCACCTGTAATCTTATGGTCATAGACAAACTGTGCGAAAAATAATCATTATTTTTTCAAAAAATAGGGGGTGTCCCAATACTTATTATGTACGGTAATCTATATAAATCGCTAATTCCATTTACCATTTTTAATAATTTCAAAATGATATTTATAATACATAACAACATAACAAGTTATGTAAATGAGAATGTATGACTTAGGGATCACTTCAAATTGTAAGTTCCCTTCTTCTATGTCCTAGCTGTCTAGTTATAATCGTATACGTGACCTCTTTTGTTTAATGCGAGTCTAATTTTCTCCAGCCTTCAGTTGTTGCTGACCAGGACCCATATTCGACAACCCATTCATAGCCTTAAAGCAGCAGTCCATGGAATATAATTACACTACTTCATGGTTGGTGAATACGGGCCCTAATAATACAAGAGTCCCCTTGTGACTGTAGTCTACTGCCTGGTTGGTGAATACGGGCCCTAATAATACCCGAGTTCCCTTCTGACTGTAGTCTACTTCATGGTTGGTGAATACGGGCTCTAATAATACCCGAGTCACCTTCTGACTGTAGTCTACTTCCTTGGTTGGTGAATACGGGCCCTAATAATACCCGAGTCCCCTTCTGACTGTAGTCTACTTCATGGTTGGTGAATACGGGCCCGTATAATACCCGAGTCCCCTTCTGACTGTAGTCTACTTCATGGTTGGTGAATACGGGCCCTAATAATACCCGAGTCCCCTTCTGACTGTAGTCTACTTCATGGTTGGTGAATACGGGCTCTAATAATACCCGAGTCCCCTTCGGACTGTAGTCTACTTCATGGTTGGTGAATACGGGCCCTAATAATACCCGAGTCCCCTTCTGACTGTAGTCTACTTCATGGTTGGTGAATACGGGCTCTAATAATACCCGAGTCACCTTCTGACTGTAGTCAACTTCCTTGGTTGGTGAATACGGGCCCTAATAATACCCGAGTCCCCTTCTGACTGTAGTCTACTTCATGGTTGGTGAATACGGGCCGTAATAATACCCGAGTCCCCTTCTGACTGTAGTCTACTTCATGGTTGGTGAATACGGGCCCTAATAATACCCGATTCCCCTTCTGACTGTAGTCTACTTCCTTGGTTGGTGAATACGGGCCCTAATAATACCCGAGTCCCCTTCTGACTGTAGTCTACTTCATGGTTGGTGAATACGGGCTCTAATAATACTCGAGTCCCCTTCTGACTGTAGTCAACTTCCTGGTTGGTGAATACGGGCCCTAATAATACCCGAGTCCCCTTCTGACTGTAGTCTACTTCATGGTTGGTGAATACGGGTCCTAATAATACCCGAGTCCCCTTCTGACTGTAGTCTACTTCATGGTTGGTGAATACGGGCCCTAATAATACCCGATTCCCCTTCTGACTGTAGTCTACTTCCTTGGTTGGCGAATACGGGCCCTAATAATACCCGAGTCCCCTTCAGACTGTAGTCTACTTCATGGTTGGTGAATACGGGCTCTAATAATACCCGAGTCACCTTCTGACTGTAGTCAACTTCATGGTTGGTGAATACGGGCCCTAATAATACCCGAGTCCCCTTCTGACTGTAGTCGACTTCCTAGTTGGTGAATACGGGCCCTAATAATACCAGAGTCACCTTCTGACTGTAGTCTACTTCATGGTTGGTGAATACGGGCCCTAATAATACCCGAGTCCCCTTCTGACTGTAGTCTACATCATGATTGGTGAATACGGGCCCTAATAATATCCGAGTCCCCTTCTGACTGTAGTCTACTTCCTGGTTTGTGAATACGGGCTCTAATAATACCCGAGTCCCCTTCTGACTGTAGTCTACTTCCTGGTTGGTGAATACGGGCTCTAATAATACCCGAGTCCCCTTCTGACTGTAGTCTACTTCCTGGTTGGTGAATACGGGCCCTAATAATACGCGAGTTCCCTTCTGACTGTAGTCTACTTCATGGTTGGTGAATACGGGCCCTTATAATACCCGATTCCCCTTCTGACTGTAGTCTACTTCCTGGTTGGTGTATACAGGCCCTAATAATACCCGAGTCCCCTTCTGACTGTAGTCTACTTCCTGGTTGGTGAATACGGGCTCTAATAATACCCGAGTCCCCTTCTGACTGTAGTCAACTTCATGGTTTGTGAATACGGGCTCTAATAATACCCGAGTCCCCTTCTGACTGTAGTCTACTTCATGGTTGGTGAATACGGGCCCTAATAATACCCGAGTCCCCTTCTGACTGTAGTCTACTTCATGGTTGGTGAATACGGGCCCCAATAATACCAGAGTCCCCTTCTGACTGTAGTCTACTTCCTGGTTTGTGAATACGGGCCCTAATAATGCCCGTGTCCCCTTCGGACTGTAGTCTACTTCCTGGTTTGTGAATACGGGCCCTAATAATACCCGAGTCCCCTTCTGACTGTAGTCTACTTCATGGTTGGTGAATACGGGCCCTAATAATATCCGAGGCCCCTTCTGACTGTAGTCTACTTCATGGTTGGTGAATACGGGCCCTAATAATACCCGAGTCCCCTTCTGACTGTAGTCTACTTCATGGTTGGTGAATACGGGCCCTAATAATACCCGAGTCCCCTTCTGACTGTCGTCTACTTCCTTGGTTGTTGAATACGGGCCCTAATAATACCCGAGTCCCCTTCTGACTGTATTCTACTTCCTGGTTGGTGAATACAGGCCCTAATAATACCCGAGTTCCCTTCTGACTGTAGTCTACTTCATGGTTGGTGAATACTGGCTCTAATAATACCCGAGTCCCGTTCTGACTGTAGTCTACTTTATGGTTTGTGAATACGGGCCTTAATAATACCCGAGTCCCCTTCTGACTGTATTCTACTTCCTAGTTGGTGAATACGGGCCCTAATAATACCCGAGTCCCTTTCTGACTGTAGTCTACTTCCTGCTTTGTGAATACGGGCCCTTATAATACCCGAGTTCCCTTCTGACTGTAGTCTACTTTCTGGTTTGTAAATACGGGCCCTTATAAAACCCGAATCCCCTTCTGACTGTAGTCTACTTCCTGGTTTGTGAATACGGGCCCTAATAATACCCGAGTCCCCTTCTGACTGTTGTCTACTTCATGGTTGGTGAATACGGGCCCTAATAATACCCGAGTCCCCTTCTGACTGTAGTCTACTTCATGGTTGGTGAATACGGGCCCTAATAATACCCGAGTCCCGTTCTGACTGTAGTCTACTTCATGGTTGCTCAACACCTTTATGTGCCAACTGTTTTCAGCCTCAAAGATTTTATTAACTCGGGGTAGAACGATGCCTCAGATACATTATCAATATTAGCTATAAATTTGTTTCATTTTTCCACTGCACTACTGACGTTTTTCATTCAATGCAGAATACAATAAACTATCGAGAAGGGAAGAAATTATCACTGACTATGTGACTGAAATGTTTCGAGTCATATCCCCTTTATTATCATTATTCATATTACAATTTTAATCGAACTTCGCTTACATGTAATTTTGTTTTCATTCGATGTTACTGTTTATGAGGAATTTTCAACGATGTGGATACTATTTAAAGTCATAAATGTTATACGCTAACACTAGTATGCAAACACCATGAACGGTATTAGATATGCAAACAAATCAAAGATATAGTGGTACTGATTTTTACATATACTGAATCCCCCCCCCCCCACAAAAAAAAACAAAAAACAACAACACTTTCGCTAGGTTTGATTGTAGACGATTTTTTTTAACGTTTGAATAGATTTGACTGAAATGTTCTGTTTGTTGTATAAGTTGGGTAAACTGATCTTGAGTCGGACACGATCAAGAGTCGGATATTTTTAACACCGCTTTCTTGCGGACAATATCCTCTTCCGTATGAATACAAGTGTAATTTAACCGAACTAAACTTTTCAACTAATCAGATCAATTGTTTTATTTGTTGTGACGTCTTTTCTGGTATTCCCAATTGCCGTTGCTATGAATAGCTTCAATGGCTTTATTTTAAATCGAAACCGCTAGAAAAGTAAGAGTTGTCTGCGTATGGCATGGACTAAAGTTGGTAAAGCTCTAATAAACTATTTAAAGTTTGCCTTTATTCTACAGATTAATAACAATTCTGTGTATTAAGTATGCGTTTAATTGTTGTTTCACTGAGTATTTCCGAAAAATTATCAGCCTAAACTATGCACAGCATTAGATATAAAGTCGGACAACACAACATGTAAATTTGATTTTGAGTCGGACACTGCCATTCTAATTATAAATGCTTGTTTAATTAAATAACCGGCAATAATTATACATAATTTCCATATTTTAAAAGTATCTCAATATTTTTTTTCCAGGGCTTACAAGTACAGCTAGATGTCAAGCACGACTCCAATTACGTTAACATATTTTAAAACCTTACTCAGTACCTGGCTATATTTTACATTATACCTTTAAAAAGGTGATGATTTCTATATAGCTAGCTAATAATAGAAATGTTCAAAGTATGACAGTTGTTTGCATGAATTCTAGCGTCTTGGTAATGTGCAAATTGTCAATTAGTTTATCATATACCGGTATACACAAATGCGTAAATATTATTTAAAGTTACTGTACTATATGGATTATTCATAAAAAATATTTCTTACGAACATCCAAAAAGAAAGAATATTCATACGTTATACTGGATTTCAGCCAGCATGCTTCCTTGGTTGACAGTACTATAGTTAAAACAAAGATGGGAAGAAGGACGTGATTAGTATAATTAGTCTACGTTGCCGTTTTCTAATATACAATATAAGTGATAAACAAATGGAAAATGACTCGGGTCGAAGTTGAGGCGTATAGTAAATATTGCACCCTGAAAAGAGCGACGTCAACCAAGGTCGTTGTTTGATTTATTTAGGTGAATAGCTTTGTAGCCGATGATAATTTGTTATGACATATCCGATGTTCAATAGAGTTGTTGCTTTCACGTTCTTTATTATTGTTTGCACTTATATCATATCGTACACATTAGTTCACGTACACATCATCATCATCTTCATCAACTTCATCATTATCATAGTTATTCTCTAAAACAGTTTATTATATAATCTATAAATTAAAATTAAATTAGTACAATTAGTCCTCTTTAAGGCACAACCTATATCATATAAACAAGCATCGCTTTATAAATGCGTTGTGAGTGACATAACGGAAACCGTCAGGAATGTAAATGCGTTTTTATGGAGAAACGCATAGCACCAACAAATACGGCCTTGCATATTTAAAAAAAATGCATTTTTTTATGTCGCAGTGAACGCTTCAATGTTTAACAGAAACACGCACGACAAACAGGATGGAATGTATGTTGGACAAATAAAAAACTTGAAAACGTTATTTTTTTTTTAAAGATTTTATTACAGATGAACGAAAGAGTAGATAATTGCTGAAGTGTACTGATAAGATTATTATGCACCTCTCAAATGCGCGAGGTTTAACAACATATTGAAATAAACGGGTTTCTAATAACAAAGCAAATGTTTACCTAAAACTTAATTTTTTAACAGCAGCCTTATTCACCTGTCAAGATTAAAGAAAATTTTAAAGCATTAAACTCGTGCATCAGAACAAAGAAAAAAGCATGGTTTCTATATTATTCTAAATTTGAATTTTAAACTTTTTTTCCAATATGACAGGTTTTATGAAAAAAATGCTTGACGTTTGGTCTCTCACTGAATTCACCATGTGAGCAATATACATGTGTTAATTATTCTATATTATTCGAAAGTTTCACAAAATATTCCCATTTGTTACTAGTATATTAAATATATTTATTTAAGTTCGCTTGGGTCGAGAGCTTACGAAGACACTTTCGAGTCCATTTCCTGGGTAGAACCAGTACTTGGTGCCGTTTGAGAAGGATCATTCAAACGCTCCCCGAGTAGGGATCGAACTCACGACTTTTCGATCGCAAGGCGGACACCATATCCACTATACCACTGCGTCCTTGCATAGCTTCCCAAATATTCCCTTTAGTTGACCTAATTATTTAAAAGCAATTCAATAAATTTTACATTGAATGTATATTTAAATTCCTTTTATGCTATTATTACATCTTAAAGGGACCTGTTCACAGATTGACGAATTGAAAATTTTCCAACTTGTTGTCAAATATTCCAAAAATACAAGAAGCGTATAATAAATCAGCGAAAAAAAACACTACGGACATAGAAATATATTGTAAATACCGTTTCGTAAATGAATTATCATCTGTTCAAATCAATAAAATTATAAAGCGTTTGTAACGCTTTAAACGATGAAATATTTTCGATTGTTTCTGATGCTTTCGTTAAACATGTTGAAAACAGGTATATCACTTACATAAAGTAAACAAATACGAGATTAACTACAAAAGCCGGAAAGTCACATTGGCGTTCTGATCCGGAGGTCTGAGGTTCGAAACCCCCGTAGGAGTATTTTTTATGCCTTCTTATAATACTCGAGTTCTTTAGTTGATGCTTAATAGTCCAGTTAAGATGTTTAATTGTATATTTCAAAAAAGATAAAAATCTGTGAACAAGTCCCTTTAAATAAAAGTAAACCGATTTAAACACACGCGTTTGCTTTTTTTGTTATCACACAAAACAATTTAATTAGCGAATTCATATTAATTTACGCAATGAGAAAACTCAAGTAAAATGTCTCTATCGAAAAGGTTACTAGTGTCAAAAGGATTCGTTCACCACAATGTAGATGTGCATTATTTTTTGTACATAAAAGGACTTAAATATTCCTTGACCTTTTTTAACTTTGAATTACAAATAAGCGTGAAGGAAGAATCACTAATTCAACACACAGCATAACACACAATTTACAAATTGTTTTTAAACGGCCCAAAATCTGTTAATTGAGGTCAATTCCTGCAAATGTATACCTTATACCTGATTTAGTTATTGAACGGTTGTTTTATCATCCATACCTAGTCTACAAAAACCAAGTTATGCTTAAATATGTTTTTAAATATGAAATGCATTTAAATCTATCTAGTATGTTGGGAGAAGAACATAACAAATCATTGCATGCTATGACATCATTACATACCAACTGCATAAAAGGATACATAAATGTTCATAAAAAAGTTAAAGATAAAATAGTCACAATAGTTATAGATAAAATAGTCACAATAGTTATAGATAAAATAGTCACAATAGTTATAGATATAATAGTCACAATAGTTATAGATAAAATAGTCGCAATAGTTATAGATAAAATAGTCACAATAGTTATAGATAAAATAGTCAAAACTCCTATATAATATTTGTTTTACTCCAAACTCTTTTTCTTAAGCTCTGATGTCTATAACATTATATTCAACTTAATATAATTTTAAGTTAATTGCCATCATTTGAATAGCTAAGGACATGTATTACGTTCAGTCCACATTTTTTATTTAACTCAAAAATATACAAACGTAATGATAACATAAGGTTTCAGACTCTAGACCTAGACACAAACTTTTTGTCACAATGACTTGTGCGAAATTTGGCACAATTCGTCAGAGAAGAACATAATAAACATGACAAATGAAAACTGCGTAACGTGCATTAATTATAATCATATTTTACCGCCGACCTCGGCCAAGATAGGCAACTCTTCATAATACATGAATTTCCAGTGAGAGGCTACCTCCCTTGCCACATCTCCGAGGAATAAAGATTCATTGATACCCCAGTGCGACTGCATTTCATTGCAAGCCTAATGATATTTCATAATGTCAGTGCATCGTGTAATGACACACAAAATACTCGTGGGCATAGTTTGATAACATAACCAACATGCAGCTTGTTAAACCAGGGCCCGTATTCACAAAGCTCCTTAGGGAAACCCTGAGTAAATTACGTAAATTCAGAAAATTCCTTAAGTCTCTGGCTGTTTTATGTATATGTCTATTTACATTTAAATGTGTTAAACTAGTTAAATTGCTTAGATGTTTGGTATTTTATCATTTTGTCAACATAAATCTTTGGATTTCACATAGACAATTTGATATAAAATGTTCACTTAAGTACAACTTAAGTTAAGATTTCTCTATGAGGCTTTATAAATACCGGCCCAGAACTGCAGACAAATACTAGTATATGACAAATATAGGCATATGGACAAGAGCAAGTTGCGTGCATCGATATATATGTTACACAACAGCTGTGTCGCGTTTACGCAAATTACACCAGTGCAAGCACAATAATTTGTGTCTGCAAAAGCTGTAAATGCACCATGTACGGGATTAACCAGTTAAAATGCAATACAATTTACATTAAGACAATTCCGAAATGCATGATATATCCGCCCTTAAACTTGCGTGTCACACCGTCATGGCGCAGATTTGACACGCATGATATTACATGTAATTTTTATAACAATTATTCTTATCTGGCAGTTTGTAACATTTGCCAAATAAGTTGAACAAATCAATGGTTATACTAGTCAATTATCTATTTTTACAGGACTATTTTAATTGTTCCTGTGTTGTTGTTTTTCTTTTTTTGTTTTGTTTTTGTATTTTGTGGGTTTTTTTGTTTCTTTTTTATAACCAACTTTACATAACAATATTAACAACAAATACATAGTAGACGCAGCAAAGCTAGAGCTATAAATAAAATAGACATAAATGTACCACGGATAACGTATATACATGTCGTACGCTAGCCGATGAAATTAAAGTATAAAACGAATAATGTATATTATACTAATATTAAGAAAACCTGTTCACTTCAAAGAGTTTTATTTCATAAATAATCGATTTTGAGTTGTCTATCTGTAAATAAACAAAGATTTTGAGTTCTGATGCGTGTGAAGTAATAAACGCGCGTCAGAACGAAAATTAGAAGTTTATGTACAGAAAAACAACGATAAAGTAAAAATTATGTCGATTCTAACATGACCAGACAACATATTCTGCATTAACAATGAGTGCTATATTTTACAGTTTCGGAACTACTTTTTCGAGTTGTTTATTGGCAATCTTAAAACGCAAATTGTGCGCGCGTCATGTTAGAAAGAAATCTTTTAAAAAGTGACTGGAAATCAGATTTTTTGCAGTAAGAATAAACGTATTGCTTTGTTTAACGATATGCTTGTTTGTTTATATTGTTTTTGTTATTTTTTGTTTTAAAATGTAGTTTAAAGTTTGGCAATTTAAGCTCATGGTTGATTCAGTGTTTCAAATACGTGTATACTACATAATAACAAAGCATCCATATAACAAAGTCCGTAAGGTTACATATTAAAAGAACTAAATAATAGACTTATAAATATCTCAATATACACAGTAAAACATACACTACAGATAACAAATCTTTATAAATTACAAAGCCAGACAACTTTTTGAACGCACAAAAACAATCACCACATACGTTAACATTCATTTTGAATATCTCACAGAACGTAACTGTAGCGCATAATCTACATAATTGTATCATTTTGGATTATTTAAGTACTTTGAAAATACAAAAATGTTATTCAGATAACGTGCATAACAACACATTTTAAAAATGAAACTCAGAAAAATAAAACAGTTACTAATTGTATTACATATATCAAATGTTCCGTTTCGTGATTGTAACATACTAGAAAGTTTCCTAAAACATACAAGCAAAAAACACCTAATCTACTTAACAATGTTTCAATTATATATTGCAAACCTCTAATTACTCCCACGTAAATTATTTAAATACTGTAATTATACATCAACAACGTGTATTGTGTTTGTGTGTATGTGTTTTGCGCTTCTCTGCACTATATTCTAACGTAATTACAAACCAAACAAAGCCTTTATACACCTCACAAGCATGGATATTTCATTTGTAACTCAGATACATTCCTAATCAAAACATTTTCTTGACATGCTATACAGAAATACTCAACCGAACAACGCTCGTCGTATACAATAGGCATTTTGACATATTGTATTTCAACACAATATTACATTAAACTCATCTTTCTCAGCTATAATATATACGTGTCATTACCGTAAGTACCATGGCTTGAGTTCTTTTAATTGCTTCTCATTTAACATAATAATTATGTACACGTGACATTACAGAAAGCAACTTGGTTTTAATTCTGTCAATCGCATCTCAACTTACATAATATGTACACGTGACATTACAGTAAGCAACTAGGTTTTAAATCCGGTATATACATGTCTATTTACATAATATGTTCACGGTGCACGTGCCAATACAGTGGACAACTTGGTTTAAAAATCCGGTATATACATCTCTATTTACATAATATGTGTACGTGACATTACAGAAGGCAACTTGGTTTGAGTTCTATTAATTGCATCTCAACTTTCATAATTTGCACACGGGACATTGTAGTATTAAACTACTTGGTTTGAGTTAATTGCATCTCAACTTACATAATATGATTATATGCACGTGTGACATTACAGTAAGCAACATGATTTGAGAGTTGATTACACCTTACTTGACATACTGTGCTATTACAGTAGGCAACATGATGTGAGTTCGGTTGCATCTTGGTCAGGCGTGTTCTTTAAGTCGCCGACATTGTGGTAATGAATGAGGAACTCCGGGTAGCACTGCGCTTTCTCAAACAAGACGTATATCCTCGGGTTCTTCAGCACATCAACGCAGGAGTCGTACAACTCATGATCCATTCCAGGCCTGTTCGGGGGCCGTCTGTATTCCGGCTTTCCTTCTGTGGCCTCACCAACCAAAACCTTGGCTTGGAACATAAACCTGTGCGGTCCTTTCGTGTATTCGTGTGAATACTTGGCATCTGTCGCAAAATATGCACCGTCGCCAAATCGCGTCATGTTTTTGCCTGATGTCCTCGAGTCAAAGTTGTTAATGCTGATTCCACGGACGGCTTCTAAGTTATCTGTGCCGTGATACAGGTTGAGTTGTGTCACTGGGGAACAGTCGCCGAGTCGCACCTTCTTCGGCTTCATCACGGTCTCCAAATGACTAAAGGTAAAGCAGATAATAATGGTTTGTTTCAAAACGCTTATATGAAACAAAAGCATTGTGTTGAGAGGTATTTACAGCGACATTACTCTTAATTATCACAATAACCGAAAAAGTATATTTATTAGCAAATATGGTTTAATTTATTATGTTAAGATAACATCAAAATAATGCATAAGGCATACATTGTATCAATTATATGCAACTTGCTAAGTACTTGTATTACATGCAAAGGCTAACAGGTTTGTTTGCATTCTGCTCTTTAATTATTACAAATTGTTTCTGTTGTAACTAAGTTATATATTTCTTTAATTTTGTCATTATAAACACAAATATTATTTTTGTACGACATCTCGGAAATAAGTTTATTTCTTATTTTTGTCTTTATGTTTCAAAGGGTTAATTTCCTTTTTATGGATGCGTTAAAAAGTTAGGTAGTTCTTTTGGAAAATTAATGTTGTTACCTGTTACTACATATATATTATATATATATAATAGCTTCTTCATATGAATTAGAAGTATTGCATGTATTATTTAGCCAGAAAATATGATGACAAGTAAAGGCACACATTGTTCGGTAACGTACTTGCAGAATGTGGACCACAGAACGTGATTCTGAACGCGGTAGATATCGTCTATGATCTGTTTGTTTGCGTCGAGAGTCTTATTGAAATTATCGGACACCAGTTTATAGTCTTCGTCTGTTGAATCAAGTTTAACCCACTCAAACTGCTGAAAGTAGTCCCATGGTACCCATCCGCGCGGAAGGTCCACTTTCACCGACGGTGTGGTCTGCAGTTTGGCCGGACTGAAGTCAGACATAAGCTGTTGCTACATACGTATGGGTCAAAACTGTGATCAAACATGTATTCACTGAACTCAGACAGATGTATTCATATAGACTTATACCAGTCTATACACGATGGATGGCATCATGAACAGAGCAAGTAAGAAGACCGTAATATAATTGTATATATTTTAAGCATTTCTTAATGAAAATGAGACTGTGTCAGATAATGGGGATAATCCTGATGGTCTATTTTAAGAAATGACATGTCATATGAAAACAAAGGTTTTCTTCGTCTCTTGAGATGCAAAATTCTCCATTATTTGATTAGCATATTCAAATGCTTATTAAGTATTATATAATAAGCTTTCAAATTTGTTTTAAGTAATGGCTTTACTTCATCCTGTCAGGCTCAATTTCTGCAATGTTATAATTGGCATCGCTATGACAAACAACAATCGCTCGTTTGGAATCAGGTCGAAATCAAGGAAAATTTATGTATAACAACAGTTGATAATGTATGGACTTTCTATGTTCAATTTTAGTCAGCTGTCGCTGTTAAAACAATGCCTGGATGATATTAAAATTATGCAGATATTTTCTATTTCATAAATAAAACAAAAAAACACGCACCTTAATAAAAAGTCCACTCCCTCAGGAATACAAGTAATGTCATAATACTTGACACGATTTAACACAACGTTCAATATTTGCTTTCAACTCTGAGATAAGTTCAACAAACGTTTGGGAGTCAGTAAATCATTACGTACCCGATTTGCTGTTTAACGTCATTTCCTGAAACAAACAGTGGCCTACGTCGAACCTTTATGGGGACTTGAGTCGTGAGGTCCATTTGTTCCATGCCATCAATGTTCAGTTTGTACTTCGATTTAAAATTCTCCCGTGTATAAAAGTACGTGTCTTGCTTTGCTAGGAATTTCGTTTCCACAGTTAGTTGGAGAGAATCCTGAAAATATACGATACCAACTATAAACATCCGATGTTTTGATAAAATACTCAATAAATAATGACAAAAGTAGAAAGCCCTTAAAACAGCCTTATTTACAATTAATACCAAACTTGTATTTGCATGAATTTCGTATGATAAACTCGTTCACTCTAAACAACTATTAGTAGTAAATGACTAGCTTACTAACATGGGTATAACTGTGTAATCCTACTTGATTACAGGCAACGTACATGCTTGTGGATCTTTCACAGTTACTTACCGGTTCCATTAGCTCCCATTTCCCATGCGTAAATTCCAAGTACCATCTCCATTCGGTTCTGAATGATTCTGAGTTCTGCACTTTGCCGAATGCGTAGGATTTTGTGGACAATCTCCTAACCTCATAGTCCGTTGTTTCACCATTCGGACCAACGGACGTTGCGTGCAGAGGTTCGAACACAACGCTGAATGTTGCCGACCTACAATCACCTGTCTGCATACGAACAATAACATCAAATACTTGCCAAATACTTTCAATTATTTATAACATTTTTTTACGAATGCATTTGGGGTAATCAGTAATCCTGTGTAAAAGTGTGTATAAACAAACAACTTACAGACCAGCTGATTGACTTAACCAACTTTGTAAAATAAGAATTACCAATACATGTATACTCATTTACAACAATATCAGAATGATCAGTTCATTACAATGTAAAACTGTTGCCAGGATAGTTAAATCTTGAAAACAAATACATCAGAAGTGTATCTGTCATTGTGATTGAGTATGCAAATGTTTACTTGAGATTAACGAAAGTTTATCGAGTAAACAAAGATCTTTATTAGCATGATAGAACAGTTATGTGCTGTCCATCTTGGACAAAGTCATTTTCGACAATTCACACATGAACATTTATTAGGGATTATTTAACAATACCAACCAATTCATTGTATGCGATCGGATTCGTTGCAGTCTTTACTGGTTTGGAAAACAGTTCTTCAACAGTTTCTTGGCATGAAATTGTCTTCCACTCGGCCCATAGCTTCACTTGCCAGATATACGGTAACGACGAGTGGATCTGTTTGCATCCCCTTTTTTTGCATGCATCCAAAAGGTATGATGTACAAATGGACTTCTGACCGGCAATATCTTCAAAATACAAATTTAAGAGCGGTTGCTATATTCCACGCATTGATATTGGTAACACATACCTTTTGGGTTCGTTGGTCCACGGAACCCCCATAAGGATTGGCCAACAGTTTATCGAATCGTGGTTGAATATTTTGTGTATATATCTGCCATGATGGTCCGAGGTAATCACTCAATGAATAGCGTCAAAAACTACGGGTGAGTTGCCGTATTCAAAAAGCCATGTTCTTTCTGACATGCTGGAGTTTAATTCAATTATGCAATTTTTAATTTAATGAACATGTTCATTTAAGTAAACTTTCCAAAACTATACCTGATGTTTCTTTCTTCAAAGCATTTTCGTCGTCTTTCTTCGTCAGATATTTGTACTACAAAGTTGATAATCAATAGTGACAAATGAGTAGGATTTTCTTGAATTATAATAAAACAAGAGATGTTTGTAAAACATGTATGCTCCCCGACTTGCAGCCTTTGTTCATCACAGACGTGTACTGTTTCAGAAAAATCGAAGATGAGACGTGTAAACCATTACCTTGATAGGAGTGGTCTTCTCTGCACGAGCATTCTTCCTATCAAATTTGACGACTCGACTCAAGTATTCAGTAATCATCACTATCTAATAGGTCATCTACTCAAACTGACCATTGTACCTATATAGTTTGAGGACCATGTACCAATGGTTCATCTGTTATTAAGTGGAAATGTTTTTTTACAAGCCCTTGTCACCTTGACCTTTGATCTTTTGATCTCAAAATCGATAGGGGTCTTCCTTCCCTCAAGACTAACCAGCATACTAATTTATATGATCCTAGGTTAAAGCGTTCTCTAGATATTGTGTGGAAACGGTTTTCATGTTACAACCCCCTGGTTGACCTCAAATTGATAGGCTTCTTCCTTTCCTCCCGAGTAACCAGCATGCTAACTGGGATGATCGTAGGTCAAAGCGTTCTCTAGATATCCTGAGGAACAAAATGGTATACGGAGAAAACGGTTTTCATGTTACAAGCCCCTGTGACCTTGACCTTTGACCTGTTGACCTCAAAATTTATAGGCGTCTTCATTTCCTCCCGAGTAACCAGCATACCAACTTGGATGATCGAAGTTCAAAGCGTATTCTACATATCATGCGGAAACGAAATGGTCTACAGAGGAAACAGTTTTCATGTTACAAGCCTCTGTCAACCCTTACCTTTGACCTGTTGACCCCAAAATTGATAGGCGTCTTCCTTTTCTCCCAAGTAACCAGCATACCAACTTAAATGATCGTAGGTCAAAGCGTTCTCTAGATATCTTGCGGAGACAAATTTCATGTTACATGCCCCTGTGACCTTGACCTTTGACCTGTTGACCTCAGAATCAATAGGCGTCTTCCTTTCCTCCCATGTAACCAGCATACCAACTTAAATGATCGTAAATCAGCTTTCTCTAGATATCGTGCTTAAACGAAATGGTCTACGGGCAGACCGACCATCCGACCGACGGACAGATGCAAAGCAATATACCCCCACTTTTTTGAAGGGGGGCATAATAATAAAAAGTAATCGCAATACACTTATTACCTGCGAAAGAAAAGTACTACTAACACATACCTGTTGTCAATAAGTCGCCTTTGTCCTCAATAGCAGCTACTACCTCTCTTTCACGAACTAAGTACACGGCCTTTCGGAAAAACGGCTCATTCCATGTTACCATGTCATAGGCAGTGACTATGGGGCCGTTGTGCTCCGACATTCGGTCATGACATTTTGGGCAGTTTTCTTCATGGCACTGTCCATTGATGTAGCCGGGACAAATGTGCAAATCAAAGCACACATTGTCAGGACAAGATCCACTTTTATCCCACTCCTGGCAAACATGTGGATATCGCCGTCTGAGAATGCAAGTGATTTCTTCGTTTGAAAATTTAGCTAAACCATTCCGCCGTGCGGCTATGATATTTCGGCCATCTGTTGCGTTATGACTAAAATTGCATTTCTCCCCGAAGAAACAGTATCCGCAGAGAAAATCTTTGCAAATATGAAATCGTTTGCATTTATTGTTTGCACATCCAGTTCTTTTAATATAGTCCAAAACAATATGATATATCTTTTCTGCATACATTAACGGCTGTAATTTTACCATCTTTTTCCAACGCAGCAAACTGTTTTTTCTTCTTGAACCAGACGGCAACGTCGAAATCAGTAGGAAACAATCCGGATTCCCTGCGAATATCCTCCGGTGAACCACTACCGTAAAATGTTGTAACTATAAACTGAAAGACTTCTCGAATCAGCTTCGCTTCTTCATTCGGCTCCATTGAAGGTTCATCATGATCTGAAATTATGGTTGAACAATTATATTTTTGGCCATAAATCTCTATATGGTCTTAGGTACTTACCATATCCTCTATAATACTTTTACAAACACCTCATTAAATATATATAATTTGCACAGCTTCCTATCAAACTCCAATTGTATTTGATTGAAATCCAGTAAAGCATTATTTATATCTTTATAGTATGTACTCTTCCTTTGAACTGTAAAGAAATTACGCAACCATCCTCAAACCGCAGTACCTGACTGGCACATTTTACATTCAAGCTCTAATCTGAGAATATGTAATGTCGTGCTTTATATTTTACTGGTTAATTATTCCATGTACAAGAGAGCGATTTAACTAGCAAATCTAACCTAAAGAAATCGATGCTTCGAGCAAGGTCGTATTTTACGGATAAGGAATTACTGCTAGTTTGGAATGTAGCAGATATATACACATGGGTTGTTCATACTCCTGCTAATTGATATCAAACGATTGTATCTGGCAAGTTTGACAAATTATCTTTTTCTCTTCCCTGAGTTTATTATTTAATATGACAAATTTCCAAATAAGATAAAACATGCAATTTCCATGAAATATGCATTTACATTTTTTTAACGTATGCACATGTGGATAAGGTTTTGGTATAAATTTTAGTATCAAAACAATATAAAATTACAATCTTTCTTGCATTTACAAAAGTTCATATAGTTTCTTTCCAGAAAGTAATAAACAAAATGATCATTATCTCCTTATAATAAGTTAACCGACTATTTGAATAAAAGATTAATTACCATCTTCCGGTATGTTATCATTGTCTTCCGCTGTTTCTATTGCCTCTTTCTCACGCAGCAAGTACACGGCCTTTCGGAAATTTTGATCATTCCATATATTCATTTCATAAGCAGTAACTATGGGACCGTTGTGTTCCGACATTCGGTCATGACATTTCGGGCAGTTTTCTTCACGGCACTGTCCATTGATATAACCGGGACAAATGTGCAAATCAAAGCACATATTGTCAGGACAAGATCCACTTTTAGCCCATTCCTGGCAAACATGTGGATATCTCAACTCAAGGACACGGACGATTTCTTCATTGGAAAAGGTTCCTAACCCATACCGCCGTGCAGCTATTATATTTCGACCATCCGTCGCCTTGTGGCTAAAGTTGCATTTGTCTCCAAAACAACAATACCCACAGAGCAAATCTTTGCAAAGATGGAATTTTTTACATTTACTGTTGACACAGCCAGATTTTTTAATGTAATCAAGACAGTACTGAATTTCTTTCCTGCATACATTAACTGTAGTAATTTTACCATCTTTTCCGAAAGCAGCAAATTCACTTTTATTCTTGAACCAGTCAGCAACATCGAAGTCAGTCGGAAACAGTCCAGATTCTCTGCGAATAAGCTCCGGTGAACCACTTCCTTTAAAGTTTTTAACCATGTAGTCAAAGACGTCACGAATCAGCTTTGCTTCTTCATTTGCCTCTTTGGTTGTGTCATCTGCGATAGTATCTTTTTTCTTACCACTTCGATTGTTGTCATCACCATTGGTGTTCGGATCTTTACCTCGATCAGCTTTAGTTTTTTTTTGGCCTTTTTTATCTCTGTTTTCGGTGTTTCTTGGCTGTTTATTGTCTCTAGTTTTAGAATAACTCGTCGAAACATTCACCTCACTTTTGCTTCTATACAAGGGACCACTGCCAGGATATTGTGTTGGAATACCTAACAAACTTGGTGGGTTTTGTTTTGGTGGATACATCGCTGAAACGTTATATAATATATATTCTAACATGCTACTCGCTAATTTGTCAATATATAGACATAGAACAAACTTAACCAATAAACAACACAAAAAGTAGTCCCGATTCTACAGTCCTTTTTCGTTCTGATGCGTGGCTAATATACAATTCGGACTAACGTCCTTGTGGTTTAATTCCTACGCATCAGAACTCTAAATCGTTGTTAATTGACCAATAAAGAAAGGTAAAACGAAACTTATTTCTTAAATATAAATATATTTAAATATAAACCATATCAACACTGGAGATATCAATATTGCGAAAAAAAGTATATAGGTTTTAATACGTTTCAGTTTTGATAATAATACAGCGGAGTTGTTAAAATAAATGAAATAAACGAAACATTGCATTAATAGAATTATCAAGATCGAAAAAGAAACATTGTTCTAAGACATTTGTCAAGCACTGACACACATTAAAGTTTTATCTGTGTAGGCATATACTCGACTAAATATTGCTTCTGCAGTTATCAGAAACGTTATTCTTCTTACGTATAACTTGTAAGCTACAATATTTTGCTAATTGTGCCATTTAGTAACTTACTAATATCTTATGTTTTTAATGTAAATCTGAACAACATTAAGAACTACCGATTAATAATATAATTATTATCATTCTTACTATTATTATTTATTATTATTATTATTATCATTATAATTTATTATTATTATTATGTAGCATTTAAGAACTTTAATATATTCCTTAAAAATAACGTTAACCGTGTTTATCAAAATAAAATTGTTTATATATTTGACAAAAATGCATCAATTGCTGTGCATTGGCGGATACATTGCTGAAACATTATATGATATATTTTCTAACATGCTACCTTTGACCTGTTTACCACAAAATGTATAGGTGTCTTCCTTTCCTCTCAAGTAACCAGTATACCAAATTTCATGATTGTAAATCATAGCTTTCTCTAGATATTTTGCGGAAACAAAATGGTCTACGGACAGACCGTTCATCCGACCAACCAACCCACGGACGGACAGGTGCAAAGCAATATACCCCCACTTCTTCGAAGGGGTGCATAATATTGTGGAAATGTTGAACCCGTTTTGAAAAAAGAACTCATTATATAATTTAGGTCGTGTTTGTTTAGGTTGTCGTTATTATGCATTGTTCTTACACACATTTATAAAGCAGGGCAGTGTCTAGATGATTAGAGCGTATCATTTTTTCGTTGTTTGTTCTTATGGCTCTTAGGTTAGTTACCAAATGTGTTTGCTTTCATTGTTTTTAACTATTTATGTGTTAAATTTTCATTTTCTATTGGGTGTACGCCTATGTATTGCTCATTTCTATAATATACTATATACTAGTATTCATATTACTTTAGTAAATATCTTTTTCGGACATACGAGGGCTGTCCGAAAGTCAGCTCACAGCCTAATTTATTGACACACAGTGTCTTTATTTCATTAATTTATGTATTTTCTTAAACAACAATATGTTTTTACTTAAAACATTAAAAAGAGTTCTTATGTATTGATTAACATATTTTTATATTAATTTGATAGCATACACTTCCATTTCTACGGAGCAATTCACTAATACGTGACGTCAACATAACTTTGCAAGATCAAAACCAAGACCAAAATACCTTTAGAAGCATGAAGTATTCCCCATCTACTGATATGTTTGACTTATGTTTTTTCCATATGCACCAATCCACCATTCACTGATAAAATCATCATAAGGGTTATCCTAAGGATCTGACCAAGGTGAACCACTTCTATGTTTGTCTGATGTGTTGGTCTCCATATCGTTATGATACCTGTGGGATTTGTATACCAGTGACTATTAAACTACAATAAATGTAATTTATTTTTTTGTTTCTAATAGTAAATGTTTTGACTGGAGTTGTTTCAGTGTTCACAAAATGATACGAGTGTCCAACGATGCTGCATACGCTCGTCTGATGTCGAGTTTTTCCTGACATACCCCTTCATTTTTTTAAATGTAAAAATGAAAGACCTGAGCAAAACATTTCAGATTGTGATATTTTATCAATAAATCCCAGCTGATTGGGCTATATCAATTTTCTAAAATGTCTCGTTAGTCTACGTATACAATTTAACTGCGTATAACAAATGACAATGGCTAATTAAACAAGAGGGCCAAATGGCCTTGGGTCGCTAACCTGAGTTTCATTAGTCGAACAATTTTCCATGTGTTAGATTTTTATACGGATATGGATATACTGATACGGACTGGTGGAAAGGCGGTCATCATGGTTTGAAAACCTTAAGTGACAACATACATCAAAATTTTGAAGTACATATTGAAATTAAAGCTTTTTCTTCTATTAGACCTAGTGACCTAGTTTTTGACCCCACATGACCCAGATTCAAACCTCATCCGAGATACGAATGGGACAAATGTTCTGACCACGTGTAATGACGATTGGGTAAATAATGTAACTTCTAGATGGTAACAATATTTTGCTTTAATTTGACCTAGTGACCTTATTTTGGACCTCACATGACGAAGTTTCAAACTCTACCAAGATACAATTAAGACAAATGTTCTAACCAAGTTTCATGAAGATTTGGCAAATTGTGACTTCTAGAGTATTAACAAGCTTTTTCTTAAATTTGACCTAGTAACCTAGTTTTTGACCCTACATGGCCTATATTTGAACTCGGCCAAGATATCTTTGGGACAAATGTTCTGACCAAGATTCATGAAGATTGGGCAAAAAAATGTGACTTCTATCCTGTTAACAAGCTTTTTCTTAAATTTGACCTAGTGATCTAGTTTTTCCCCCCACATGACCCAGATTCGAACTCGATCGAGATATCATTAAGACAAATGTTCTGATCAAGTTTCATTAAGATTGGGCAAAAAATGTGACTTCTGGAGTGTGAACAAGCTTTTTCTTTAATTTGACCTAGTGACCTAGTTTTTGACCCCACATGGCCAAAATTCAAACTTGGCCAAGATATCATTGGGACAACATTTTCTGACCAAGTTTCATGAAGATTGGGCAAAATTTGTGACTTCTAGAGTGTACACAAGTTTTCCTATAGCCATATAAGGAAAACTCCCACCCACCTGGCGGCCATGTTTTTCACTGGACCAGAACCATTTTTGAACTCGGCCGAGAAATCATTGGAACAAAGGTTCTGAGCAAGTTACATGTTGATTGGGCAAAAAATGTGACTTTAGAGTGTTCACAAGCTTTTTCTAAAGCCATATAAGAAAAACTGCCCTGTCACCTGGTGGCCATGTTGTATAACAGATCAGAACCATTTTCTAACTCGGCAAAGATATCATTAGAACAAATGTTCTGATGTTGATTGGGCAAAAAATGTTGACGAAGAGTGGGGTTATTTACATTTGGGACTTTGGTTAAAAACATATAAAATTATGCTTGTATACAATTATAAAAACATCCCTTCTTAAAAGGGTGTGACACAAAATATTTGCAGTGTGGGTACGGTGCTGTATATAAAAATCTAAGTGTAAAAATATATCAGAGGTACATAAAAATAAAAATACTGTTTTTAAATGAATCTTTATAAATAGTAAAAAGAAACAGTTAATATCTGCTTTAGAAATATATTTTCTCAATTTATACAACATGTGTATAAACTTTAAAATCGAATATACAGCCTTTAATGAAGAATGTGGTAGCGTGGGAAAGTAATTTGCATATTGAGCTTCATCCTCAAAACTGATAGTAATTGAACAAATCAAAATTCTCGTTACAATCCGTCTGACCAATCAGCGTGAAGCTTATATAGTAATGTTAGGGTTTGGAGAGTTTGCACTATTATGAACAATTGCAAAGACATATTTAAAATAATAGATATGCTAAATGAAAATATGCAGATTTTAATATGTAAATGTTGCTGAAATTTGAGAGAATTAATTTCTCTATGAATGTTACAAAATTATATATGCTTTAATAAAGTATGAACAAACTTTGATATGTAATTTGTGTTTATTTATTGTTTTCTTTGCAGTTTAATACTTAGATAGAAAAGAAGAGAGATGATAGCCCAACAGAATAAGATTTAACGATGGAAACACATAATTTTACATGTATCATCATTTTACTAGACCCATTAAGTCAGCATATGCTGTAATGGGATTGTTGGAGTCTGTTTAACTTAAAGATCTGGAACAAATATATATGATTTAATAACCATATACTTTTTAAAATGTTTGGAAACAAGGGTACAGTAGTTTATTTAAAATAAACTTATGAACAGTTTAATGTTTTACCAAATCTCTAAATGGTTCAACATAGTTTTACAGAAAAATATGATATTTGCATGTCTTGGCTGCAATTTTATGCTGCCGGTATATGAAAAGGCAGAACATTAACACTTAGTTACGAAGAAATGCTGTCATAATAAATAATACTCTGAATAAAATGAGTATTATAATGTAATGCAATAAATAGTTGCTATTTAGGGTTCTAACCCTGTTTAATTGTATGTTGAAGTAAGAATACTTCTTATATTAAATAAAATGGATCAAGGGTCACTAAATAGTAAAGATTTAATACAATATAAATGAAAACAGACTTGTGTAGGCAAGTATGTTATCTGTGTTAAAGTAATTTTAATTTTTAACTTTTGTGCGACATGCGATTAACCTATGTTGAATGCTTGCAGACAGGGAATTTAGCGAGTTTGGTACCTTAAGAGAGTTGGGCTATTTTAAATTGAAGGTTTCCCCCAGGGTGGCATTAAAACAATGTTTAAAGAAGTTATGTTATAATACATAAAATACAGCAATATGGGCTGCTAGTTACAAAACAGTAACCTTTATAGGGCCACTTAAAAAAAAATATGTTAAGAATTCAACTTATAATACAGTTAAGAATTAAAGAAACAAGACCATACATTATTTATAATATTTACAAGTTAAAAATACTTTACATCAATGAATATGATACTGTGTACCTTTAAAGTAATAGTCAACATGCTAACATGCATGTCATTGTTAATATATTAATAGTGTTGAAGCACAATTAATGAGATATTCATGTTATTCAACAAAACAATAACATGGTTTAAATATAGATAGGTACACAGTCATGTATTAGATAAAAGACACCCTGGAAGGGATAAAAAGGTATATTGGAAGTGTAGGACTGGGAGGCCAGCGTGGGGATTGGGGACTGGGTAGGGTTGGAAAGAAGGGGATATAATTGAATGTATGAAGGTATATCTAGTTGAGTTGTGTCCCCTGGACCAGAAGGAGTGCACGGCTGGATTAAATTATTTAAAAGTAAGCAAAATATGCAAAAAGACATAAAATCATAGAAAGTTGACTAATTCAGACAGAAAATGATACCAACTAGGTAAAAATGGACTATAATACGGGATTTTAACTAATCCCTGATAAATAACTTACAAAGGGTCATATCCACACAGTATGGATATGAATATATAAATAAAATACAGTAGTACACTGCACATATCACAGTATGCCAAAGGTAATAATATTAAAAACTCCAATATCAATTAAATGGTTTTGGTCTCGATAAGACAGAATGCAAATAATTGAAAGGTTCTCAGATCCTTGCACCGTACACCCCAGTCCGACGTGATTCTTTGAGGAGTAGAGGGGAAAGGGGGTGTCAGGGGGAAGGGAGGGGGATGCAATGCAGTCAACTGTACCCAGAAAAATCGAAGGCCCCGCCCTTTCTGATAATTAAAAACTGCAATAAAACCGGGCATATCAAGAATCTGAAAAATGTAAAAGATGCACTTACGTGATACTCTTATCTGAAAAATGGTTTAAATAAGGAATACCAGGTCAATACCATTAACCTGGTTTAGAAAGGGCAGTGAATTCCATAGTTTCCCAAAAACAAATTAAAACAATAATTAGCATTGAACACTCATAGAGGGACAATGCTATACAAAATGTATACTGAAACTTTAAAGTATCACATAATTAAAAAAAACAAGCACAGTAACTGTATCTTAGTTGGTTGGGTGTTGAATGCTCCCCACCCCCTCCCCCTCAATGACCTAGATTTTGTCAGTTACCTGACGATCTAGCAGATATATGGCCAGGCAGAAAAAACCGGGACCCTGGCCACTCCCATGTGGTCTAGCACATTGGTAAGGTTTAAAACTTGTCCATGGGAGTGCAATGAGGCCTTGTGCGGGTCCCTCTGCCCTGTAAAGGTGTTGCACTGTAGCAGTAGGTGGACAATTAAAAGAGGTGCTATTGTTCCCAGGCTCGTTTAAAATGTTTTTATGCTCCGAATCAAATCGCGCAGTTTTTTTTTTTGAGGGAGATTTGAATTACTGGAAACAGATTTGAAATGGGTAACCAAAAATTGAGCCTTTTCACTTGGGGTCGTGGCAATTTCCCCTTTATATTTAGGGAGTGGTACAGGATTAATGCGGATTTCTTTTTATTCTGTGAATCTTTTGCCAAACATCCCTAGAATTTCTTTTATTGACAACTGCTGATTCACAGAATTCTTTCTAATTTGAGTTTTTGCATCTTAAATTACCCGCTTTGCTGAATTTTCTAGGGACCTATAATTTTTAAGATTCCTCGGTTCTTTTAAGTAGTTTTAAAGCTTTTTTCCTTTCCTGTACGGCTTTAGAGCACGCCTCACACCACCGGGGCACATTCTTTCTGGCTCTTTCCTTACCGGAGGAGATGGGAATGCTCCACACTGCTATGGACATGATCTTATTAGTTAAATTAGAACAAAAGGTCCTGGGATCCTGCGATTGAACATTTGCAAGGAAAAGTTCTGAACTGTGGTCCCTGAACTGAGCCCGATTTGCTTTATTTAAAAAAAATGTCTGCTCGCCGGAGCTGGGGGTCTCAGTTCCATGTACAAGATAATTGTACACTGTAACCATTTGTGGGAAGTGGTCAGATCCGAAGGTATCAGAGACAGTGTCCCAAACAGCAGCACTGGCTATCCCGGAATTAGCTGAAGTAAGGTAAATACATGTTGTTGACCCGGAGGGATCAAGTCTGTCTAGGGAACTGCTATTGAGCAAAACAAGGTCATGTTCATCCAATCATTCTATGACCCCAAGACCTGCTGCATCTGAATTATTGGAACCCCAAGCGGGGTGATGTGCATTAAAGTCCCCTGTGAATATTACATCATAGGGTCCTTTAATGGTCATTAAGTCAGTAAAAAGGCCGTTTAAAGTCTCAAGATTACATGCTCTTGAGTATATGTTGACCAATATAAGGGGGAGTGACCTGTACAGGTGGGGGGCTACTTACCCGTTGAGGGCGGGTAACCTTACTCACTGACTCCTCAACTAAATGACATGCGCTCCCGGTATTGGGCGTGCTAGGACCGGGGGTGACATGTGAGGGTAAAGACCTGGAGTCCGTTCTTGTTGGTGTGTGTTGGGCGCCATCCTTGTGGACCACTGTATCAGGTGCAAATAGCCTGCACTCTGCTTCAGACCAAGAAACACCGTGAAAACTGGCATAAGAGGCAATGTTACAGGCTCTCTTATATGTTGGACAGCCTTGGTAGGCGGCAGAGTGCGGGCCACCGCAGTTAACACATCTTCGGATATTGCCGGTGCACTGACGTTGACACCAGGTACCGACACAGCGACAACAAATAGAGGGGTGGGAACATTTACCCCCCCCCCCCCCCTGGCAGTGTGTCCAAATTCCTGACAGCGATAGCATCTGACAGGGCGAACGGGGCAAGGTTTGACGTCAAGGATGATATTGGTACCTGAAACGTGGACCTTGGAGGGGACGGATGTGGAAGAGAGAACAGTAATTTTGACCATACTCGGAAATTTGGTAATTTGGAAATAATAAAACTACCAGTAGACGCAGGGAGAAAATATAGGCATCCTTGAAGTTCTCGAAGTTCCTGGTTCTCCAGGATCCTTGCTATAAGACCTGAGGCCGACCTCATGTTTGACAGTATTAAGGCCCCGACCGCGACTGCACCAAGTTTGAAGACTCCTTTGGAAAGGACACTGGTGAGCGCCTGAGTGGACTTTAGCTGTATGGTGAGCGCCTGAGTGGACGTTAGCTGTATGGTGTGCGCCTGAGTGGACTTTAGCTGTCGAAAAACACAGCCAGAGGCAAGAGGCACAGTCCGCTCAACAAGTCCGGGGGGTCAAACACGAGGCCAGCTGGAAGATGGTCAAAAGCGCGGTCAGGTCTCCTACACTTCCAACTGACTGGAGGCGACACTTAAAGTGTATGGTATTGTGAGACAGGTGACATGCGTCCTGTCCAGAAAGTGCCTCCCCAAGTAAACGGTCCAGGTTGGTACACCGCCCCTTTAACAGTCTATTTATCACCGGGCATGTTGGGGATAGACATATTGCTAATAGCAAAAGTGGCTATCGTCTATATAGACTATGTATACTATAGGTATGTCAAATATGTAAAGTACGTATTGAATGTGTATTGAATGCCCGTGGTAGGACCAATAGGAGAAGAAAAGACGAATAAGGCGTGCAACCCTAAATATAGGACACTGGTGTACGATATTGAATGTATTGACTAGCTGAGGGTAGCTAACAATAACCTTAATAAGGCACTTGATTTTACCTCTAAATATATATTAAATATATATTGAAAACAATAGCACCGTACTTGTAAATAACCCAACTCGTATAGAAATGCTCCTAATACGCTGAAAAAAGTCATTGGGTAATATTGTTTTGTTTTGTTTGTTTGCATTTTTCGCTGTATTCAACAGTATTTCAGCCATGTAAAGGCGGTCAGTTAACCTATTCACACTTTTCCTGGGTAAGCTGGTTTACCATTATTGAGTTCGCATGCTTATGCCAGCAACTGACAACTGCCCTATTTGAATCAGAGGTATGGGGTGAATGGCCGTAGAAATAATTTCATGACCAATCGCCACACAAGTTATGTGGCCGGGCTGGAAATCGAACCCGCGATACTCGGAATTGTAGTCCAGTGCTCTACCAACTGAGTTAGAGGGCCCAGTCGTTTGGGAATGTAACAAATATAAAGGGAATATTTGCCAAAGAGAAAGTTTTTGATACCAAATGATGTCCGAAAAGATGCAAGTTTACAAAATTATGAAATAATAAAACAAAAGGGCCACTATGGCCCATGGTCACTCACCTGATAGCTATGTATGAAGTTTCATTAAAATATCTCAAGATGTTTTCAAATTATTGAGCAAAAAATGTTTTTCTATTTTTAGTAACAGTGACCTTGACCCCACCCACCACATATGTAAGGTAAAAGTCTCGATATAAGGTATCTATGTATGAAGTTTCATTCAAATATCTCAATGCGTTTTTAAGTTATTGAGCGTAACCCGTTTTTCTACTTTTAATAACAGTGACCTTGACCCCACCCACCCCACAAGCAAACTCAAGTGAGGTCTCGATATGAGATATGTGCATAAAGTTTCATTTAAATATTGCAATGCTTTCTCAAGGGATTGAGCGGAAACCGTTTTTCTATTTTCAGTAAAGTGACCTTGACCCCACCCACCCCATATGCAATCCCAAGCAATGTCTTGATATAAGGTACTTATGTATTAAGTTTCATTAAAATAACTAATTTTTCTATATTTAATACCAGTGACCTTGACTTTGACCCTACCCACCCCATATGCAATCCGGTGCATTGCGGTTTCAGAGGAGAAGGTTTTTAAAGTCATTTTGGCATTCAAGTTTGTATAAACCATGTGACCTCGGGTGTGGCCAGTTTTGACCCCAGGGGCATCATTTGAACAATCTTTGTAGAGGACACCTATACAATGTTACATACCATATATGAAACCTCTAGGCCTTGCGGTTTCAGAGAATATTTTTAAAGTCATTTTGCTATTTAAGTCTATATAAACCATGTGAGCCACAGGGTGTGGCTAGTTTTCACCCCAGGGGCATCATTTGAACAATCTTTGTAGAGGACTACTATACAATGTTATATACCAAATATCAAACCTCACGGCCTTGCAGTTTCAAAGACAAAGATTTTTAAAGTCATTTTGCTATTTAAGTCTATATAAACGATGTGACCCCCGGGGTGTGGCCAGTTCTGAACCCAGGGGCATCACTTGAACAATCCTTGTAGAAGACCACTATACAATGTTACATACCAAATATGAAGCCTCTGGGATTTGCGGTTTCAGAGGAGAAGGTTTTTAATGTCATTTTGGCATTCAAGTTTATATAAACCATGTGACCCCGGGTGTGGCCAGTTTTGACCCCAGGGGCATCATTTGAACAATCTTTGTAGAGGACACCTATACAATGTTACATACCATATATGAAACCTCTAGGCCTTGCGGTTTCAGAGAAGATTTTTAAAGTCATTTTGCTATTTGAGTCTATATCAACCATGTGAGCCACAGGGTGTGGCTAGTTTTGACCCCAGGGGCATCATTTGAACAATCTTTGTAGAGGACCACTATACAATGTTATATACCAAATATCAAACCTCACGGCCTTGCAGTTTCAAAGACAAAGATTTTTAAAGTCATTTTGCTATTTAAGTCTATATAAACCATGTGAGTCAGTTTTGACCTAAGTGGCATCATTTGGACAGTCTTTGTATGGGACCACTTTACAATGTTACATTCCAAATGTGAAACCTCTTGGCCTTGCGGTTTCAGAGGAGAAGATTTTTAAAGCTATTTTGCTCTTCAAGTCTATATAAACCATGTGACCCCCGGGGTGTGGCCAGTTTTTGACCCCAGTGGCATCATTTGAACAATTTTTGTAGAGTACCACTATAATATGTTAAATACCAAAAATAAAACCTCACGGCCTTGCAGTTTCAGGGTCATTTTGCTATTTAAGTCTATATAAACCATGTGATCCCCGGGGTGTGGCCAGTTTTGACCCCATGGGCATAGTTTGACAAATCTTTGTAGAGGACCACTAGGGGATGTCAGATATCATATATAAAAGCTCCAAGCCTTGTGGTTTCAGAGAAAATTTTAAAAAAAATTCAGTTTTAAAATCTATTTAAAGCTCTTGTGACCTACATATGCAGAGGACCGGACCAATTTGAACAATTTTGAAAGAGGGTCACACAAGGATCATTCCAGTGAAGTTTGGTGAAAATATGTCCAACGTTTAGGAGGAGATGAATGAAAATGTTGACACACGACGCACGACACACGACGAACAAAAGGCGATCCTAAAAGCACACCATGAGCACATTGTGCTCTGGTGAGCTCAAAAGGAGGAACCGGGGAGGGTAGGACCATTCGTGCGACCAGGATCTTGATGGTGGTAGTGGATCTGAAGTAACGCTGTTCGGTGCGCTTTCTTCTATAATTATCTGCTTTTATGTTTTCTTAGTTTATAATTTTATTCTGTTTGCAGATGGCAGCTCCAAACCCTGATCATGGTTTTGACCCCACATGACCCAGTTTCGAACTCAGCCGAGATATCATTGGGACAAATGTTCTGACCATGTTTCATGAAGTCTGGCCAATAAATGTGGCCTCTAGAGTGTTCACAAGGTCAATGTTGACGATGCACGACGTTGTGCTCAGGTGAGCTAAAAATTCAAAGTGCTCCGTACAGGACAACCAACTGTTGGTTATGTAATTGATATTCAAAGTGCTCGGTACAGGACAACCAACTGTTTGTTATGTAATTGATATTCAAAGTGCTCGGTACAGGACAACTAACTGTTGGTTATTTAATTGATATTCAAAGTGCACGGTACAGGACAACCAACTGTTGGTTATGTAATTGATATTCAAAGTGCTCCGTACAGGACAACCAACTGTTGGTTATGTAATTGATATTCAAAGTGCTCCGTACAGGACAATCAACTGTTGGTTATGTAAATGATATTTAAAGTGCTCCGTATAGGACAATCAACTGTTGGTTATGTAATTGATATTCAAAGTGCTAAGTACAGGACAACCAACTGTTAGTTATGTAATTGATATTTAAAGTGCTCGGTACAGGACAGCCAACTGTTGGTTATGTAATTGATATTCAAAGTGTTCCGTACAGGACAACCAACTGTTGGTTATGTAAATAATATTTAAAGTGCTCCGTACAGGACAACCAACTGTTGGTTATATAATTGATATAGAAAGTGCTCCATACAGGACAACCTACTGTTGGTTATGTAATTGATATTCAAAGTGCTCCATACCTGACAACCTACCGTACAGGACAACCCAATGTTTGATATGTAATTGATATTTAAAGTGCTCCGTACAGGACAACCAACTGTTGGTTATGTAATTGATATTCAAAGTGCTCCGTACAGGACAACCAACTGTTGGTTATGTAATGATATTTGAAGTGCTCCGTACAGGACAACCAACTGTTGGTTATGTAATTGATATTCAAAGTGCTCCGTACAGGACAACCAACTGTTGGTTATGTAATTGATATTCAAAGTGCTCCGTACAGGACAACCAACTGTTGGTTATGTAATTGATATTTAAAGTGCTCCTTACAGGACAACCAACTGTTGGTTATGTAATTGATTCAAAGTGCTCCGTAAAGGACAACCAACGGTTGATATTCAAAGTGCTCCATACAGGACAACCAACTGTTGGTTATGTAATTGATATTTTCTTACAAGACGTGGTTTTTAAGGCATCCTATTCTGATTAAGTATTGTTCAAAGTACATGTCTCGTACATTTCATCTAAAATGGTAAATCAAGTCCTAAAGTTGTTAGGATCTGAAGATGTGGTATAACAGGTCACATTCAAATGATCTTCCCAACAATATAAAAAAGCCCTACTTCGCCCAATGAAATTGCTTTTTGCACAGCAAAGTTTGGCTACGGGTTTTGAAAAATGAAGCATTTCCAGCTGATCCTCGGGATAAATCATTTACAGTTATTTTTCACGAGGATAACAAGGAAAATAGCTAGTGTTCAATCTAGAAGCGCAGAGGGGCATGGCGCTTGATTTGGAAAAGGGGCATTTTGTGCGCGGTGACACTGTCAAAAAGGGCACATTAGATTTAAATAGTTTTTTCTTGATGTATTGCTGACTGATTCCTTTTATTTATTTGATGATTATTAAGTCAATTTATAAACACATTTTAATGACCCAATATTAACAATTCCTATTATTATTAAGTTATATTCTTAGCAAAGATCAGAAAAAATATTTATTTATTTTTCATAAGTATTTCCAATGGGTAAACAAACAAAACAAATTTTAAACTCAAACAGTTTATTGGCAATTTAAAATCATGTTTATTAATGGTAAAATCCTATTACTCTGGTTTAATTTTTATTTTTCATTTTTTTTATTGTAGGAAATATTTTTATTTTCATCATTATGGTTTATATGAATTATGCTGTTGATGATGACCTTGCTACTACTATTTTGGTTAATGATGAAAAGCAATAGTCAAGACTGAACATTAGGAAAACAAACACTGAAATTCGGATTGAAATGATTTATCCGAATAGGTTTATCCGAAATTATAGCTAGTTCTGCAATTCGTTTTTTTTAGGGATTTTGGGGTATGATTGGAAGAAATATTGTATCATATGTATTTTTTCACAGTTTATGAATAAAGACGACATTGAGTCTACATTTATATGGATTCTGTCCTTTGTTATCAAGTTTATCATAAAAAAATTCACGAAAAAATAAATCTGTACACAAACTCGTAATATGACTGCCCCTACTGTTGATCTTATCAGCTGGTCACATATTAATTTATAATAACATGCCATCACAAAGGGCCCTCGTTAAAAATCAATACATTCGATAAATAAAAAGGCTAGAGGCGCTCATTGCCTTTGAAAAGGGAAGGGCGGTGGATCAATAAAGGGGCGTGGGGACGCTGCGCTGATAAGGTCTTGAAATAACACTAAATAGCGGTACCTAAGGCGACTTAACATCCAAAGTTCACCTTAATTTCGTGCATAGTATTTGTGGTTGAACTAAAAATTGAACTGTATGATGCTATATCTTTAAAGCTTTTTATTAATAGAAAAGATGTAGTTGATACTCGTTTTTTGTTTCATTTCATCGTGCCTCAGAAAATTGCAATTCTGCTGCTCTGGTTTGCATCTGGCCTTTGAGTAATTAAATGGTAATTTAATTGAATAATATTCTCTTGTATTGCTGTTTAATTTGAATTGCTATGCTATGAGGTTAATTTTTATCTACACTTACATGTTTTGTGAATAATTCTGGGCCAAGTGTGAGGTTCGTGCGCACATAAACCGGTTTAAACTGACCGTTCCAAGGCGGTGACCCCAGTTTTGTTCATGTGTGTTTTGTGTTTGTTATGTGTTTTTGTGATGTCATGTGTTTTGTTTTTGGCAATTGGTCACTTGCCATAAATAAAAGACCTCGGGCTGCTAATAAGAGTTCTCTCCTGCTTTCGCAACTGGAGTTTCACTTTGTTTATATTTATATATAAACTTATACCACACCATTTTGAAGGCAACATTTTGATTGGCTCCTGAAAAGTTTATCTGAACGTGACCGCTAATGCGGAGTCATAAGATCCAGTCAGCGGGATAATATAGAAGCGTCACAGTGGATATAATTTTAATGAACTCAATGTATTCGTATGACAAAACTCCCAATACGTGTTGGCATTGAACATATCGCAAAAGTGAAACCACACACAAATGTTTACAATGGATTTTAATGAAATTGCTGTTAAGTGTCGCTTTCCGATATTTATGATAATATCAATATATTTCTACTATTTTAACACAAACAGCAGGGTTAAGGGGGACTACGTCTATGAAAACGTGATCTCATGCAGCACGTTATCTCATGCAGCAAGTGTATGTTTATAAAGTTATGAAAAACAAAGGAGTATGCAATAAATGAAGTATACGCATTGACCATTTACAACTACTGGAAAAAAGAAAACCTAGAGCTGGTGTCGGACTGACGACGTCTGAGACATTAGAACAAATTACAATTGACAGTGCTCTAAGTTTCTTGCCGAATGCGTTATTCTGACTTATAAAAATACATTTTTATACTATGGTTTTAAAAGATACTCACAATTCTAACGTCAACATGTAAACAAGAAAACGGCCAAATGAACACGACTCAAATAACATGTTTTTTGTTCTCGAAATGTGTAGACTGTTTTTCCATTGTATGTACATTATTTAACCTTCATTATATGTCAATATTAAAGAGACTATGTCAACAAAAACATTGCCTTCATATTGCACTATAAATGATGATATATGGTAGAAATGAACAATACTAAGTCATTTGCATTAAATAATCAATAAATAATATAAAAAACAATAAGATATTTGTTGAAAAAAAAAACATATTAGCAAAACAGTTGAAACAAATTAAACCCCAAGCCGTTTGAAGAAATGACAGTCGACTGCAATTTAACCAACTGCACTTTTTTGCTTGGTATATTCATGTGTAAACTATGGTTATACAAAATGCTCACAATTCTGACGCCAAAATGTAACATGAAAAGGGCCTAACAAACAAAACCTATACTATAAATTATTTTTATCTCAGAATGCTTACACTCTTTTCCCATTATATATACAAAGTTTAAACCGTTATTATATGCCAGCATTAATATCTTAATTTCAGATTGTTTAAAGAGATTGACCCTTTAAGACCCCTTTCGATGACATAGTTCCTTTAATATACAAGCTTCAATTTGTTTTTAACTTTAGTTGCCCCGTTGTGGCCCTTTTCGATGACATAGTCCCTTTAATATACAAACTTCAATTAGTTTTTAACTTTAGTTGCCCCGTTGTGGCCCTTTTTGTAGTCATAGTCCCTTTAACATTATTAAAACATGTATACATATAATTAACTCATGCCACATGAACGTGCATACAAAGCGTATTATCAGGCAAAATGATTAAGTCACTATTGTGACTGTCGGTCGCTATCAGTACTAAATTGTAATGATAACGCGGTTACCTTCACAGACTGTATGAACAATATGTAAAGATAAATATGAGATAAATATGATTTTGATAGTGTAAATTTGAATCATACAAATTTTCAAAAAATGATGTACACGTATTACTGTTGTCTTGTAGACCAAATGATACTCAATGTTAGCAAATACAACCCAGTTTTCTAAATGTTACAAAATGTTGCTAAATATTATCACGTAAAACTAAATGTTACCCAATGTTCTAAATGTTACTAGAACGTAATTAATATGGTCCATTATCAAGCAATACCACCAGACAGCGCGAAATGTGTCAGACATGTCTGACACAATTTCAAAATATCTGACAGATCCAATGCGCTTGCCAGACATTTTGTCTGACAGAATTGTTTCAAGTTCAACTCATTTCACAGGGTGCGTCTGACGTTCAATCTGGTTGTCTGACATAATGTTGAAGGCTGTCAGACAACGTGTCTGATAAGACCCTCTTAAGTTTCGCGATGTCTGTACTATTGCCATGCCAATACAGCAGATCTCGGACAAATAACAGTGCCCTGTATGAAACCACTTATTTAATAACTTTATAGTAATGAACGGTCATGTGGCACAACTGATTGGAGGATGTAAATAGGCACTCTGGACACTACACAAACTCGTAAGTGGACTGATTTCATCAGTTAGTCACGTATTAATATACCATAAAGTGCCGTCAAAAAAGGTCCTGGTTAAGGGCATACGATTGTCAGATAAGAGGGCACGTGGTGGTAATAGGCTTTGAAAAGGACAGGGTGACAGATCAATAAACGGCGCTGACAGGGTCTAAATAAAATCGTGACTGTAGAAACATAACTTTAAATCTATGTTTTTGTGTGTCCTTAAAAAAGCAACACGATTGTACCGATTAGAGGACATGAAACAAATGTGTATATACAAAAACAAGCAATATTCCATAATAACAGGTGTTACAATTTCACGTCAACACTGCGTATGAATCCATATGGCAAACTTGATTTACAATACGACTTTCTTATAATATCGAGAATGAAAATATATTTAAATTCTTACCGCCATACTGGTGGTACCCGAATAGTGGTGGAGGTGCGTGAAAACCGGGAACAATATTTGGTTGTGGTGGTACACCCGGTGGAAAACCTATAAACACATTTGGTGGTGTTGGTGGAGGCACATTGTATGGGCAAAATTGCGGTGGATACTCAGGGGGGTGTCCCTCGGCTAAAAAAATAATACAATTTGTTCGATAAATTAATTATGTTCGGTTTATAAAACTATGATGGAGTTGATTAAAATAGATAATAAAGTTCTGCAGTGCAGTTTAAACACAGGTTTTGCCACATTATTTGTACTTGTCCATTATTGTGTGAAATTTTATCAAGATGGTAAATCTTTGTCGTTAAATGCATAAAAAGTACTGCATAAAAAAAAAACTTAATATTATATTAATTAGCTCGGACACATTAACCTGACACTAACCTTTATTCTCGAACATATTTCAAACCTTAGTTTCCATATTGGGATCGACCTAAATCGATAATAGAGTATTCCACTGAAAATACCATTATGACATCATTAAACACGTGAAACACGTGCATGAACAAAACCGAGTATATAAATATATAGAAAACAATTCAAGCGCGTAAGTTGTGCTAACAGAGTTCACAAGTGTCAGGTTTATGTGTGCGAGTTATTTTAATATATAATTTGCGTCAGCCCTAATTACTTAACTTGGTTCCGAATTGGTTTAAACTACAGTAATTTATCAGCTCGAGTCAGAAACATTTGGAGCAGAACTTATCTCATAAAAAATGTAATAAAATGCTACTTTACAAGGTCTATCTCCGCCTTGGTAAGTCCCTCCTCTGCCACGCCCTCGTTGGTTGGATGGCCCCTTTTTGCCGCCTCTGGGGCCTCTGTTTGGTATCTGATCGCCGCGCCTACCTCCGGCACTGTAATCATTCTTTCCAAGATTATTTATTTTACCTTTCTCGTTGGTTACTTTCTTCTGATCCCTACTTGTGTTGCTATCTCTGTTAGGATTGATTCTGTCTTTGTTGTTATGTTTTTCTTGCAAATCGTCAGACTTCCCCCCTGGTCTTCTCTCTCGTCTGTCGCTGTAGTCATGTCCCCTATCTGGACTTGATTTTTTGCCTTCCCTTTCTGTTTCACCTCCTCGTCCATTAGTATCCCCACAATCACGATCGGACATGTGTCTGTCTCTAGTGTATGAATTATCCCCAGTATTTCGTGAGTCGTATTTCTTTCCGGTACTTTTTTCTCTCTCGCTCCTATCTGGGCTTGACACTTGCCTTTCTCGACTGTAGCTTCTTTCTCTGCTTACACGTCTTCTATTTTGATCATAACTGTATCGTTCTCCACTACTGTTGCTACTGTCTAGTTTGTAATTTCTGCTGTCTCTTTTGTCATATTTACGTTGTTTATCATCGTATGTTCTTTCACTTTCGTATCTGTGTTTATGTCGGCTGCCACTTTTTTTACCACGACTATGGCCGTTTCGTTCTCCACTGCTATCGCTACTGTCCGTTCTGGTTCTGCTATATCGTCCGTCATATTCTGCATGCCTTTCGTCAAATTTTCTATCACCACTCTCATTTCTGCTGCCTGTGTAGTAATCTTCTCTATCTAGGCTTGAGCTTGTGCGTCCTGTGTAGCTAGTATATCTGTCTCTGCTATCATTACCACGTCTCCTGTAATCACGTTGTCTGTCTCTGCTGTCATCGCGTCCACTATGATTGTTTTCATATTTATCTTCTCTCTCTTGCCTTTCTGTCCTATCTTTGTTATTAGACCTTATTTCCTCGTGTTTTTCTGTCCCTTCCCTGCTTTTGAAGTCTCTGTCAGCATTTTCTTCCTTGCTTCTTTGCCCATTGTCATCCCGGTTTTCTGTGCTGTCTTTTCTTTCTCTGTTATATAGTCTTTCTCCACTAGAGCGTCGTCTTTCTCTGCTATATTGTCTTTCTCTGCTATATTGTCTGTCTCTACTAGAGCGTCGTCTCTCTGACTTTATATCTGTTCTTTCCCTAGTACTGTTGTCACTATCGCGTCTAGGATCTTTTTGACTTTCCATGGCTTACATCTAGTAAGTCTCCTTTATTGGTATACTGTAAAGCAATTCTATCAAAGTTTTTGTCAGTTTACCGACATAAATTTTGATTTACGAAGTTGTTGTTATCGATTGATCCATTTATAATATTAAACAATCAAATATTTAACTTTTCAATTACAACTGTTGATCATTTTAATCTTTAATGGAATTTAACAAGGTACACAATCATATGAAAATGACTTAAATTTACTACAAAATATCATGCAAACTAAAATCAGATATTTTCTGAATATTCAAATCCCGCTATTTTCGGATAACACAGGCCGATATTTTCTAAAAACACAGGCGGCTATTTTATAAAAACACATTCCAATATTTTCTCTAAACACTGCTAACAAGTCTCTGTGCTGATTACATCTGTCACTGAGTTGCTCGAGGGCTTTACCTGTCTGATAAACTACGAGTTGTTAAAAAGACTATGTCTACGAAAAAGTGATCGCTACAGTAATGTTAAATGGACTATATGGACGAAAAAGTGATCGCTACAGTAATATTGTTAAAGGGGCTATGTCGACGAAAAAGTGATCGCTACAGTAATTTTAAATGAACTATGTCGACGAAAAAGTGATCGCTACAGTATTAATGTTAAAGGGACTATGTCGACGAAACAAATGCCTTCCTGTTGCACTATCAATGATATTATATTATAGAAATGAGCAATACTGAGACATTTGCATTAAATAAATTATAAACAATACATAATTACAAATTATTTAAAAACAAATTAGCAAAAAAGAAACTAAGTTGGTATCGAACACACGACTTCGGAGCCGTACGAACAGAAATGACAGTAGACATCTCTGTAACCAACTACGCTATTCTGCTCGGTAACGAATTATGTGTAAACTATGGTTATGTAAAATACAATTTTGACGTAAAAATGTAAACAATCAAAAGGGCCAAACAAACAACACGACCATTTTTGAAAACCTTTTTTTCTAGAATGCATAAACTCTTTCTTCATTACATATACCTTTTTTTAAACGTTATCATATGCCAGTATTAAGATCTTAATTTCAGATTTGTTTAAGAAATTGCCCCTTTGAGGACCTTTTCGATGACATAGTCCCTTTAAGTTCATTGTGTTATAGAAAGGCGTAATACAAAATTGCATACATTCAATAAAGTGTGAATAATTTCCTACACTGAGATTTTTATATTTAAAAAAAACAACAACAAATTAATAATTTGGAACAAAAAGAATACCCGGAGTTATGATCGAACTAACAGCTTCTGGGTCTCAAGAACACAAGCCAATTAACTGCTTTTTTACCATCAACGCTATCCTGTCTTGTAAAATAACACGTGCATTCTACGTTTATGTAAGATACACACAGTTCTGGCGTCAAAATTTAAACACGAAAAGGGCCAAACAAACACAATCTAAACAATGTCATGATTTATTTTCCTTAATGCGTTCGCATTATATGCATTTTAGCATTTATTGAATGCCAATATTCATAAGAGGCGTGCCGTGGAAAAACTGGACTTAATGCATATGCGTAAAGTGTCGTCCCGGATTAGCCTGTGCGGACTATGCAGGGTAATCTGGGAAGACACTTTACGCACATGCATTAAGCCCGGTTTACCCACGCCACGCCTCATACCTAAATTTCAGAGTTTGTGTACTGAAGTTGTCCCCCATGAGATCCTGTTCTTAGAGACATACTGTACATTGCTTTAAATTCGCGAGGACGAATTTTCGCCCAAAATGACGCTTTTTTATTCGCATGTTCTTGAATTCGCGTCATCGTAATGGTTTAATGTCATATTGCGTTATTACTATACAATAGAAAGTCACCAAGGGTGTCTGTAGAACGTATACCATTGATATAAAGTGCGTATAACATAATTTGGCTGATTACCATATCGTACATTACGAGGTAAAAGTGGCACATTTTGGAGTTTTAACATTCGGACACACACATGTATTCGCACTGATTTTGAATTCGCGAGGAAATAAAATCGCCGGTATTAGCGAAAATAAAATCCACGCAAAAAAAGCCAGTTCTACAGTAGTTCCTTTAAATACAGAATGAACTGTAAGTTCAAGTGGAAAAATTATTATTAAAATCATGTACATTGTACTTGTTATCAAAAGTGATTATTTAATCTGAGAAAAAATCTATACTATTTAGGTCGTTTTTATTTGTCCCTTTTCTTGTTGACATTTTAACGTCAGAATTGTGAGCAAACTTGTACAGAATGAACTGTAAGTTTAGGTGGAGCAAAATGTTATTAAAATCAGTTACTTGTAATAAAAAGAGATAACTTAATATAACAAAAAAACTATTTAGGTCGTTTTTGTTTGTCCCTTTCTTGTTTACATTTTAACGTCAGAACAGTGCGTATATTGCATGGTTACCATAGTTTGCACATAGATTTTCTCACAATAGATATTAGCAACATGGATTTCTTACACGAGAGATTAGCACAGATGGTACGAGCGCTGGTAATTGTTATTTGATTTTACGACCAACTCCGGGTCTTCGTTTTCCCAAGCATTTGTGTTTATTTGTTTTTATCAAAAATCTAATAATGTAGTAAATTATTCACCCTTCATATAATGTCTGCGCGTTCATATTGCTCATTTCTATAACACAGTATTTTGTAACATTAATATTGATGTGGAAGATAACTTTTCGTAAGCAATGTCAAGAAAGTAATTTTCAGAGCTCAATTGTCTGTGAAACATCAAAGTTCACCTTTACACTTAAATGGATACTATTGGAAATTCCAAAAGTGTCTAGTTAAACTGATTATATTTGTTCTATGTGCTTTAAATGCTCTTCCGATGCATTGATGTACACAATAAAGTGAGTGTAGTATGTGTTTGCAATTCTCAAGTAACACGTGCAGTTTATACCTTATCCGGAGGAAGTAAATTGCTCCTTCCCAGCTATTGTTAGAGGTTCAACTTACATTCGCTTTTTTGCAAGACGTTCGAAAAAAGCAGAATTACAAAATTATTGTAATTTCCGTTCAATACTAATTTTGTAAATATTTGTCCATTGCGGCTGAGCTAGCGAAATCTGTTAAAAGAACCTACATTTTAATTAAACTGTAAATAAAGATTACATTTCCGTTCGTTAACATCATGAATACAATTTACACATGCTCCATGAGAGGGGGATTGTACAGCCGATCGAACCTGGGGCCTCTCGCCTACTGGGCGAGCGCACTCCCGACCGAGCTGAACGGGCCGCTACACAACATCTCCCATTTGGCAAACAAGTTCATACCGTGACATACATACATAAATTTATCATACCACTATGCTTAAATCGGCCTGATACAAAGGTGCCTGTTATATTTTTATATCAGGTTGCTAGCGTTTATATCAGTATATGTTTGGAGGTACGTCACAAAACTCAGAATCAGCTATAAAGTCAAAAGTTTCAGTAAAAATGAATCAGATTCAACAACAAAAAGTTGATACCAAGAACGCGTATAGTTTATAATTTTTAATCGTCATAAATAAAAAAAAAGTTAAAAAACAAAATAATATTCACTTAAGCCCGCACTTTTGTAGTGGTATGACGTATCAATGGAACACTAAATCATCCATACACAATTATTTCAATGCATTCCAAATAAATTAACTAAAAGTCACTACACAGGATCAGTTTATGTTGAACCTTATACATTTTTACCAAACATTGAACACGCTATAGTCAATATTCACACGATCTTGAAAATGCCAATTACAAAAAAACTACTCCAAAATGGCGTCTCCAAACAATTCGGTGACATCACAGGCAGCGGTATTATAAAATACCCCCCCCCCCCGACCCCACCCCCATGACCCCCAGGACCATTGGATGGTTTAATTGTGTTAATATATGTTTGTTATATTATTCTATGCTTTGTTTATGACGATATTAACAAGAAAATAACATTTGAAAAAATATATATTGATGATATATAATCAATATATATGGGGTATTTTTTCAAATGTTTTATTTCTTGTTAATATTGTCATAAACAAAGCATCGAATAATAGAACAAACATATATTAACGCAATTAAACCACCCAAGGGTCCTGGGGGTGGGGTCGGGGGTGGGGGGGTATTTATAATACCGCTGCTTGATCGTTGCAATCCATTTCAGTTTGCATTTTCAATATTATATGAATTAACGTGTGTGTAATTTTGAGAAAAACGTGATATAATAAATAGAAAAATAGGTTACTGTCTGGTCTTGTGTAATATATTAGGTTCGGTGTCGCGAACTGCGATTTATTTATGTTTGTTCATGCTTAAATGTTGATGCTGAATCTGATCTGTTAATTTGCCAGAGTGATTGTGTGTGTTTAATATTTACTTTGCTTAGCTTTCTGTTTAAACTAAATGTCAAGTAAAATGTCAATGGTTTCACACATCAATTTCCAGTATTTAGAGAGTTGATTGTATACCAGCAAAACGTTCAGTTGGAAAAAGTTTAAGCCAAAAAGTGGACACATTTTTAAAATCAGTTTATTGTGTAATTGTATTCAATTGGATTTATGCAGTTATTTAGGAAGCAGTTATATAATTAACAAAGTAAAAATAAAAGGATAATAACAATTAAACTAGTGTTGTCTTTCCAATGTAGTGATTAAAAAAAATTAAATTATACAGTCCGAACAATAAGAAAGATCTAGGAATAGTCGCTACATTCGGCACGAATAAAATAAAATATTATTCTTAACCTTACCTGATATATTTCACAAGACCCAGCAGTAACTCTATGTAAAATAGTACAATATATATGAAATTTTTGAAAAGCTTGAAGTCAATCAATGGGTTTTGTAACTAACACAGTCAGCGCGATAAAAGTAGCAAGCAACAAGTGTTTATATATAAAAACTGTCTAAAGCTTCGACTGTTAAAGTTTAATCTGCACTTTTTAAGTGATATGACATGTTTATATCGCTTTTCATATCACTTATCACAAATGAAATGCGCTGATAATGCAAACGTATTGTCCCGTTTCACAACTAGTGTACATTACAACAAAGTGATCTAAGCTATCTCTAAACGGGTTTAAACTGAATGGTAAACGTTTGCAGTGGCACATCTGTACTGGAAGTGACACCCCCCGACATCACGAGTCAATGGCAGATGCGGTCCGTGCCCTGACAGGCAGCCCAATTAGGGGAAGGAAAGACTCCTTTTCCGAATTCCCCACTACCTTTCGGCTATAACCTTCAATGGGAAAGGCCTAGGCAGTGATTGTGTGAATTTTTCTCGAGTGCACTTGGATTCTCTCCCATATGGCCAATCGCCCCTAGAAGACTTGTTAGTTTGGTTACGGGGGATAGTGCATGATACAGGAGACGCCCTGTTCCAAAGGCGAACCTCGATCTTTTACCTCGATCTTTTAGGGCCCAAAGGCGAACCTCGATCTTTTAGGGCCCAAAGGCGAACCTCGATCTTTTAGGGTCTGGTGTGAAACACCTAGTACACTGCATCTCGATAGGTTTAACGTCTCATGCGAATTACGAGTTAGTTGGGCCAACCTTAAACAATTGTTTGTTTGCCATTGCCTTCCCAAGGTTGGTAGTAACGGGTAGGAAGGTAGGCAATTTTTTAAAGAACAAAAATGCAAATATATGAATGATCCACTTAGCGTCAAAATATAACATATAACACAGACATTGCTTTAAATAATATAATCACGTGTCTATTAATATAACGAGAGCTTGCTGGCAGACATTTTTAATTAGACAATGAATGCTGACATTCGGCCCGTTTTTTTTCACAAGTTTGATTAAACATGATAAGAATTGCATTTTGATATGGCCTACTATAAGCCAGGGTTTAGCTGACACAGTTAATATATTAACCCAATGGAAAACGACCAAAATGAAAGACGGGCGAGCTTTTATTTAACCCAAGGAAAAAATAGAATATTCGAAATTAAAAAAAAAACTGGTTTTATTTAACAAAGAAAAACAACTTTTGAGTAAGGGCCTTTTCGGCGGGAAAGTAGGCAATGGCAAAACAAGTTAATTTTAATTTTGGCATTGGTTAGGATGTAGCGGTGGCTCGGACCTGCGACTCCTACATTGTGAACCCAGTGTCTTACCACTGTTCGGGTCCCAAAGATGCTGTATCGCAAGTTTAACCCGCCAACACCTGCAACACAGCTGATTCTAAGCTGTATCGTCTCGTCGCTCGTTTTTGACCACCAACTGTGTGGAGGTGTGAGGTGGGTCTGTCGGATGTGCAATAGCTTAACCATATAAATCCGCCCATGCTTTGTGTTCCCAATGCAGAGGACACTACATCAACAGTTTGCATGGTTTGTACAACACGGAAAGTGGCAGTTTCCGTTTAAAGATTGTACAGACAGTCGCGCAGTTGTCGATAAATCGGAAGCTAGATCTATGGACTGATGCCATATAACCCAAATTAAACAATACCGCAATTTATGCATTTTTACGAAATGATCACATTCATATAACTCACAACAAAGTATATTAACCCTAATACTCTATTTACTTACGAAAAAATATGCATATTTATATAATATACGCTACAGAAATGGCGTTAACCGCTAGTGAAAATGCGTAATTACGCTAGTTTGAAATTCGAAATTAGCGTCGTTACGATTCGTTTCGCGTATGAAAAATCGCTTTAAAGTGTATATGTACGATCTTTCATATCAGTTATTTTCAAAAAAAGCAGATGAAAGTGATAATAAAACTTGAAATTAAACAGAAAGCCATAAACATGACCAAGCAAACACTTCAATATGAAAGACATCAATAAGTACTAGTGTCGACTTTTGCGTCGTTTATTGGTGTTGTATAACCTACACCGTCATGTATTTGAGTTTCCGTTTGTACAGACGAAAACCATTTGGTATTTAAAAGCAAGGTTTATTCCTAACTTTTATCCCATTTTAAATAGAAATATATGTTAATTAACTTAATTTTGTTAACTGTATTTATGCCACTATATCTGTTGTAAAGATCGTAAATACACACTTTAATACGCATTATTTCGAGTTATCACACCAAGAACTACATTAAATTACAATGAGTTCCTATTTGGCGTGTTAACGCATTTTCACTAGTGGTATAAATCCTCTCTGTAGCGTTGTATTGCATAAATATGGGTAATTTTGCGCAAGCAATATGTCTTTTTTGCGCAAGTTATTTGTCTTTAAAAATAACTTTTTTATACACGCCCTTCTATCGGGTGGGCCACTTGCTATTTCCTGACTATTAGCTGGCATCTTACCGTAAACGAACGCAAATGCTTTGTATATACGTTTTCGGTGTTGTGTAACAAAAGATGACATAGTGAAGTGAAAATCGCGAAAGGAATCTAACTATAGATATAATATAGTAATCTCTTTTTACAGAAGTGTAAAATTGATCACGTTCAACGTGGTACATATGCATACGAAATGAAGAAAAAGATATACTTTATTTAAACAATTAATTTCGATGCGTTATTGTTTTTTTATTTTAGAAAGAAACTAATTGAAGATGATATTTTGCACTATAAATAAGCGACAAATTGCAGTTGTTGTTTTGTATTGTTGTTATTGTGGCGGTGGGGGACTATTTTTTGTATCGGTCCTACTATTTGGTCTGTGCATGTATGCTGTGACAACATGCTTCTCCTTAGATCCATTTCCTGATTACACGTGTATTATCTTCTGTTTGCTTTGGCTTGGTTATAACATTCGTTATTTAAACATCACGAAATCTGCACTGCTATGCGCACGTTCACGACAAATGACAGATACATCGCTTTGAAGTGTCGACATATATGTAGACTAGATATCCTTGAAGCTGATGGATGCAAGCTTGTCATATTTCATGTTGTCTCGCTTAAAATGTTCTTTTTGCATCAAAATTTCGTGTCATGTTAAAAAGGTGTTTTATTTTGTTTAATTCTCATGCGACAAGCTAATCCAGGAAGGCACGTTCTGTCTGCAGTGGATTTATGTTAAGAAGAGATTTCTTTGAAATAGGAAATACCATCAAAGCGGAAAGTGCCAGCCTGGATTAGCCTGTGCGGACTTAACTTGGTTCACTATTTAATATTGACAGGAATAATCGGAATGGTACGATCAAAAGTGATGACGAGACAATAGAGCATACTTTCTGGGTATGTCAAAAATCAAAAGCAATTATAAACAATGGATTCCCATCTATAAACTTCCCCGACTGTAATAAAATATAATGTATTATTTGATACATAGACCTAAACAGTGATGCTGCGAACTATCTATTTATTTATACAAAACTATATAACTGAAGAAAAAAGCATAACAAGCCTTGAAGCATATACATATGGAGGTGAACAAAGGTAAGTTATACATGTACACAAAATTTGAATTGACACAATGTATAAATATAAATACATATATGTATATAGTATTAGGTGCAAAATGTTGTCAGTAGCGCCTACTATTAAACACGCAAAAATTATATAAAATATAATTTGAACACCAAAGGAATGCGGCAATGTCTAGTAGGAAAAGTATGAACACTTGTGAGGAATTACGGAAAAGTATGAACACTTGTGAGGAATTACGGAAAAGTATGAACACTTGTGAGGAATAACGGAAAAGTATCAACACTTGTGAGGAATTACGGATAAGTATGAACACTTGTGAGGAATTACGGAAAAGTATTAAAACTTGTGAGGAATTACGGAAATATATTCTAGAAACGACTGCCTATCTAATCTGACTGTTATTGTCAATGTATGATCAGACCTCTTTCGCTGCATTATATAAATGTATAATATTTACATTTAAAACTTACCTTTGTTCATCCCTATATGTACATACTTTAAGGCGTGTTATGTTATTTTTTAAGTTGATAATATAAGGTTACACGAGATGTTAATATAAGGTTTGAAGTGAAAACTGTCCTGTGTTCTCTCTTCGTGTAAACTAAAATGCTTGTATGTGAATGTCATTTTGAAAATTATCTTAGTTATTGCATTGTAATAAATTATAAAAATTGCAATGTGAATAGTCCATATATTACAATTCGAATTTAGTGTACAAACAATTGCTTTCAAAACATGCACTCAGCTAAAGTTATAACGCACTAAATTGAAATGCGGATAGTATATTTCTAAGAATTTCAGCTTGAAATGACAACTTTGGTTATGTGAGTTATACATCCATGTGTTCATACCAAAATATTGGAAAAATACGAAATAATTTTGTGTTTATCATGGCGCAGCTGAAATTCTTAAAATAAAGAAAATACAACAATTTCCATTTATTTCAATTTGGTGCGTTATAACTTTTGTTGCGTGTAGACGTTTTTTGTTTACATTCACATCAAAAAAAAAGTTGTCTATTCTCAATTGTGTTAAATTGTTATGTTAATCAACCGTATGTATTGTCATATTGTATCTCTCTATGAACCCTTCTGATCAATCAAATTCGTTATTATCGTTGCTGAATTATTATGTTTTCTCTCTAAGAGACATCTGTTTCTTTTTCAGTTGTCGCATTGGAACTCTAATAGACGATCCTAAATAATTAAGTATTGTTTTGAATAGTTATGTATATTTGTAAATTTCATTATTTTGAAACAAATTATTACAGAGTTGAAAAAATGTTATTACACGTTTTACATGTTCAATCGAAGTTTAGAGAATGTGTGTTAATCACACGTAAGAAAATGCACAAATAATGGAGTGAATTGTAGTCTATGATATCTATGTAGATTTCAACCGTTCCTTTCGTGTAAGATTTCTTTTTCGTTTCCATATTCGAACATCCTTGAAGGTGTGGTAATGGTTTTTACTCTCAGTGTCATCAGCCTTGATGTTTTTCAATACATCATACGAGTTTCTTCTGTTAGCTTTACAATTGAGTTTAGCTTTTTCACATGCACCTTTGTCTACATTGGATGTTGCTAAGACTTGGTTAGGAATACTAGCTACAACCGATATGTCATTTAGCTCGGTTTTGATGCCACTTGGGTCGATATCGCATGCCGTCACATCTGGGTTTGTATCGTCATCGCTGATATTTACATACATTTGCAACATGGTATCTGAAAACCGATTTGGCAAGTTGTGATATGCCACATATGTCTCGTCGTCGTCCACAATCCGAATCCCGAGCTTGTCAAGCTGCTCTGGTGTCAGACAATGTAAACAAACGTGATGTTTAAATAAATTATTGTCTTCCAGTTCATCGGTTTCTGAACAGTTTTCAGTGCAAACATAGTCATCACGGACTGCCTGTTTGTTGTCTGTTGAGATGCAGTCTGAATATTCCGTTAGAGGTGCAGCAAAATGTGGTAACTTAGATAAACGAATATCCGTTTTGGCTGATACATTGTCATGGGTTTCGATTAAAACAGTTTTCTTTGTAGAGGCCTCAATTGGGCAATCGATACGAGTTGGAGAAACACTTTGTAAATCCGTTTTGTAATCTGAACTGGATTCAAGAAACATTTGTCGGTGTTTGATATGGTTACTAATATCACTATCAGATCTGTGTTTTGTTAAACCAGCGTTTTTATTTACAGACAGACGTCTATTGTAATATTTCGGTAATGAGTTATGAACACATTTTACATCAACGACCGACATGTCATAAGCAAGTATACCGCTAGCTACAGTTGCAATATTATCTTTCTTTGATTCACTTCTTTCACTAAAACTACTATCTCTTATATCGAATAAATTGTTCTTTCGTTTTGATTTCAGTTTCTGTCTTCTCCTTTTAAACCTAAGCTGATCCTCGTATGTCAAATCATAATCTGTATGTGCCACTTCAGGAACGATGAAATCCGGCGGCATCGAATAACCACCCAAGACACTTAGTTCAAGTACGTTGTCTCTCATAGGTAATGGTGGTCTGTGGTTTTCTTCAAGTCTCGAATCATCAAGTAAATGATAGGTTTCATCCAGGTGCTCACCGTAAATTTGGTTAACAATTGAGTTCATTCTTGGAGAGTCACCTGCAGATCGGATGATCTTCCTGAAACCGATGTTCAATACATGTATTCCAAATATTTGTACTGTGAGAAGCAACGACGTATCAGCTGTAGCAAAAATACATATTTCATTGTTTGATTTGTCCAAAGAAATAAACCGGTAATTTGGATTTGAACAAAGCATCGCTACGAATGGTGTAGCTACAAATTGTACGTTATATTCTTTTAGTTCATTTAGTTCAACTACTTTTCAACGGGGACGTTAACGTACCGTGTATACCAGAACCACGCGGCTATAATTATGAGCGCCACAACTAGCAAGGCGGTCGGCACAGTGATGGCTATCACAATCACCCTGTCGTTCTGAGGGTCTTCTGTCTCCGTGGTGCTGTACAGACTCGACGTTGCATCTGGTTCACAAAGCTTATTTACAGAGTCTCATGAGGCAAATACTAAATTGTAGGACTAGTTAAATCAGAAACATTGCCTCAGTAGTTAAGATGACAGTGAAATGAGTAGCCGGCAGTCCACTGTTTAGCATGTCATACCAAAACACGAACAATGAACGAATATTGCTGCTGCGAAATATATTTTAAGAATGATCGCAACATTTCGAAAAAGTATCATTGTTCGTGTAACTGCACTAGATTGCCACCGCGTCAAGACAGATTCAAATCAATAAATGCTAGAACAACCATCACACTCACATGTCTTCTTTTTCTCTATAGGCGATGTCGTGGCATGTTTTGTCCTAGTCTGGGCGGAATTTCCTGGACGGATAAAGTATGTAAATGTGCATCAAACGTCTTAGTGGAACATTGCCTACGAAATAGACTTCAAAGTGGACAAAAACCGTAGGTAATGTTCTGAAGAAAAATTAAGAATCTAAAATCAAGGTAGCATATGACAAATGTAAAACTAATTAATGCATGAAATGAAAACGAAATCTACACTGTATGTTTTACGAATTTTGAGAATAACATAAAGCCTATCAGGTTTTTTTTTTGGCCTTTTGATTGCTTACATCTTACGTCAGAATTGTGAAGATCGTGTATAACCATAGACGGCGCACGTATTCTGACAAGGTATGTATCTATTTGGTATGTGTTCGTTTGGGTTCGTACCTCGTAAGTTCGATACTCCCTTTAAAGTTTTGAACTTGTAAACAGTATTGTCAATTTGCAGTTAAACGGAAAATCTCATTATGTAGTATACTATTAATACTTTTATTCATTTTGATTATTTGGTATTTCGCATTTATATAGCTAGACAGGCAGGCAGGCAGGCAGCCCATGAAATCTTGAAAGCTTATTTCCAATGGGATCCTTGGTGAATAATATAATTATATAATACAATTATATTGAAATATGCGATTATTGTTTCACTCACACAGTCTCTTAACTTAAGTCGCAATTTGTACTGTAAGATAAAGGTAATTATGTAAAGTATGAGTCCGAAACTAGCTAGAAACAAAATAAACGGAGGTCTAATGTGATTGAAAGTTGTCGTAATTACCGCAGAAGGAGGGTAATAGAGTATTGCAGTTTTCTACTGTAAAGTTGACACCATTCTGAAATTCTGCTGCGATGCAGTACATGTCCTCCGTACCATTGTGACCTCCCGATTCACGCAGTTTGAATTTGATTTCTTGATTTCGCGAGCATGTTTCGTTACAATCACACGAGCAGTTCAGTTCTTTCTGTAATTGATGAAAACAGCATTAGAATCAAACCAAGGAAATGTGGATCTGCACTACCAATAGAGGTAATCTTAATTCCATAAATTTTTCAAGCAAACTATCCGTTTCCGAATTTGACTAAATGCTTAGATCAGCTCAGTAGCACAGATCATGATATAGGTGATAATTTATTAACTTCTGAATAGCCTGATTGTAATAAACACTCGAAAAAGCAAACCTTTGTGGTAGCTTAAATGTGTACTTATATCTGTTTTTAATTATATGATACCATAAATATTGATGCACGTTGTTTTTTGTTATAGTGTTTCTTCTAATGTTCTTTTGCATATTTATTGTTATGCATGTCGAACAACAAGGTATAGACACAATGAAACGAATGCATATCTGTGCAACCAAGTTCTATATACACATGAACATGTATATGATATAATGGAAAATGAAATTTGTTTAAAACATACATCAATTGCATGTTCAGATGTTGATTTGCATGTATTGGCAATTACATCAATACTGACGTATAGATTCTGAGTTGGATTGAAATTCCATCCCTGAAGACACGTGTTTAAGCAAGATTCAGTCTTCTTGTACCGATGAGCTATATCATTCATCAGGCCACACATCTCTGAGGAAATACAATGCATGATAAATCAATGTAAGTTTGGCATCTTCGACACAGAAACGAAATTATAAATAAATAATGGACAATCTATACATAAATAAACAAGCATAATTCACAAATAATGTTAGAGCTTTATATGTGGCGTCCAATAATACACACTCAAAATAATTGTAAACGTTCAAAACATATGAGCCGTGTCGTGGGAAAACCGGGCTTAATGCATGCGCGTAAAGTGTCGTCCCGGATTAGCCTATGCAGTGCGCGCAGGCTAATCCGGTACGGCACTTTCCACCTACAGCGGATTTATGTTTAACAGAGACTTCCTTGAAACAGAATAAACCATTATAAAACGGACAGTACAGGCTGATCCGGAACGACACTTTACGCACATGCATTTAGCCCGGTTTTCCCACGACACGCCTCATATAAATGCTCGTGAATAGGTGTATTACGGGTAATAATAAATGAACGTTTATGCAAAAGTTCAAAAGTATCCAAAGCGAAACTAATCCTATTGAATAAAAATAGTAAAGTAGGGTTCACCCATGTCAACATCATACTCAAACTACAACCTTTCCCTAGTTATGCCAAAATATGATTATTTTTAGTTTCTCTGATTAGCCGACCCGATAATTTGTGTTTGAAAATAAAAAATAAAAATATTGCAATACAATGGATATTGTATTGTATTTTTTACAAAAATCATGCTTTCCACTGATTCTGTTTTCGTTATGGATATTATAGTGTAAAAAAGACAGTGAACAAAATGTATGCTTTTCAGTGAAATATAGATTGTATCGGTTTAATGCTGCTCGAACAGTGAACATAGAAATTATATATTAATCTATTACATATCTTTTATTCTATAAATAACATACACGTAGTGTTTCACTTCCAACATGTGCAGTTTAAGCCTATCTCGCGAAATTTTATTTATTTATTGTCCAAAAGCATGATTTTAACATAAAATTTAGTATAAGATTCTATGTTATTTCATTTGTGGTTATAGAAAAACATATTTTAGGTTAATCTTAGTTCCTACTCCAACTGGACTTTTTTCACGAGAAATTAAAACATAAATCTCTGAATTTATGTTGAACTCTGACACATGTGAAACGCTGATGCGGTCTATGCTCTCTCAACATGCGGTTGTCTATTAAGGTTCATTGTGCAAATATTGTAAATGCTGACACATACTGTGAAACGCTGATGCGGTCCATGCTCTCCCCACATGCGATTGTCTATTAAGGTTCATTGTGCAAATAGTGTAAATGCTGACACATACTGTGAACCGCTAATGCGGTCCATGCTCTCTTTACATGCGATTGTCTAGTAAGGTTCATTGTGCGAATACTGTGCATGCTTGACACATACTGTGAAACGCTGATGCGCTCCATGACTCCCTACATGCGATTGTCTAGTAAGGTTCATTGTGCGAATACTGTACATGCTGACACATACTGTGAAATGCTAATGCGGTCCATGACTCCCTACATGCGATTGTCTAGTAAGGTTCATTGTGCGAATACTGTACATGAAACGCTGATGCGGCCCATGCTCTCTCCACATGCGGTTGTCTATTAAGGTTCATTGTGCAAATATTGTAAATGCTGACACATACTGTGAAACGCTGATGCGGTCCATGCTCTCTTTACATGCGATTGTCTAGTAAGGTTCATTGTGCGAATACTGTACATGCTGACACATACTGTGAAATGCTGATGCGCTCCATGACTCCCTACATGCGATTGTCTAGTAAGGTTCATTGTGCGAATAGTGTACATGATGACACATACTGTGAAACGCTGATGCGGCCCATGCTCTCTCCACATGCGATTGTCTAGTAAGGTTCATTGTGCGAATACTGTACATGATGACACATACTGTGAAACGCTGATGCGGCCCATGCTCTTCCCACATGCGATTGTCTAGTAAGGTTCATTGTGCGAATACTGTACATGATGACACATACTGTGAAACGCTGATGCGGCCCATGCTATTCCCACATGCGATTGTCTAGTAAGGTTCATTGTGCGAATACTGTACATGATGACACATACTGTGAAACGCTGATGCGGTCCATGCTCTCTCTAAATGCGATGGTCTAGTAAGGTTCATTGTGCGAATACTGTACATGCTGAAACATACTGTGAAATGCTGATGCGGTCCATGCTCTGCCTACATGCGATTGTCTAGTAAGGTTCATTGTGCGAATACTGTACATGCTAACACATACCGTGTGACGCTGATGTGGCCCATGCTCGGCCTACATGCGATTGTCTAGTAAGGTTCATTGTGCGAATACTGTACATGCTGACACATACCGTGTGACGCTGATGTGGTCCATGCTCGGCCTACATGCGATTGTCTAGTAAGGTTCATTGTGCGAATACTGTACATGATGACACATACCGTGTGACGCTGATGTGGTCCATGCTCGGCCTACATGCGATTGTCTAGTAAGGTTCATTGTGCGAATACTGTACATGACGACACATACTGTGAAACGCTAATGCGGTCCATGCTCTCTCTACATGCGATTGTCTAGTAAGGTAAATTGTGCGAATACTGTACATGCTAACACATACTGTGAAACGCTAATGCGGTCCATGCTCTCTTTACATGCGATTGTCTAGTAAGGTTCTTTGTGCGAATACTGTACATGCCCACACATACTGTGAAATGCTGATGCGGTCAATGACTCCCTAGATGCGATTGTCTAGTAAGGTTCATTGTGCAAATACTGTATATGCTGACACATAATGTGAAACGCTGATGCGGTCCATGTTCTCCCTACATGCGGTTGTCTAGTAAGGTTCATTGTGCGAATACTGTACACGATGACATAAACTTTGAAACGCTGATGCGGTCCATTCACTCCGTACATGCGATTGTCTAGTAAGGTTCATTGTGCGAATACTGTACATTCTGACACATACTGTAAAAAGCTAATGCGGTCCATGCTCTCTCTACATGCGGTTGTCTAGTAAGGTTCATTGTGCGAATACTGTACATGCTGACACATACTGTGTGACGCTGATGCGGTCCGTGCTCTGCCTACAAGCGATTGTCTAGTAAGGTTCCTTGTGCGAATACTGTACATGCCCACACATACTGTGAAACGCTGATGCGGTCCAGGTTCTCCCCACATGCGATTGTCTAGTAAGGTTCATTGTGCGAGTACTGTACATGATGACATATACTTTGAAACGCTAATGCGGTCCATTCTCTCCCTACATGCGATTGTCTAGTAAGGTTCATTGTGCGAATACTGTACATGCTGACACATACTGTGAAAAGCTAATGCGGTCCATGCTCTCTCTAAATGCGATTGTCTAGTAAGGTTCATTGTGCAAATACTGTACATGCTTACGCATACTGTGAAACGCTGATGCGCTCCATGACTCCCTACATGCGTTTGACTAGTAAGGTTCATTGTGCGAATACTGTGCATGCTGACACATACTGTGAAACGCTGATGCGGTCCATGCCCTCCCTACATGCGATTGTCTAGTAAGGTTCATTGTGCGAATACTGTGCATGCTGACACATACTGTGAAACGCTGATGCGGTCAATGCTCTCCCCACATGCGATTGTCCAGTAAGGTTCATTGTGCGAATACATTACATTCTGACACATACTGTGAAAAGCTAATGCGGTCCATGCTCTCTCCACATGCGATTGTCTAGTAAGGTTCATTGTGCGAATACTGTACATGCTGACACATACTGTGAAACGCTGATGCGGTCAATGCTCTCCTACATGCGATTTTCCAGTGAGGTTCATTGTGCGAATACTGTACATGATGACACATACTGTGAAACGCTGATGCGGTCCATGCTCTCCCTACATGCGGTTGTCTAGTAAGGTTCATTGTGCGAATACTGTACATGCTCAGTGTATCATGTTCGCCGCATGGATGCTTGTAGCCCTTCGATTGTGCGCCGGTCCAGTTTCTACTGCATTCGGAAGGTGCCGGAACAACTGTCATAGTGTGTTAAATCGTGTTACTTAAGTGTGCCTTTATGCATAAAAGTGTTTACTTACCTTTAATATACCAATGGAAAAGATAAACTGGACATGCTTTCTTTTTTATTAGTATATATTGTTAACGGGATATATACGATTGCAATATCAACATTTTAATGTTACATATTTGAACAACACTAATAAAAGGACGAATATGATCGAAGAAAGTTAATAAAAAATCAGTTATATGTACTATACTTCATACATATATTTTTGATGGATTTCTTTATAACGACACATTTATCCTTATTCTGGATTACCTTCCCCTGTCACTATGTTATATGGTCAGGCACGCGTCAATAATGGATTATTCTGTAGCAACCGTTTGCGCGTTTTAAAAACTCTAATTGTAAAATTTTATTTACGGACCACGTTATTCTGGCTTTTACAAGTTATTTAATTTTTCATATCATTTCACTTGAATGGTTTCGTTTAATGTTATGTAACATGGTTTCTAAGATATACTGTACTATTCTTCTGGCCTATTTTCTTATGACAATAAACTGTAAACTGGCTGAAACTTGTAAAACAAAGGCATACACTGGTATGTTATTGTGTCAGAACGCCGCAGTCGGTTAGAGCGCTGTTAGTTCTTATTTTTTTGTTCTCACGATCGTCGTCGCGAGTTTGATATCCACTCTGGGTTTTATTTTTTTAAGTAATTTGTTTATTTCTTTTATAAAGAATCTACCAATCCAATTATTTTTCACGCTGTATTTATTGTATACGCCTTATTATTAAAAAACATCGCAATAGAAAATCGACAAATAGAACTTTTACATATTGTCTGACTGTCAAACTTCGGGCAAAATGTTCTAGTTTATAAATGATATTGTCTGCGTGCAAATTGCCAGTGAGTTGTGATTTACATTTTACTACTAAATATATGAATTATTTTTTCAATCAAAGAACACTTTAAGTGTCATGACTTTATTATTGGGTTAAAGAATTGTTATAAGTACACTACAAAAGACGTTTTGTTATAGACTTTCATATACATGACGCCTTTTGTTAATGAACTGAAATAATAATTATATACATGTACATTTAAATAGTTATGGGGCTTTCCAGGTCATACGCCTATATGCACCAGCATCGTTGCGTGTTCCAGCTTCAACCTCAGGCATGTCCCTCGTATATTAAACTTAGTTGACGTTTTTAAATTAAGACACACATCGGTCTCTGTATTATCTTAAATGCTTTAACAAAGATATTGTATAGACACCCGTGAAGCTCAGTCGGGAGAGCACCCGCCTTATTAGTGAGAGGCAACTTTGCAGCAAATCTGGGTCCAAATCCCAAATGTGCTGCAAAGTTTCAAGACCAAACATAACACATTGTCATCAGATGATTTATATATGAAACAATAGACTCCGTAATAAAATATCTGTATGCCAATAAAATCATTCTGTAGGATGTTAACATCCCAAATTGGCATTACGTCGGCGCGTCCAAAACTCTTACTAGTCAATTATAACATGAACATAAATAAGAAACAAAATGCTGTAAATGCAAACGGATATGATACTATAATATATTTTTAAGCCCTGTTAAATGGTGCAAAGGCAAATACATGAACAATATGATAGCCCTAAATATTTTGCGCTCAGTGGGAGCCACCATTATTAATGTGTGCCTGCCGTACTGTTTTGATACGTACGGCCGGGTACCAGACTAATTTATTCCTAGCGCCATGCCGACACCGACACGTTTAATCTTACTTGTGGATGAAATACCGCATAAACACCATTTGAAACATGGGCACATAACTGTCACAGTCAATGAATTATGCACTATTTGCATTGATAAATCTTGATAATTTAACATGTGCTATACGCAATGAACCTTTTATAGTGAGGCCCAAACCACAAAACTAAACGCTGTAGATTGAGTCTATAACACTGTAATGGGATTATTGTATTTACGAAATGACTGCAAAAATCTGTTTATACTGACAAAATTGTGGAACAGGTAGTTCATAATGTGTAAAATTGTAGTTTAATGTTAATATAATACTATATTTATATCAGTCTTATCATATCGGGCGGGGGGGGGGGGGCAGCACCACTCAAAATCCCGTTATACGAGTATACTAGTATACTGGTAAACAAATTTTCACAAAACGTGCGTTCTTTGCGTGTAATTACCGCTGCCGTGTATGAACAGGCTCTGTCAATGTCTTAGTCAACACGCAACGAATCTTGAGAATTTCCCAATATTGTACATGTCTTATGTACTTATGTATTGTGAGATTTTATTGACCTGGCACTCTTAATCTCCGGTAGCGCTCATCTGTTTTATTTATATCGGTTTAATGTTTATCTAGCGTGTAAATTAAGCCTGCCGTCCAATTAAGTCCCGATGCTTTGCGTAAGGGTTGCCGATAAAAATGTGCTAGTTTCGGGAACCATTCGGAATAAAATGGGCGGAGCTTGGCTACCGTGCTTGTTCGGCATGTATTCGCGGAATGGCATACGACAGGTTGCGGTATAAACCCCCAAACCTATCCGAAGTCATTTAATGCGACGCGGAAGAATGGCGACAGTTTCGGAATTAGCTTCCGAATGCTTCCCGATCGTGCGGAAAGGTTGCGATAACATTGCAGAACATGCTGACTAGTTGCCGATTTGTTGTCGACAGAATGCTAAAATGTTGCCGATTGGAAATTCGGCGTATAAGAACGACGCCGAACGACGCCGAACTACAATCTGATTATCAGCTGCTAGCCCGACGATGGATCTGTAAGTGCATTCTCTAACCCTTGATATCATGCTTGTCTTTTCATTTCACCTGACACAGAGAAGAAGACATCATCGATTGTGGATCAAACAGTATTTTAGGATCACGCCAACAATTTTGGATGACATAAACCAGCATCCAACGCCTCGCATTCATAAAAATATAAACAAAGGTTCCGTAACGCCCCTTTTGCTGGCCTATAGCTTGCGAAGGCACTGATTAACATGACATCTGTGAACACGTATGACTTCTGTACTTCGGTGCTGCTGAGGAAAGTGTATGCCATTTTGTCCCAGAACTGTTTACTCTCCAGCTTCAGAAGTATAATGATGAAGTTCTGGTCATCCCAAAAACTACTAAAGCCAAACGTGAAATGGCCGCCCAATTCGAGAGAACGTGGAACATGTCTAATACTTGGCATTGCCTACTTTAAGAGCAAAAAGAGTGGGATGTTCATGGGCATCCCTTAGAGACTTTTTCATAGCTTTTTTTCTTCTCAGCTTGGGCTTTAAGATAAAGGTTTTAGTCTTCAAGACCAAGACGAAGGACCATTCTGTAATGTCCAAAGGCTGACTGACTAGTAGCCTCACGCAAAACTCCTTCTTGAATAGCTTGTTCATGACTTACACCATAATAAGTGTTAAATTCACAAGAATAATGCCGATTTTGTTACTTCGAACACTATCGGAAAATAGACGGCATCACTTCTACTGTCGCTCCTTTATAGGTCGGGAGACAGTAATAATGCTCGGCGTCCCATCCGCTGACAATCGGCTTCTTCAGCGACGATCCGACATCTTTTATTATATGATCGCCATAGCTTCCACGTGAATACGCGAACAGAACTCAACCACTCGTCGTCTTCGGAGAGCGTTCCACGTCGATTCAGCTTCCTTCAGGGACCGCTCGGGGTCGTTAAACCTATTACGAAGCCTCGCAGAAGGCTTTCCGAAGATGCCGAGTCAATAGCGATGGGTTCCCGAACATCCAGAATGGTTGCCGATGGCTTGCCGAAGACCCCGAAGCCGTCCCGAATAAAACATTCGGCGTCCAAATTTTCAAACTTTTAAAATGTGAATGCCGAAGTTTGTTCGATCCCTATCAGGCTCCAAAGTGCCAAGAAGGCTCTAGAATTGTTAAGGAAGGACACGGAAGGGTTCCAGAACATCGCGAAGACATGCCGAAACACCCCGATTTTGCCAAATTCGCTTTCGGGAACCCTTCGGGTGCCTTGTGGATGGCAGGTTTAAAGCACGGATTTCATAGTCATATAACAAAAAAAAGAACATCAACAAGTGTCAGGAAGAATGGCGCGTGACTTAAGACTTTAAATCACAATAACTGCGGTTCGAATCCAGCCAAAATCTTTCCTTTTTCTTATTTTCTTTTACTTCAACATCACTTATTCTCATATCATTTCTTTATTTTATCATTTTTACCCTTTTTCATTTGTTTTATTTTAATTAGTTAATTCCCTTTATGTACATAAAAATGCATTCATAACGACTCTGTTTCGCTCAAAGTATCGGTGCATATCTCTTTCTTTTTCAGATTCGAGGTTGATGGTGAGATTACGGGTCATGACGCCAGCAAAATGATCCATTAAATAAATCAAATTAAATTTATTAAAAGTGCCTGTTCTGGGATTTTAACCTAAAACATAACGCTTACAAACTTTGCGTGCTTACCACTGCACTACAGTATCAACTATACCGGAATAAAGATTTAATCGATACATAATCGCGTCTTCGTCTCCTATCTGAGTTAGTAGCTTAAAGACGTTCGCAACAAAAAGAAAATAATTGGGTTAATTTCTCCTTTTGCTTCATTATTTCTTCACTGTATATAGGTTACAATATACTAATTTCAATCAATAAATATAAATATGTGTAAGTCATTAAGTTCCAGTCAATGGTTAAAAGTTCATAAAGCTTTATAATAATCAAAAGCACACGTATACAATGTATTGCTTAACAAATTAGTTTAAAAAGATCCATACAAATATATACATTCTATTTTTGCAGTTGATACATTGTTTACGTAAACACGAAACATGAAAAAGGCTACACAGGTACCCAATATTTCCCAAACAAGTTCGGTGACCCATTCTTTTTATTAATGTTTTAATGTAGTATACATTGGTGCATGTATGTGCGAAAATTTAAGAAAATCCGTCGTTTGGAACAAAATAATTCATGCATAATAAATGACGTTTCAGAAGTTATTATTAGTAGCCATTTTACCTACTTCAATGTCCAGTCAAATCCAAACAAAAATCCAAACTGAAAAAGGGGCTTCGACAGGTACCGTATTCAAACCCCAATATTTCCGGAACAAGGCAGGTGACCCCTATTTTTTAAAACTGTTTTAGTTTCAGCATACAATGACACATGTATATGGAATTTTTAAACAATATATGTCGTTTGGAACAAAAATATTCGTATATTTGATTATATATTGATGTTTTCAAAGGCATATTAAATGCATAATTAACCTCATTATGAGTCCATTAGAAGTAATTTTTGAATGGTAACCATAGATAAAGCGTGTTTTATCATTAATCTGCACTTGTACATTGCCAAACGAAACAATGAACAAAGATGCGTTCAAAAATTTTCGTCCTTGTTTGAAAACGAACGCTTTATATAATTGGACACTGCTAGTCACATAAACTGAAAAAAAGACTTCGATAGGTACCGTTGTTAAACCCCAATATTTCAGGAACAAGGCCGGTGACCCCTATTTCTTAAGACTGTTTTAGTTTTAAGATACATTGACGCATGTTTGTGCAAATTTTAAAGAAAATATGTAGGAAAAAAATGGGATCAAATTGTTGCGAACGTCTTTAAAATAGATTTACGAATTTAAACGGAATATTCATGAGTGCCAGGTCAATAAAATCGCACAATATAGGAATGAGTTTTTGACTGGAATACGAAAAGTATTTTAACGGCGTAAAGCTCTAATTTCGAATATTTTTTTAATATCAGTTCTTCAGAACTTTTATGCTAGTTTGTTATTCATCAACGTTTTATCGGTTTTATGTTACTTTCATATTGTTTGTATGAAAATTTGATGAGATCGTACATACCCCCTTTAAGGATATAGTTATTCACGTATTTTTTCAGATTCTCGGCAGAAAACCAATGTACAAAAATAACAATTACATAAAACAATAGTATGTTCGACGTTTGCATAGTTTATTAGTGTTGTGTAACCTAAAGTTGTCGAGCCTATATACCGTTATCTAGGTTACACATACGAATTTAAAACTCGCAATTACGACTTAACTATCTCTTAATAGCGACTTTAAAATTTCTTGTAGTAATTGTGCAACACATTAAGTTGAAGGTAAGATACCAGTAAATCATTTTGTATCCCTCCGTGGTCCATTCGAAAGTAGTGCCAATTCCTCTTATCTTCTAGCATAAAAACCATTAAGCAATCTGAGACATGCCTTGTGTGGTTATTTCTTATATCCCATGTGTGTCTGGAACATTTTGGTGTATTTCATTGGGGGCTAACTTCAAAGGTGAACTTTTTGTGTGTGTTTACTGTGGTATGGGGCGTTTGTCGAAATATGACTTCCGAAACCCTGTTTTCTACCGGTGTCTGCATTCAGGCGAGATGCATGTTATTAGAAGTAACATGACATATCTTTTTTATTGCAATTTTTGGAAGAGGAAAGATTCATCTTTAAAGTGATACCATGCCTGCACAATCTGAAATAAAGGAAAGGCTAGAAAATGCTTGGAAAGTTCGCCGTTTTATAATGGGACCCTATGGGAATTGGAATTACTTGTATCTAACCTCAAGACTAGTAACAGGAAGCTTCCATATGTATCCTCATAGTCTAATATCATTTTATTTTTGGTTTGTTTAAAGCGACTATGTCAACGAAAAGGGCCTCAATGGGCTAATCTCTTTAAAGAAAATCTGAAATTAAGATTATTAATAAGGGCATATTATAACGGTTAAAATAACGTACACATAATGGGAAGATAGTTTTCGCATTCTGATATAAAAAATCAATCGATAATATGAGTCGTGTTTGTTTGGCCCTTTTCATGTTTACATTTTGACGTCAGAATTGTGAGCATTTTGTATAAACATAGTGTACACAACTTTACTTACAACGCAGATAAGCATCGCTCAGTTGGTTAAAACGCTGCGTACTGTCATAAACTTTCTACGGCTCATAAGGCGTACAAAAATATGTTTGTTTCAGGTTACCCGACCTACCCTAAAAAAAGCCCCGAACCTAGAACATTTTATGGAGTGGGTCAGATATGTTTTTGCTTATTTTACTTTTTTCCAATAATAAAATGTTTTTTTCGACAAATAAGTGTTTTGTTTTCATAGCATCTACTTCAAAACAATGTTTTATGATATTAGAGACATGTTTTCAATATTCATTCAGTTTTTAGAATCTTCAAGTTGACCATTTACCAAATAAAAAAATCTAAAATAAAATAAAAATTCCCTACCTACCTACCCTATTTTGGGGGGCATGTAACCTGAAACAAACATATTGTTTACGCCTAAGATGTGAGTTTGAGACCCGCTTGGTGTTTTAATTTTTTCAACATGTTTGCTGATTTGTTTTATCAAATATCTAATTACGTATCGTATTATTAAGCATTAATTTGATGTACAAGTCTTAGTACAGCGCATTTCTATCATCTAATATAATTTATAGTGCAATTAAAAACAATTTTTCATTGACATAGTCCCTTTAAGACACTATAGAGCAACAGCAAGCACAACGGCCGTACTCACCAGGTCTGGCGTACTGCAGACAGATAGCTAGGGGATTACAACAATTGCTCTTTTGAGTATAATTGCAACGCTCTAAATACGTAAAATTCACTGGTCTCTCGCAGAGGTCTGTATTGAGGTTGACCAGCCTCTCGGTGGTGGTTGTGTTGGGAAAGTGAACCATTTCATCTGGGAACACGTCTATGCCGGTACTGGTGCTGCAAATTGTACGTACGCATGACCAAAATAATACATTTGCTTTGAGAATTGATAAAAACAAAATAGCCGATCAGCATTGGATGTAGTCATTATTCACACAGGACGTTAGACGGCAGACAGATTGCAAAGGGTTATAGCAATCGCACTGTTGAGTATTCGTGCAAAGCTCTGAAGAGGAAATATTTTAGGGGTGCTTGTAGAGGTCTGTAGTGAGGATGACCAGCCTCTCCGTGGTGGGAAAGTAAATGAGCATGTCGTGGGAAAACCGGGCTTAATGCACGTGCGTAAAGTTTCGTCCCGGATCAGCCTGTGCAGTCCGCACAGGCTAATCCGGGACGACACTTTTCGCTTTTATGGCATGTTCTGTCTCAAGGGAGTTTCTTCAAACTATAAATCTACTGTAGGCGAAAAGTGTCGTTCGGGATCAGCCTGTGCGGACTGCACAGGCTGATCCGGGACGACACTTTACGCATATGCATTAAGCCCGGGTCTCCCACGACACGCCTCAAATAATCTCGTCACGGAACACGTACATGCCGGCACTTGGACCAGGGTCGTAGCTTGGGTATGAAAACATGCATAAGCACAACCGGCACAACTGACTTAAGAACAGGGATGTTAACATAAGGTTACAAACAAACAACTAATTTAGGCTAAACACCGAATATATAATACAAATAAGTTAAATAAGCGTGCGTTTTCTATTCATGAAATTTATTCAGTGTTGTTGTAATCGTTAAGCATCAACATAAACGACAAAGATTCCCTCTCACCAACACACCGCTTGTTTTTGTTTTGTTTTGCATCGTTTGTGTAATATTCTTCATCTCTGGAAACATGTACAAGCATGTGCCTGTAGTGTCTAAAGAAGCACGCTAATGACTAAAAATTAAATGTGAAGTTATTAACGCAATGAGAAATGGCGTACGTGGTAATTCACAAATGAGTTGAACGTCCTATTTAAACTAGTTAAATGTGTACCCGGTTGGTCTTGTACTAGAATACTCACATATCCTTAAAGTATGATTTAATATGAGAGTATTGAGCGCCGTTCAGATCTAGTCCGATATGGGACAGATAAGTGAATAATACGTGAAAACAAACCACGTTTCACAGTTTTAACATGTATGCAGGACGTTCAATGTACATTTACATTACTTATTTGCAACATTACCAAAACGTCGAATATCTTCAAGTCTTGTTTCTTATTTCCGTTTAATGCATATATTAATTGTAGATTTAAAATGCAAATTAATACACGGTACGTGTCGTCTTGATACTGCTCAATACCAAATTAGATGTTTCAACACAATACTATTGGCTTATTTAAAAGCGTTCTGTACAATAATGGTGCTATATTGGTACGAGTACATAGCTAACAATTTTCATAGGCAATTTTGATCATTAAGGCGCTTGAACAAAATAGTATAATTCGTTTGAGTTTGAAAACAAGCGCCTAGTGACCGGATACTAGTAAACATCGTGTGTTTCACGTTTGTCTTGTACACTCCGGTCGACGTATGACGTCATCATCTGTGTATAGAATTACGTTTTGTTTCAAGGTTAGATACCAGTAAATAGTGGGGTGGTCCCCTTGAAAGTTGTCCATATATTAAATAGTTCGCTGTTTCTTCTGTCAAAAGAAAGAGACACTTCGCATAACGGACACGTCTTATGTGCATTTGATTTATCATGACACTGAATTACCTGAAATTTGAATATTCAGCAGTTTATGTATAGGCAGCATGTGCTTTTGTCGAAATCGCGAGTGTTTCTTACAGGTGTCAACAATCAAGTGAGATGATTTTTTTTTAAAGTAGCATAACTTTTTTTTTTTAAACTTTGAAAGCAGAGAGGACCATTTTTCCAAAGAGAGACTCGCAATATCTGAATCAAAGAAAAGTGGCGAACGATGCCAGGAGTTTTTGCTGTTTTACAATGGGACAATATGGACATTTGGTTACCTATTTCTAACATTCAGCGTGTTTGTTGAAATCAATAAATAAATACAAAATTCATAAAGTTGAAACAAGTAAAACTTGCGATGATGTATTGTATGATCTATTGTGCGTGGTAGAGGAGAAAAAGAAAATTACCGAGAAAGTTTCGATTTCAGTTAGCAAATCAACAAGCGGCTGTGCAGAAAAGTTTCACCCTGATATTAACTAAATAGTGTATGTCAATACTGGCTTTGTTATGGAATAATTCTTCTATCAGCAGCCAACATTTTACATATGATACTAGTATTAAACTGTTCTTTGTTAAACTGTCATTTACAAAAACACAGTTTATATTTGAGGGTACAGAGACATCCGAGTTAGAAATATTTCTGATTTTCTTCTTTGTGACATTTTCATCAAATTATTTTTAATTTTCTATTCATTATATGACATTTTTCTAGTCAAACAGTATGTATTTGTTCTGTATTAATATGATTTGGACTGTCTAGCCAGTTCAGCCATTGATAATAATACACATGTTTTCTAGTCACACAGTATGTATCTATGCTGTATAAATTAATATGTGTGTCTAGTTAATTCAGACATTGGTATTAAAGAGAATACAAGTACTTAACAATTTGCTTTTAAAGCATTGCGTATTCTGTTTTATGTTATGTCCCTTATTAAAGCCAGTTTTACCATGTATAACCTTGGTTGTATCAATCAAGATGAAGAAAGTAATTGTGATTTTCAAACAAAGATAATGTATTGCTATTTAAATGACGACATTTATGTATGACAAAGATTAAACTCTCGGAATAAAATAAAATATTTTTCCTACCTACCGACCCACCTCTAAAAGTTTGGGTCGGTAAAGGGCAAACAAAAGATGTTTTAATTTGGGCCTGATTTAAAATATGGGGCATCAGTTCATCGCTTTGACATGAGTAAATAATATTCTTTTCATTTACTTCAAATATAGAAACATTTCATACTACTGTTTTAGGAGCTAGCCACATGAAAATATGAGTTCGTTATTTGATATTGAAAATTTACTTATTTATTTTATTTTAAATAATATCGAAATATAATATTAATTCCGTGTAGAATAATGATCTATAAAGACATGAGACTGTTCGTTTATAAACCAAATGAGCATATGCATCAGTTTTAAATATTCATGCTGAATATTCAATTTACATTCTTTACAAACATTTACAACATACGCCGAATAATAAGATATTTCTTGTTATTATATGCATAAAGGTATTTATATTGTTTTATAATTTGCCGTTATCTCGCAATATTGCACCCAAAAGTTAGAGGAAAAGCGCGCGCGCTCATGTCATTAATATAATTATGATGTCGTGATAAGTTACTTCCAAAATATACATGTTGTGTTTTCTCGATAGATAAGCCATAAAAGGTTATTTATATAAAAAAAAAAAACAACATAAGAAGGTTTTAAATTAGCGAATTATTATTTAACCGTGTTATCGCACATTTGTGTTATTGTAAACACCATTTATTGATTTTTATTAAGGAGTTCTCGAACAAACGTCTATCCTCGGTCCAATATGAAAAATGTGTGCACACGCGAGTCCAATATGGTGAAATATTGGACGGTATCGTGGTAGGAATCGCGACAGTCTTATTTGAGGATACAATTTGGGGTATATTATTATACAAATATGGACTTTTTAGCTGTGCAATATCGTGTGATGGTGCACAGCAAAATCCATATTGAACGAGGCGGCACTCGTTAAAATATGTTTTCTATAACCACTCATGAAATAAAGTACGATCTTATACTGCATTAAACAAATATCCTCTATATATCTACTGAACATAGCATCACAAATCCATTCGGAGCAAATGTTTTGACATAGTCGTTATTGATGGCATATTATGAGGTCATCTTTGTACAAAACAGCGTCCTGTGTAATATCATCTGATATTTGTACGGGTGAGGTTAAAGCTGTGCAATATCATGTATGATTTTTTTTCTAGGGTGTGTCGCTGAGCCAATCAAATAGCGTTTATTATAAGTCATATTATAAATGCTAATATTGTACAGACATGTATCATATCGGCCGTGGTATAAGACATAATAATTCTAATTAATTGGCAATTCAAGTCAAATCAAATTAAATTTTGCAAAAAGTATTGTGCAAAGCAAAAACAAAAAAATAAAAAAGAACCAAATGGAAGAGTGTATAATTTGCAAATATATAAATATTGCAAACAAATAATGTACATGAGTTTGCTTTCTTGTTCGGAACAGAGCGATTGTTTACCTGTTTATTTGAGGTCTTAGGCAGTTGTACTTGTGGTCCTCCGCCTTTTGCCTGCATACGGGCAACCAGTGGCTGTGGTTGTTCGGATCCCGAATATGTAGGATACCCTCGTGTACGTTGTGAGTTGAGCCCTTTATTAAGGTGCAGCCGTTCTGGCAAACGTGTTCTGCTTAAATGTAAAATAATGTTAATTCATATTTGCAGAAGTCAATTTGGAATGTTATAAATTTACTTAGATATGCTACGGTTAGGGTTATGTTAATAAGTAATAATAATAAATTAAGATTCAGGCGTGTCGTGGGAAAACCGGGCTAATTGCATGTGCGTAAAATCAGCTTGAAACATTTACTATGAAAATCAGATCTCACACATGAATGTATTCACAATAATTATGCACTTATCAATGTTTTCCCCCGGGGGGGGGAGCGGCAGGCATATACGGGACTTTAGACTGAAAGCGATTCCCGACAGGCGGGAATTCGACATTCCGAATGATTCCGGGTCCCGGGGTAATAGACTTTGGTCGTATGTCAGCTCCCGGTAATAAAGGCCCCCGGGCCGTTTGATGTACATATAGCATCTCCCACTGACGGAATTTAGACAAATATGCTTGGCTCTAGGGTTTGTCTAATTCCCTGGGTCAGAACGCCGCCCCCCCCCCCCCCTCGCTTATCGCATAAAAACATGAAAAATGCGATCACATCCAGTTTGTAAAACTTAAATGATGATGCATGTAAAAGTAGGTTTATCATTGGTTTAATATTTTTACAATATTTAATAAGTATGTTCATCTTTTGCATTTTCAAAAATCTGGATCCAAAAAACAGAAAAGCAACAAAAAACTCTGACATTATGATTTACGGCACTGACCTTCTGCAGCCATTAGGCACTGGAACATGATTAATAGCATAGAACGCTGTAGTACGTCCATCGCTGACTTCATCGTTGGTGCTAGAAGCCACTGCTTTGAGATTAGATATGCCAAGAAAATCACAAAATATTATAGGTAAATCTTATTGGCTGACGGTGTT